>OX336420.1:38598702-38971121 GCA_946903255.1 Schistosoma spindalis | reverse complement strand
ATAGTTATGCAGTAGTAGAAGTGAATTTTGAATGACTTTTCAATGGTCGTTATTATATGCTGCCAATACTTTAGTGGCAATGTATCTGACTCCAGTAATATTGTATGATTGATTGTTATCGAAATATACATGTAGGCTATCCTCGTATTATAATCGTATTATTATCGACTTAAAACGCATCAGTGAATAATGGAATTAAACAAGCCAAATACGAGAATGGACTTTGAATACGAATATTTTGTACAAACGTTGATCGGAACAGACAATCAGAGAGAAGTAGCGAAGGAAGAGAAGAGGCAACGAAACGAAACCAAACGAAATGACACACAGTGTCGTAGGCAGATAAGCCAACTCGATTTAACCAGGAGTGAATAGATATTTATAGTCAAACAAAAATAAGTAAGAGATATGTGATGAATAGGATTAGAAGTGCACACACATACACACGCTCGTATAAAAACAGTCAAGGTTGATAAACGAATAATTAACAAGGTCAAAATATGACTCAAGATGATTGAATAAATTGGCTTGTATGAGAGGACAGGATTAGCAATACTGTGAACTCCATGACTTAGTGGATAACGTTTTAAGTGTTCGAATCGAAGGGCACTATGGTTGTCTCAGAGTGGGAATTAACATTGAGGTATACGTACATTTTACTGATGAGTCCTAGATAATATGAAACACAGATCATGGATATGACTGAATCGTTATTAAACTTCGCTTAAAAATAAAATACTACTACTTGTCTATCCCGAATTAGTTGGAAATATTTAGCTTATCTGGAGGTGTATATACCAGTGTTTCTATACGTGTACTATTGGTTAAATCATTAATCACAGATTTAGTGAACACTGTTTATTGAAGATAATTTAGATTAGATAACATTTAGATTACGTGGAATGTGAAATCCAAATTATCAAGGTGATGCACAATAGGTGCATTACGCTACTAAGATGTACTATGAAAATGTGTTTAAACAGATTTTACTTCAATCGATATAGTTAATCATTTTATGCTACTACATTACTATATATTTTCATAATTTGACTCTGAATACTGGTTACAGTTGACCTATGAAGGAATGCAAATCAAACTGTATATTAGAATATTTTTTGTAATGATAGAATTACGGAGATAATAAAACAGATCGCGTGTAAATTAATGTTATTATTATTATTATTATTATTAGTGTTGAAATAAAATGAACAGATTGTTCAAATTTGAAGTATTAGCTGATGGAAATCAGCAAGAAGTTATGCAGTAGTAGAAGTGAATTTTGAATGACTTTTCAATGGTCGTTATTATATGCTGCCAATACTTTAGTGGCAATGTATCTGACTCCAGTAATATTGTATGATTGATTGTTATCGAAATATACATGTAGGCTATCCTCGTATTATAATCGTATTATTATCGACTTAAAACGCATCAGTGAATAATGGAATTAAACAAGCCAAATACGAGAATGGACTTTGAATACGAATATTTTGTACAAACGTTGATCGGAACAGACAATCAGAGAGAAGTAGCGAAGGAAGAGAAGAGGCAACGAAACGAAACCAAACGAAATGACACACAGTGTCGTAGGCAGATAAGCCAACTCGATTTAACCAGGAGTGAATAGATATTTATAGTCAAACAAAAATAAGTAAGAGATATGTGATGAATAGGATTAGAAGTGCACACACATACACACGCTCGTATAAAAACAGTCAAGGTTGATAAACGAATAATTAACAAGGTCAAAATATGACTCAAGATGATTGAATAAATTGGCTTGTATGAGAGGACAGGATTAGCAATACTGTGAACTCCATGACTTAGTGGATAACGTTTTAAGTGTTCGAATCGAAGGGCACTATGGTTGTCTCAGAGTGGGAATTAACATTGAGGTATACGTACATTTTACTGATGAGTCCTAGATAATATGAAACACAGATCATGGATATGACTGAATCGTTATTAAACTTCGCTTAAAAATAAAATACTACTACTTGTCTATCCCGAATTAGTTGGAAATATTTAGCTTATCTGGAGGTGTATATACCAGTGTTTCTATACGTGTACTATTGGTTAAATCATTAATCACAGATTTAGTGAACACTGTTTATTGAAGATAATTTAGATTAGATAACATTTAGATTACGTGGAATGTGAAATCCAAATTATCAAGGTGATGCACAATAGGTGCATTACGCTACTAAGATGTACTATGAAAATGTGTTTAAACAGATTTTACTTCAATCGATATAGTTAATCATTTTATGCTACTACATTACTATATATTTTCATAATTTGACTCTGAATACTGGTTACAGTTGACCTATGAAGGAATGCAAATCAAACTGTATATTAGAATATTTTTTGTAATGATAGAATTACGGAGATAATAAAACAGATCGCGTGTAAATTAATGTTATTATTATTATTATTAGTGTTGAAATAAAATGAACAGATTGTTCAAATTTGAAGTATTAGCTGATGGAAATCAGCAAGAAGTTATGCAGTAGTAGAAGTGAATTTTGAATGACTTTTCAATGGTCGTTATTATATGCTGCCAATACTTTAGTGGCAATGTATCTGACTCCAGTAATATTGTATGATTGATTGTTATCGAAATATACATGTAGGCTATCCTCGTATTATAATCGTATTATTATCGACTTAAAACGCATCAGTGAATAATGGAATTAAACAAGCCAAATACGAGAATGGACTTTGAATACGAATATTTTGTACAAACGTTGATCGGAACAGACAATCAGAGAGAAGTAGCGAAGGAAGAGAAGAGGCAACGAAACGAAACCAAACGAAATGACACACAGTGTCGTAGGCAGATAAGCCAACTCGATTTAACCAGGAGTGAATAGATATTTATAGTCAAACAAAAATAAGTAAGAGATATGTGATGAATAGGATTAGAAGTGCACACACATACACACGCTCGTATAAAAACAGTCAAGGTTGATAAACGAATAATTAACAAGGTCAAAATATGACTCAAGATGATTGAATAAATTGGCTTGTATGAGAGGACAGGATTAGCAATACTGTGAACTCCATGACTTAGTGGATAACGTTTTAAGTGTTCGAATCGAAGGGCACTATGGTTGTCTCAGAGTGGGAATTAACATTGAGGTATACGTACATTTTACTGATGAGTCCTAGATAATATGAAACACAGATCATGGATATGACTGAATCGTTATTAAACTTCGCTTAAAAATAAAATACTACTACTTGTCTATCCCGAATTAGTTGGAAATATTTAGCTTATCTGGAGGTGTATATACCAGTGTTTCTATACGTGTACTATTGGTTAAATCATTAATCACAGATTTAGTGAACACTGTTTATTGAAGATAATTTAGATTAGATAACATTTAGATTACGTGGAATGTGAAATCCAAATTATCAAGGTGATGCACAATAGGTGCATTACGCTACTAAGATGTACTATGAAAATGTGTTTAAACAGATTTTACTTCAATCGATATAGTTAATCATTTTATGCTACTACATTACTATATATTTTCATAATTTGACTCTGAATACTGGTTACAGTTGACCTATGAAGGAATGCAAATCAAACTGTATATTAGAATATTTTTTGTAATGATAGAATTACGGAGATAATAAAACAGATCGCGTGTAAATTAATGTTATTATTATTATTATTATTAGTGTTGAAATAAAATGAACAGATTGTTCAAATTTGAAGTATTAGCTGATGGAAATCAGCAAGAAGTTATGCAGTAGTAGAAGTGAATTTTGAATGACTTTTCAATGGTCGTTATTATATGCTGCCAATACTTTAGTGGCAATGTATCTGACTCCAGTAATATTGTATGATTGATTGTTATCGAAATATACATGTAGGCTATCCTCGTATTATAATCGTATTATTATCGACTTAAAACGCATCAGTGAATAATGGAATTAAACAAGCCAAATACGAGAATGGACTTTGAATACGAATATTTTGTACAAACGTTGATCGGAACAGACAATCAGAGAGAAGTAGCGAAGGAAGAGAAGAGGCAACGAAACGAAACCAAACGAAATGACACACAGTGTCGTAGGCAGATAAGCCAACTCGATTTAACCAGGAGTGAATAGATATTTATAGTCAAACAAAAATAAGTAAGAGATATGTGATGAATAGGATTAGAAGTGCACACACATACACACGCTCGTATAAAAACAGTCAAGGTTGATAAACGAATAATTAACAAGGTCAAAATATGACTCAAGATGATTGAATAAATTGGCTTGTATGAGAGGACAGGATTAGCAATACTGTGAACTCCATGACTTAGTGGATAACGTTTTAAGTGTTCGAATCGAAGGGCACTATGGTTGTCTCAGAGTGGGAATTAACATTGAGGTATACGTACATTTTACTGATGAGTCCTAGATAATATGAAACACAGATCATGGATATGACTGAATCGTTATTAAACTTCGCTTAAAAATAAAATACTACTACTTGTCTATCCCGAATTAGTTGGAAATATTTAGCTTATCTGGAGGTGTATATACCAGTGTTTCTATACGTGTACTATTGGTTAAATCATTAATCACAGATTTAGTGAACACTGTTTATTGAAGATAATTTAGATTAGATAACATTTAGATTACGTGGAATGTGAAATCCAAATTATCAAGGTGATGCACAATAGGTGCATTACGCTACTAAGATGTACTATGAAAATGTGTTTAAACAGATTTTACTTCAATCGATATAGTTAATCATTTTATGCTACTACATTACTATATATTTTCATAATTTGACTCTGAATACTGGTTACAGTTGACCTATGAAGGAATGCAAATCAAACTGTATATTAGAATATTTTTTGTAATGATAGAATTACGGAGATAATAAAACAGATCGCGTGTAAATTAATGTTATTATTATTATTATTATTATTAGTGTTGAAATAAAATGAACAGATTGTTCAAATTTGAAGTATTAGCTGATGGAAATCAGCAAGAAGTTATGCAGTAGTAGAAGTGAATTTTGAATGACTTTTCAATGGTCGTTATTATATGCTGCCAATACTTTAGTGGCAATGTATCTGACTCCAGTAATATTGTATGATTGATTGTTATCGAAATATACATGTAGGCTATCCTCGTATTATAATCGTATTATTATCGACTTAAAACGCATCAGTGAATAATGGAATTAAACAAGCCAAATACGAGAATGGACTTTGAATACGAATATTTTGTACAAACGTTGATCGGAACAGACAATCAGAGAGAAGTAGCGAAGGAAGAGAAGAGGCAACGAAACGAAACCAAACGAAATGACACACAGTGTCGTAGGCAGATAAGCCAACTCGATTTAACCAGGAGTGAATAGATATTTATAGTCAAACAAAAATAAGTAAGAGATATGTGATGAATAGGATTAGAAGTGCACACACATACACACGCTCGTATAAAAACAGTCAAGGTTGATAAACGAATAATTAACAAGGTCAAAATATGACTCAAGATGATTGAATAAATTGGCTTGTATGAGAGGACAGGATTAGCAATACTGTGAACTCCATGACTTAGTGGATAACGTTTTAAGTGTTCGAATCGAAGGGCACTATGGTTGTCTCAGAGTGGGAATTAACATTGAGGTATACGTACATTTTACTGATGAGTCCTAGATAATATGAAACACAGATCATGGATATGACTGAATCGTTATTAAACTTCGCTTAAAAATAAAATACTACTACTTGTCTATCCCGAATTAGTTGGAAATATTTAGCTTATCTGGAGGTGTATATACCAGTGTTTCTATACGTGTACTATTGGTTAAATCATTAATCACAGATTTAGTGAACACTGTTTATTGAAGATAATTTAGATTAGATAACATTTAGATTACGTGGAATGTGAAATCCAAATTATCAAGGTGATGCACAATAGGTGCATTACGCTACTAAGATGTACTATGAAAATGTGTTTAAACAGATTTTACTTCAATCGATATAGTTAATCATTTTATGCTACTACATTACTATATATTTTCATAATTTGACTCTGAATACTGGTTACAGTTGACCTATGAAGGAATGCAAATCAAACTGTATATTAGAATATTTTTTGTAATGATAGAATTACGGAGATAATAAAACAGATCGCGTGTAAATTAATGTTATTATTATTATTATTATTAGTGTTGAAATAAAATGAACAGATTGTTCAAATTTGAAGTATTAGCTGATGGAAATCAGCAAGAAGTTATGCAGTAGTAGAAGTGAATTTTGAATGACTTTTCAATGGTCGTTATTATATGCTGCCAATACTTTAGTGGCAATGTATCTGACTCCAGTAATATTGTATGATTGATTGTTATCGAAATATACATGTAGGCTATCCTCGTATTATAATCGTATTATTATCGACTTAAAACGCATCAGTGAATAATGGAATTAAACAAGCCAAATACGAGAATGGACTTTGAATACGAATATTTTGTACAAACGTTGATCGGAACAGACAATCAGAGAGAAGTAGCGAAGGAAGAGAAGAGGCAACGAAACGAAACCAAACGAAATGACACACAGTGTCGTAGGCAGATAAGCCAACTCGATTTAACCAGGAGTGAATAGATATTTATAGTCAAACAAAAATAAGTAAGAGATATGTGATGAATAGGATTAGAAGTGCACACACATACACACGCTCGTATAAAAACAGTCAAGGTTGATAAACGAATAATTAACAAGGTCAAAATATGACTCAAGATGATTGAATAAATTGGCTTGTATGAGAGGACAGGATTAGCAATACTGTGAACTCCATGACTTAGTGGATAACGTTTTAAGTGTTCGAATCGAAGGGCACTATGGTTGTCTCAGAGTGGGAATTAACATTGAGGTATACGTACATTTTACTGATGAGTCCTAGATAATATGAAACACAGATCATGGATATGACTGAATCGTTATTAAACTTCGCTTAAAAATAAAATACTACTACTTGTCTATCCCGAATTAGTTGGAAATATTTAGCTTATCTGGAGGTGTATATACCAGTGTTTCTATACGTGTACTATTGGTTAAATCATTAATCACAGATTTAGTGAACACTGTTTATTGAAGATAATTTAGATTAGATAACATTTAGATTACGTGGAATGTGAAATCCAAATTATCAAGGTGATGCACAATAGGTGCATTACGCTACTAAGATGTACTATGAAAATGTGTTTAAACAGATTTTACTTCAATCGATATAGTTAATCATTTTATGCTACTACATTACTATATATTTTCATAATTTGACTCTGAATACTGGTTACAGTTGACCTATGAAGGAATGCAAATCAAACTGTATATTAGAATATTTTTTGTAATGATAGAATTACGGAGATAATAAAACAGATCGCGTGTAAATTAATGTTATTATTATTATTATTATTATTAGTGTTGAAATAAAATGAACAGATTGTTCAAATTTGAAGTATTAGCTGATGGAAATCAGCAAGAAGTTATGCAGTAGTAGAAGTGAATTTTGAATGACTTTTCAATGGTCGTTATTATATGCTGCCAATACTTTAGTGGCAATGTATCTGACTCCAGTAATATTGTATGATTGATTGTTATCGAAATATACATGTAGGCTATCCTCGTATTATAATCGTATTATTATCGACTTAAAACGCATCAGTGAATAATGGAATTAAACAAGCCAAATACGAGAATGGACTTTGAATACGAATATTTTGTACAAACGTTGATCGGAACAGACAATCAGAGAGAAGTAGCGAAGGAAGAGAAGAGGCAACGAAACGAAACCAAACGAAATGACACACAGTGTCGTAGGCAGATAAGCCAACTCGATTTAACCAGGAGTGAATAGATATTTATAGTCAAACAAAAATAAGTAAGAGATATGTGATGAATAGGATTAGAAGTGCACACACATACACACGCTCGTATAAAAACAGTCAAGGTTGATAAACGAATAATTAACAAGGTCAAAATATGACTCAAGATGATTGAATAAATTGGCTTGTATGTGATGACAGAATTAGTAGTGTGTGCCTAACATAGTAACCGACACTAAATACTAATTGCATATCAAGTATTTGGACTCATATGTTTTTAACCCTACTTCTCATCACCATCCAACTGTACTGATTTCTCATCCATCGAATGCCTAATTTCCGGCGGCCAATGAAGTACCTAGAACTGGATACAAAAAAAGTACAGAATTCGGTTCGGCAACATCAATTCTAGTCAAGGTTGTTGTCAGCTGTGTCTTTTCCAAACAGTGAGGCTGATTTATTTGACGAAGAGGCGCATGTTGGTTTAGGATTTTCGACATAAACGGAACAACTAGGACAACTGAACGCTAATAAGAATGTAAATGTGTGCTATTTTCATAACAACAGACAGTCATCGAAATCCAAATGATTTTTATGTAGAATAAGTATGTTAATGGAAATGTCACAGTCAGCGACCAACAACTCAAGCGATACGACGGTTTGTCACGAAATAAATTTTTTGCCCATAGGTCAAGACAGCCTATTCCTAGTGGTTGTGAATCCTATATATTTGCATGCTTACATAATCGAATGCTCATATGCAGTATCCAGATGGTCAGTTCAACATTTTCACGACTTGCTGCGTATTGACAAACCAAGCGTTCATGAATCCAGAAATCTCAATTACTCAATACCCAAACCTAACAGAGTCGCCTTAAAACTGTTCACTTTCAAACATATTACAACAAAAAACACAAATACTATCATTGGGTTTAAGTTTGTGATGAGAATGTATTATTATGTTTCATCTATAAACACAGTGAAATTTACTGACACATTGGACAACTTATTAGGATGAGAATCAATTATCTTCTTAGAAAACACGTTTACAGTATCACAGTTTGACAGTTTTTTTTATGGTTAATGAGTGCAGCAATGAATTTTAATTCAGAAGCTTAGAGTAGTCATGTGGTATAACGAGTAAAACGTCTAAGGTTGTTTCACCCTGTTTGTATCTTTAAATCTATTCTGTTCAGAAATTTCGAACCACATTTAATAAGATTCACAGTTCTCCCTAATTCTCACTGGTTTTCACGTTTTGACCGTTTCCTAGTAAAAATCATTTTGTACGACATTTGAGATGACACTACGTAAAGCCCGTAGTTGATCCACTTATGTTGTCACTGTACACGAATTCAAGCATAATTCCATTATATTTGTAAACATTGTCGTCGAACAGTCATTCAGCATATGTTTGTGTATTAGTTGACAGAAAATCAGCTATTAAATCTCTCCAGTTAATCAGGTATTCACACTATTTTCTATAAAGCTTTCTAAGAAATCTACTAGGGATTCTGTGTTAAACTATGTTCTGTAATATATACTATTCTAAACTGAATCTGGTTTTTAGATTATCAGAAATGATGATGTCATTCAATTCAAACAGAAAATGAAATGATCGTATGTAGAAAATCTGTTACTCACTCTATGGGTATCAAGAACAATGCATAACACACTGCGAATATGGGTAATTGAGATGGATAGAATTTGAACTGGACCATTTCCCAACTTGATCACATGGAAACAAGTTGACACTGAATATTCAACTGAAAATCAGGTCATATGCATGCGTTAAATAGCATAGAATGCAAAACAAACTGACCAATGAATTAAAAGTCAAATAATAAGATTCTCTCCAACAGATAAACCTACTATTGATGTGAAACACTGTGACACATGCATTTGTAGACTCGTCAAATAATCTTTTACAGTACTGTATGTAAAAACGGTCAACAAGTGATATAAGCTACAAAATACAGGATATTTTTGAACTTATTTGTAAACACACATAACTCAGACCGGCTATATTTTGTTGAGTTGTTGTGTACCCTATTCCAGATGGTCTGACAATGAAGGTTTTCATTGTCTTCCAATAGGTTTTCCCCATTACTGCAATTACTGAAAGCATGTTAAGTCATCTACAACTTGTTTATCAAACTGCTGGAATTCGATTCCATTCTGGACTTGAGGTGTGAGGATGGAAGACTCGCAAAAATTGAAACTGGACTTTGAGATTTATTAAACAACATATCAGATTGCGTACATTGACGTTCTTAGAAAATTATTCTCAAGTCTGTGGAAAATTCACCTTGTCACATGTTCAGTTTTTCTGACTTCTCACGTGCTTCAAACAGAATTTTTCCAGTCTACATGCATCCGAATTATCAATGTGTCACCATCAAATCAACAATAAACCAATATTTTAGAAAATGCCTCAAATTATCACATTACAAACGATAATTCGGAGTAAGATTATAATTAAGAGAATTTTTAACTCACTTTGATACAATCCAATTGATTTCCTGATACAGAATTCCTTTAAAGAATTTTAAAATACTGAACATATTAGTTTAATATGTGTCGTTAAACCAACTGGTCGTTCATTTGTTCTGAAGAAATAATAAGCCAGTCATAATTTGTAATGCTGCTGCATACTCACTGGCTGTGAACACCAATTGAATAAAGTAAAAAAAATTACCGTCGTATTTACCAATAACAATGAAAGCACTAACGGACTTCGATCATAGTGTACATCAATTTTCTAATATTGTATGATAATATTAGATGGAATGAAAACAAATTCCAAGACCAGTCTCACGTTGCAAAACAAATCTTACAAAAGTGAACCAAAATATCCTATAAGACAGATATCCAAGTAAGCAAAAACGGGACATGGTATAGACATACTAGTGTTCTAGCTTTCGTTTGAATGACTGTACTAGTTGATAACAAGTTGGAAAACGAATGAGCATTTCACAAGTGAGTGATCTCCAGCAAATCAATATGTGCTTCTTTTAAACCACGGAGTTTCGAAACTTATAAACATGTTCAACAGGTATTGTAAAGCCTCCTTTGATTTATATTTCACTACAACGAATTGAAACACAAATACAGTGAAGATAGTCGTTCGGATACATTCTGTTATTTCACCAGTTATAATTTATAAATTGTGAGTCATCACAATATTAATCCTGTCCTTCTTTGGTATACATGGACTGCCTAGATCATCATGATAATTATGAGTAAGCAATCGAATAAATTTCAAAGAGATACTTCCTTTGAAATGATCGGTTTATATAGTTTTATTCTAACACATGTAGTAATCCCGATGTTTGCGGAGATCTGTTAACTCTGATTAATGGACCATTATCGACCATCTGTAATGAGTATAATATTTTCGGACATTACTGTAAAGCCTAAAAAACTCGAACTGAAAGTAACATTTTTCGTTTACATGCGTTGTTCTAATTTATTGTATGGGTGCATTCAGGTATTTGTTATGGCGAAACGTAACCACTGTGTTATCGAAAACTGAAGACGATTCAGCGAATAAAATTTTATATCGACGACACTATTTAATCAAGTATTATGGTCGTATTAAAAACAATTCATTAAATATATTCGTCTACTGGAAAAGAGAGAAATGATAACACAATGAAGTGCTTTGAGGTTTATAGTGTGTACGATCGTTACACAGCGCTTTGTAGACATTTGAATTTTCCAAACACCTTATGCTAACATTTCTCCTTTCTTCAGTAGACTAACGTATATGTTGAATTGTTTTAGGTAAGATTATAACGCTTGGTTGAGTGATGTCGTCGAAAGAAGAATTTTCTTCTTTGATTCGTCATTAATAATTTGGGATTTTCACGTTGTCGAGTTCTCTGAGCTGGGTGGTTTCGTTTCAGAGGTTTCATTTTCTTTCTAGATAACATCAGCAGTGTATGATTTAAATGCGATACTACACAATTGATCATATGCAATAAAGTAATATGGCTAAATAACAACTGGTCACAACACCGAACTATTCACGTAAGCTACTGAAGGGACAGATATATAAGGGCAAGACATCTTCCAGAAAAATACGTTTTTCTATAGTAAAGTAACGTGCTCGCATACAAAATATTCGCTACAAAGTTGAATGCGATCAGAAGTTACCTGAAACAGAAGAGATCGAAAGATGAGGATTTCATTTATCTTTAGATGCCAATCAAAATCATGGGCTGGTAACTAGTTATATTGCATTTTAGCCATACAACACACATTCAACCTTTATATTTCACTGAAAACGCGTTAAATCTACTCATTCTGACAATGAAATATAGATATGAATAACTGAATTCGTGCTAAAATAATATAACGGTGAGTTTTGATTTCAAACATATTTTGAAAAATGAAAATGAATCCAAACTTTGCCTACATTTATTTTGAGAACCTGGCTAGTATTTTTGACCAGGAATTCATGTCGATTGAAACTTATTGCTACACCCAACGGTCTTTTTTCAGTAGATTAATTTCCGTATGATTTTTAACCATAGCGTATTGTATCCCTTCATCGAATTCACTCCTGATGTTGAATTATATTGTCACTAAACTGATTTGAAACATTGAGGAGGAAAAATACATGTGTGAAATTTCAGCGATTGGATTTTAAGTAAATCCTATATTTCACTCGGCAATCACGACAACTGATTGTGGGAACTAATGAACACCAACTTTGTTTGAAGCACATTCACGAATCCTCAGACAATATCAAAAAAGCTTGAAAACAAGTCAGTGATAGCATTGGACTTAGTAAAACTGGGTCAAACAGAAGTATTTGAAGCAGTTTGTTAGAATAACGGTACGTCAGTGAGAACAATGTTACCCTTCCTGTAACATAAGTTGTGTATATATCTGACTTATAGGAAGTTATACATTATGTATGATATATTGGTTTACACAATCATCATGATTATCTGTGTTCCCTCAGTAGTGTATTCAATTGCTCCAGTATAATATATCGACATAAAATAACAAAGTTTATCCTCCAAGTGTATGGTGATCAACTCAGTGATATGCATTGTAGTGATAAAGGAAGGCACAGTTGAATTCAGATGTGCATGTACGTATATGTATGTTTAACTATGTTATCTAATAAATTAAGACGAACATAAATTCTTCAACTACAGCATAACAATAGGAAGGTTGTGTTTATGAAAGATGTGGAGCCTGACTTTTTGAAAAGCGTTTGATCAGATGGTATTTGAATTTCACACATGACGTATCATTCGAATGTCCGATTAAATTAAAGCAATAAATTTACACATTTATACTGTTATAATAAACATTATACATGACATTTAGATCTGTGAAATATTCTGCTTTGATATTGCTCACAATTGTTTTGGTTAGATTCGTTTGTTGAACAATGAGATTGTGAATGACATGCATCTTTCAATTTAGTGTTACAATTTGGTTGGCTGTCGCAAAAATACCACTGACATTATTATTTTCATCACTGTTATTTATTTAAAGTTAAATAAATCCGAAAGAACATCATTATCTGTGTTCTCTATTAAAGAGCACTATTAATCTTTCTTTGTGATTACAAGTTTCCGGTACAGTGTGTTGACCATTTCTCTACCTTAAATCGTATTTTTAATCAACCACGCTATAGGACGTCATGCAAACATCAGTGGAATCATGGTTTAGAGTTATTGAAATTTTTTAAGTCTATCATTGTTTTGCATAAGTAATATTTTAAACGTCGAAAGATATTTTTTTGCTTACATTTAACATACTGATCTTTATTCGTGTTATGAATTTCCGTAACAGAATCGCAACATCTCGATCAACCTTCTTTGACACTGGTCAAGTGATGTTTATGTATGAAATTCTAAAATCATCTCTAGACAGTGCAACAATATCCAGGCAAGCATTTCGTTAGGAAATATAATGTGAGGATTAGTGTCTGGTGGTGTTCACAAGTAAGTGAATTTCTGAATTATCTGTGCTATCAAATTATAAATTAATACGAATTTTTCATTGAAATCTTGAAATTCCCGTGATCTCTTTCATTTGTATAACCAAATGTTTTAGAGACGAATCTATATATTTTATGAAATTCAGTTAGAATAATGCACTCACTTTACAAAATTTTATCCATCTCAAGTACCACTGCTTGCAGTTCTTCACGGATTATTTTGGTCGTTTATAATTTAGTTTGAATAGTAGTCACAAACTATTATCATTAGTCACATTATGTATTTACTAGTCGTAGTTGTGAATTCGTGAACTTACTGATAACATGAATTCAAAACACAGATGTCGGCACTATCTGTGTTCCCCATTTAAGTGCACTATTCATCTATCTTTGGAATTACAAGTTTCCAGTGCAGTAAATTGATTATTTCCCCACTTTCCAATGTTGATGTTGGGGACTGTATTTAATCAGTCTCTTTTGGCATAGATCTATCATTAGCATATTTTCTCGATATTGTCATTAGACCATAATGAATTTTAATCAGAGTTGGTTAGTGGCTAGCGGTTGAAATTCTGAGATGATGGAGAAGATATTGTTGCACTGTCTAGAGATGATTTTAGAATTTCATACATAAACATCACTTGACCAGTGTCAAAGAAGGAAGAAACGGAATTCAAATAGATCCTGATTCTCAGCAGTTGTTTAACTAAAATCATGTCATGATGTTAACTACGAAAACTGGTACTGTTGAAATGGCTAGTGTATAGTGCTAACTTCAATAAGTTTTCAGGTTAAATGAAATTATGCGATTGTTTATTAGAATAGATATAAATAACGTACATCTGAGAAATATTAATGTAATTACAAAACACATTAAATGTTTGGTCGAAGACTATTCAGTGTTTTTGATGGAGTTTTGTTCTCTGATGTCGTTCAGAAGAACAATGAAATCTCCACGACCAAACCATCCAGCTCAGAGAACAAAACTCCAAAAAAATCATCCACCTGAGATACAACCTTTCTCCACTACTCAGTGTACTAAGTGTTATGAATTCAGCAAGCAATAGTAAAGTGAGCTGAATAATAACAAACTTCCACACACGTTTAGTGGATTAATAATACTGAACGAATAATAATGATAATAATAATAATAATAATTATTATTATTATTATTATTGTTATTATTATTATAATTATTATTATAATAAGAACGCAAAAATATGGGAGTAATCATATCCGTTAAAGTATTTGGGGAAGATCAATATAAGTTGTTTCAATGCAGTGGGGAATAATTCATACGTATTATTCATACATATTTAGTTATAATTAAAATGACTATCGACTTAGTGCTCAGTTTTTCACAATTTCGTACTAGTTATCATGTGGCCGTTTCAAATGATCATATACATCCTGTTCTTTCATTTGTGAGGTAATGTAAACATTTCAATATTTATGTCTATAATCAAAAGTTTACTTGGTAACATACGGTTAAATGTAGTAAAAGTAAAAAGGATTGTTGAGTATTCTAAATCTTTACAGGGTCAATAACTGAAAAGGTTGCTCTAGTTATTTCAGAAATACGTAGAAAGCGAATCAAAGAATTGACTAGTACAGTTTCATGATCAATATTATGGGAAACATTAATTAAGTATATTAACCAAAAACGATTTATAATAACCTAAAATCGTTTACATTGTTAAACCATAATATAATTAACTAATTTAGCAAACTACTATGTATTAATATTTGCTTCTTTTTGTTGAGTCGGCTTCCAGGAACTACAACAGAGCCTCCAGAGGCCCTAAATGAGCTGAAGAGTTCCAGCCAATCAAAACATGATGGAACATTCTAGAATATCAACGTGGCATGCTACCACCGATCAGTAGCATGATATGTCTCTTAGCGGATTGACCAAAATATAATGTTGATTTATCATATGCTAACATCTATAAATACCCGTGATTTTCTGTACACATTGATTCTCACCAAATAAACATTTCTCCAGCTTTTTTTCTGTCTTCTGATGTTCAACGTTCGAGTGCCGTAGTCGTAAACCGTATTCTGCGATAATCAAGTAGAGAACTTAACACTTTTATCATTCACCAACTTTCTTTCCAACAAAACTCTAGGTTCTTTTAGAAAATTTACATCAACCTTGTTGTACCATATTTCACTGTTAATTCTTACTTAGTCAATGAAAATATTGATACATCAGTACTCTGATTAAAACTAACAGCTTAGTACATAGGTGTACTTTAAGTTGCATTACTTATAAAATTTAAAATTATTCCAAGTTTCATCAAAGTTTATATAAATTACAACCCTTCTTCATTTAATTCTGAGTTTAAGCTTATTTAGTGTATCATTCTGTTACCTAGAAGAACATTATCAATGAAATCAAAAGAAAATCAATAAGCTATGGAAGCAATAAAGTACTAAATAAAAATATATCAGGTCATTAAACACCTATTCTTTTGTATGTCTAAATTTTATATCACATATGAAATGAACTTCTTTCTAATCAATTTATCAGTTTTTATGTCTTCTGTATTTCTTTTTTTTATATAACTAAATGCAAACCAACATAATAGAGTACCAATATTACATCGGGGAGATGAATCCTAATTCTTTTGTAAGTGTCTGAATCATTTTATTGTTTGTATGAAGAACTAGAGTTCATTAATTTCAACTGCTAGCCACTAACCAACTCTGATTAAAATTCATTATGGTCTAATGACAATATCGAGAAAATATGCTAATGATAGATCTATGCCAAAAGAGACTGATTAAATACAGTCCCCAACATCAACATTGGAAAGTGGGGAAATAATCAATTTACTGCACTGGAAACTTGTAATTCCAAAGATAGATGAATAGTGCACTTAAATGGGGAACACAGATAGTGCCGACATCTGTGTTTTGAATTCATGTTATCAGTAAGTTCACGAATTCACAACTACGACTAGTAAATACATAATGTGACTAATGATAATAGTTTGTGACTACTATTCAAACTAAATTATAAACGACCAAAATAATCCGTGAAGAACTGCAAGCAGTGGTACTTGAGATGGATAAAATTTTGTAAAGTGAGTGCATTATTCTAACTGAATTTCATAAAATATATAGATTCGTCTCTAAAACATTTGGTTATACAAATGAAAGAGATCACGGGAATTTCAAGATTTCAATGAAAAATTCGTATTAATTTATAATTTGATAGCACAGATAATTCAGAAATTCACTTACTTGTGAACACCACCAGACACTAATCCTCACATTATATTTCCTAACGAAATGCTTGCCTGGATATTGTTGCACTGTCTAGAGATGATTTTAGAATTTCATACATAAACATCACTTGACCAGTGTCAAAGAAGGTTGATCGAGATGTTGCGATTCTGTTACGGAAATTCATAACACGAATAAAGATCAGTATGTTAAATGTAAGCAAAAAAATATCTTTCGACGTTTAAAATATTACTTATGCAAAACAATGATAGACTTAAAAAATTTCAATAACTCTAAACCATGATTCCACTGATGTTTGCATGACGTCCTATAGCGTGGTTGATTAAAAATACGATTTAAGGTAGAGAAATGGTCAACACACTGTACCGGAAACTTGTAATCACAAAGAAAGATTAATAGTGCTCTTTAATAGAGAACACAGATAATGATGTTCTTTCGGATTTATTTAACTTTAAATAAATAACAGTGATGAAAATAATAATGTCAGTGGTATTTTTGCGACAGCCAACCAAATTGTAACACTAAATTGAAAGATGCATGTCATTCACAATCTCATTGTTCAACAAACGAATCTAACCAAAACAATTGTGAGCAATATCAAAGCAGAATATTTCACAGATCTAAATGTCATGTATAATGTTTATTATAACAGTATAAATGTGTAAATTTATTGCTTTAATTTAATCGGACATTCGAATGATACGTCATGTGTGAAATTCAAATACCATCTGATCAAACGCTTTTCAAAAAGTCAGGCTCCACATCTTTCATAAACACAAACTTCCTATTGTTATGCTGTAGTTGAAGAATTTATGTTCGTCTTAATTTATTAGATAACATAGTTAAACATACATATACGTACATGCACATCTGAATTCAACTGTGCCTTCCTTTATCACTACAATGCATATCACTGAGTTGATCACCATACACTTGGAGGATAAACTTTGTTATTTTATGTCGATATATTATACTGGAGCAATTGAATACACTACTGAGGGAACACAGATAATCATGATGATTGTGTAAACCAATATATCATACATAATGTATAACTTCCTATAAGTCAGATATATACACAACTTATGTTACAGGAAGGGTAACATTGTTCTCACTGACGTACCGTTATTCTAACAAACTGCTTCAAATACTTCTGTTTGACCCAGTTTTACTAAGTCCAATGCTATCACTGACTTGTTTTCAAGCTTTTTTGATATTGTCTGAGGATTCGTGAATGTGCTTCAAACAAAGTTGGTGTTCATTAGTTCCCACAATCAGTTGTCGTGATTGCCGAGTGAAATATAGGATTTACTTAAAATCCAATCGCTGAAATTTCACACATGTATTTTTCCTCCTCAATGTTTCAAATCAGTTTAGTGACAATATAATTCAACATCAGGAGTGAATTCGATGAAGGGATACAATACGCTATGGTTAAAAATCATACGGAAATTAATCTACTGAAAAAAGACCGTTGGGTGTAGCAATAAGTTTCAATCGACATGAATTCCTGGTCAAAAATACTAGCCAGGTTCTCAAAATAAATGTAGGCAAAGTTTGGATTCATTTTCATTTTTCAAAATATGTTTGAAATCAAAACTCACCGTTATATTATTTTAGCACGAATTCAGTTATTCATATCTATATTTCATTGTCAGAATGAGTAGATTTAACGCGTTTTCAGTGAAATATAAAGGTTGAATGTGTGTTGTATGGCTAAAATGCAATATAACTAGTTACCAGCCCATGATTTTGATTGGCATCTAAAGATAAATGAAATCCTCATCTTTCGATCTCTTCTGTTTCAGGTAACTTCTGATCGCATTCAACTTTGTAGCGAATATTTTGTATGCGAGCACGTTACTTTACTATAGAAAAACGTATTTTTCTGGAAGATGTCTTGCCCTTATATATCTGTCCCTTCAGTAGCTTACGTGAATAGTTCGGTGTTGTGACCAGTTGTTATTTAGCCATATTACTTTATTGCATATGATCAATTGTGTAGTATCGCATTTAAATCATACACTGCTGATGTTATCTAGAAAGAAAATGAAACCTCTGAAACGAAACCACCCAGCTCAGAGAACTCGACAACGTGAAAATCCCAAATTATTAATGACGAATCAAAGAAGAAAATTCTTCTTTCGACGACATCACTCAACCAAGCGTTATAATCTTACCTAAAACAATTCAACATATACGTTAGTCTACTGAAGAAAGGAGAAATGTTAGCATAAGGTGTTTGGAAAATTCAAATGTCTACAAAGCGCTGTGTAACGATCGTACACACTATAAACCTCAAAGCACTTCATTGTGTTATCATTTCTCTCTTTTCCAGTAGACGAATATATTTAATGAATTGTTTTTAATACGACCATAATACTTGATTAAATAGTGTCGTCGATATAAAATTTTATTCGCTGAATCGTCTTCAGTTTTCGATAACACTGTGGTTACGTTTCGCCATAACAAATACCTGAATGCACCCATACAATAAATTAGAACAACGCATGTAAACGAAAAATGTTACTTTCAGTTCGAGTTTTTTAGGCTTTACAGTAATGTCCGAAAATATTATACTCATTACAGATGGTCGATAATGGTCCATTAATCAGAGTTAACAGATCTCCGCAAACATCGGGATTACTACATGTGTTAGAATAAAACTATATAAACCGATCATTTCAAAGGAAGTATCTCTTTGAAATTTATTCGATTGCTTACTCATAATTATCATGATGATCTAGGCAGTCCATGTATACCAAAGAAGGACAGGATTAATATTGTGATGACTCACAATTTATAAATTATAACTGGTGAAATAACAGAATGTATCCGAACGACTATCTTCACTGTATTTGTGTTTCAATTCGTTGTAGTGAAATATAAATCAAAGGAGGCTTTACAATACCTGTTGAACATGTTTATAAGTTTCGAAACTCCGTGGTTTAAAAGAAGCACATATTGATTTGCTGGAGATCACTCACTTGTGAAATGCTCATTCGTTTTCCAACTTGTTATCAACTAGTACAGTCATTCAAACGAAAGCTAGAACACTAGTATGTCTATACCATGTCCCGTTTTTGCTTACTTGGATATCTGTCTTATAGGATATTTTGGTTCACTTTTGTAAGATTTGTTTTGCAACGTGAGACTGGTCTTGGAATTTGTTTTCATTCCATCTAATATTATCATACAATATTAGAAAATTGATGTACACTATGATCGAAGTCCGTTAGTGCTTTCATTGTTATTGGTAAATACGACGGTAATTTTTTTTACTTTATTCAATTGGTGTTCACAGCCAGTGAGTATGCAGCAGCATTACAAATTATGACTGGCTTATTATTTCTTCAGAACAAATGAACGACCAGTTGGTTTAACGACACATATTAAACTAATATGTTCAGTATTTTAAAATTCTTTAAAGGAATTCTGTATCAGGAAATCAATTGGATTGTATCAAAGTGAGTTAAAAAATTCTCTTAATTATAATCTTACTCCGAATTATCGTTTGTAATGTGATAATTTGAGGCATTTTCTAAAATATTGGTTTATTGTTGATTTGATGGTGACACATTGATAATTCGGATGCATGTAGACTGGAAAAATTCTGTTTGAAGCACGTGAGAAGTCAGAAAAACTGAACATGTGACAAGGTGAATTTTCCACAGACTTGAGAATAATTTTCTAAGAACGTCAATGTACGCAATCTGATATGTTGTTTAATAAATCTCAAAGTCCAGTTTCAATTTTTGCGAGTCTTCCATCCTCACACCTCAAGTCCAGAATGGAATCGAATTCCAGCAGTTTGATAAACAAGTTGTAGATGACTTAACATGCTTTCAGTAATTGCAGTAATGGGGAAAACCTATTGGAAGACAATGAAAACCTTCATTGTCAGACCATCTGGAATAGGGTACACAACAACTCAACAAAATATAGCCGGTCTGAGTTATGTGTGTTTACAAATAAGTTCAAAAATATCCTGTATTTTGTAGCTTATATCACTTGTTGACCGTTTTTACATACAGTACTGTAAAAGATTATTTGACGAGTCTACAAATGCATGTGTCACAGTGTTTCACATCAATAGTAGGTTTATCTGTTGGAGAGAATCTTATTATTTGACTTTTAATTCATTGGTCAGTTTGTTTTGCATTCTATGCTATTTAACGCATGCATATGACCTGATTTTCAGTTGAATATTCAGTGTCAACTTGTTTCCATGTGATCAAGTTGGGAAATGGTCCAGTTCAAATTCTATCCATCTCAATTACCCATATTCGCAGTGTGTTATGCATTGTTCTTGATACCCATAGAGTGAGTAACAGATTTTCTACATACGATCATTTCATTTTCTGTTTGAATTGAATGACATCATCATTTCTGATAATCTAAAAACCAGATTCAGTTTAGAATAGTATATATTACAGAACATAGTTTAACACAGAATCCCTAGTAGATTTCTTAGAAAGCTTTATAGAAAATAGTGTGAATACCTGATTAACTGGAGAGATTTAATAGCTGATTTTCTGTCAACTAATACACAAACATATGCTGAATGACTGTTCGACGACAATGCTTACAAATATAATGGAATTATGCTTGAATTCGTGTACAGTGACAACATAAGTGGATCAACTACGGGCTTTACGTAGTGTCATCTCAAATGTCGTACAAAATGATTTTTACTAGGAAACGGTCAAAACGTGAAAACCAGTGAGAATTAGGGAGAACTGTGAATCTTATTAAATGTGGTTCGAAATTTCTGAACAGAATAGATTTAAAGATACAAACAGGGTGAAACAACCTTAGACGTTTTACTCGTTATACCACATGACTACTCTAAGCTTCTGAATTAAAATTCATTGCTGCACTCATTAACCATAAAAAAAACTGTCAAACTGTGATACTGTAAACGTGTTTTCTAAGAAGATAATTGATTCTCATCCTAATAAGTTGTCCAATGTGTCAGTAAATTTCACTGTGTTTATAGATGAAACATAATAATACATTCTCATCACAAACTTAAACCCAATGATAGTATTTGTGTTTTTTGTTGTAATATGTTTGAAAGTGAACAGTTTTAAGGCGACTCTGTTAGGTTTGGGTATTGAGTAATTGAGATTTCTGGATTCATGAACGCTTGGTTTGTCAATACGCAGCAAGTCGTGAAAATGTTGAACTGACCATCTGGATACTGCATATGAGCATTCGATTATGTAAGCATGCAAATATATAGGATTCACAACCACTAGGAATAGGCTGTCTTGACCTATGGGCAAAAAATTTATTTCGTGACAAACCGTCGTATCGCTTGAGTTGTTGGTCGCTGACTGTGACATTTCCATTAACATACTTATTCTACATAAAAATCATTTGGATTTCGATGACTGTCTGTTGTTATGAAAATAGCACACATTTACATTCTTATTAGCGTTCAGTTGTCCTAGTTGTTCCGTTTATGTCGAAAATCCTAAACCAACATGCGCCTCTTCGTCAAATAAATCAGCCTCACTGTTTGGAAAAGACACAGCTGACAACAACCTTGACTAGAATTGATGTTGCCGAACCGAATTCTGTACTTTTTTGTATCCAGTTCTAGGTACTTCATTGGCCGCCGGAAATTAGGCATTCGATGGATGAGAAATCAGTACAGTTGGATGGTGATGAGAAGTAGGGTTAAAAACATATGAGTCCAAATACTTGATATGCAATTAGTATTTAGTGTCGGTTACTATGTTAGGCACACACTACTAATTCTGTCATCACATACAAGCCAATTTATTCAATCATCTTGAGTCATATTTTGACCTTGTTAATTATTCGTTTATCAACCTTGACTGTTTTTATACGAGCGTGTGTATGTGTGTGCACTTCTAATCCTATTCATCACATATCTCTTACTTATTTTTGTTTGACTATAAATATCTATTCACTCCTGGTTAAATCGAGTTGGCTTATCTGCCTACGACACTGTGTGTCATTTCGTTTGGTTTCGTTTCGTTGCCTCTTCTCTTCCTTCGCTACTTCTCTCTGATTGTCTGTTCCGATCAACGTTTGTACAAAATATTCGTATTCAAAGTCCATTCTCGTATTTGGCTTGTTTAATTCCATTATTCACTGATGCGTTTTAAGTCGATAATAATACGATTATAATACGAGGATAGCCTACATGTATATTTCGATAACAATCAATCATACAATATTACTGGAGTCAGATACATTGCCACTAAAGTATTGGCAGCATATAATAACGACCATTGAAAAGTCATTCAAAATTCACTTCTACTACTGCATAACTTCTTGCTGATTTCCATCAGCTAATACTTCAAATTTGAACAATCTGTTCATTTTATTTCAACACTAATAATAATAATAATAATAACATTAATTTACACGCGATCTGTTTTATTATCTCCGTAATTCTATCATTACAAAAAATATTCTAATATACAGTTTGATTTGCATTCCTTCATAGGTCAACTGTAACCAGTATTCAGAGTCAAATTATGAAAATATATAGTAATGTAGTAGCATAAAATGATTAACTATATCGATTGAAGTAAAATCTGTTTAAACACATTTTCATAGTACATCTTAGTAGCGTAATGCACCTATTGTGCATCACCTTGATAATTTGGATTTCACATTCCACGTAATCTAAATGTTATCTAATCTAAATTATCTTCAATAAACAGTGTTCACTAAATCTGTGATTAATGATTTAACCAATAGTACACGTATAGAAACACTGGTATATACACCTCCAGATAAGCTAAATATTTCCAACTAATTCGGGATAGACAAGTAGTAGTATTTTATTTTTAAGCGAAGTTTAATAACGATTCAGTCATATCCATGATCTGTGTTTCATATTATCTAGGACTCATCAGTAAAATGTACGTATACCTCAATGTTAATTCCCACTCTGAGACAACCATAGTGCCCTTCGATTCGAACACTTAAAACGTTATCCACTAAGTCATGGAGTTCACAGTATTGCTAATCCTGTCCTCTCATACAAGCCAATTTATTCAATCATCTTGAGTCATATTTTGACCTTGTTAATTATTCGTTTATCAACCTTGACTGTTTTTATACGAGCGTGTGTATGTGTGTGCACTTCTAATCCTATTCATCACATATCTCTTACTTATTTTTGTTTGACTATAAATATCTATTCACTCCTGGTTAAATCGAGTTGGCTTATCTGCCTACGACACTGTGTGTCATTTCGTTTGGTTTCGTTTCGTTGCCTCTTCTCTTCCTTCGCTACTTCTCTCTGATTGTCTGTTCCGATCAACGTTTGTACAAAATATTCGTATTCAAAGTCCATTCTCGTATTTGGCTTGTTTAATTCCATTATTCACTGATGCGTTTTAAGTCGATAATAATACGATTATAATACGAGGATAGCCTACATGTATATTTCGATAACAATCAATCATACAATATTACTGGAGTCAGATACATTGCCACTAAAGTATTGGCAGCATATAATAACGACCATTGAAAAGTCATTCAAAATTCACTTCTACTACTGCATAACTTCTTGCTGATTTCCATCAGCTAATACTTCAAATTTGAACAATCTGTTCATTTTATTTCAACACTAATAATAATAATAATAATAATAACATTAATTTACACGCGATCTGTTTTATTATCTCCGTAATTCTATCATTACAAAAAATATTCTAATATACAGTTTGATTTGCATTCCTTCATAGGTCAACTGTAACCAGTATTCAGAGTCAAATTATGAAAATATATAGTAATGTAGTAGCATAAAATGATTAACTATATCGATTGAAGTAAAATCTGTTTAAACACATTTTCATAGTACATCTTAGTAGCGTAATGCACCTATTGTGCATCACCTTGATAATTTGGATTTCACATTCCACGTAATCTAAATGTTATCTAATCTAAATTATCTTCAATAAACAGTGTTCACTAAATCTGTGATTAATGATTTAACCAATAGTACACGTATAGAAACACTGGTATATACACCTCCAGATAAGCTAAATATTTCCAACTAATTCGGGATAGACAAGTAGTAGTATTTTATTTTTAAGCGAAGTTTAATAACGATTCAGTCATATCCATGATCTGTGTTTCATATTATCTAGGACTCATCAGTAAAATGTACGTATACCTCAATGTTAATTCCCACTCTGAGACAACCATAGTGCCCTTCGATTCGAACACTTAAAACGTTATCCACTAAGTCATGGAGTTCACAGTATTGCTAATCCTGTCCTCTCATACAAGCCAATTTATTCAATCATCTTGAGTCATATTTTGACCTTGTTAATTATTCGTTTATCAACCTTGACTGTTTTTATACGAGCGTGTGTATGTGTGTGCACTTCTAATCCTATTCATCACATATCTCTTACTTATTTTTGTTTGACTATAAATATCTATTCACTCCTGGTTAAATCGAGTTGGCTTTTGTGCCTACTACACTGCACGACAATTCGTTTCGTTATTTTTTTCTGTTTCCTTAGTTACGTCTTTCTGATTGTGTTTTCAGATCAATGATTGTATGAACACCCAAAGCGTTACCCCCTAAGCCAAGGAATTCATAGTGCTGTTTTATCTGTTTATCGATCTTTTCATTGTTAATCAATTCAAGTCTTCAATATCGACAACGTGAAGATTTTAAATACAAATGAAATAAACTTCTATTTATAGCTCACTACTTCGTATATAATCATATATCGAGCTTTCATATCCATTTGCCTATATAAGTGGGCGTGTATGATGGTGTGCATTATTTGCCTACTCACTTATTCACATTCTCGACCAAGAATTAATTGCCTAAACACTTAACAACTTATTCATTTTCCATGCACATTTAATTGTTAGGTATCATCGAACAACTCACGTCACTGGTGGTGATTTTGCTGGTCGTTTAACTTGAGCTTCTCGATGGATTAAGCCATTATTTTTATTAACTCAATCAAAATTCTGAAAATTATACACCTTAGGAAAACATACTAATAAAGATTTTCCTATTAATTCATAGGTGGAACATAAGTATAATCCCAAGGATATTGACTCAAGACCATATAAGACGAATTCTAACAAATTCTAAGAATAGCAAAAGTTGCCATTCAAACTAGTTAAGTAATATCTTTGAAAAGTAGAAATTATTCTTTTGTAGAATGTTGTTATTCAATCGATAATATTATCTTCATAATTGGAAACGCAATATAGAATCTTTTCAATAAAGTCTGGGATGAGAAATGGTTTCCTGAAGTTACAGATATAACTTGCAGATGGACAGCTGAAAATATGATACAATCTATCTTAACCTTAAATTTTTTTCTTGTCAGGTATATGGTGGCTATATCATATGATCATGTACAACCATTTGTTCCATTTTTGAGGTAACCAATATGATTTGATAATCCTCACTGAATAAAAATAAATTCATGTAAATATTTGTGTGATAAGAAACCGCTTAGTTTATTCTAATTGTATTATGAATGGTAAATATGATTCTGAAATACAATACAACTGAAACACTACACCAACCAAATCACATTTCATGGAGAACCTGTTTTAGAGGAGGAGAAATTCTCGTACCTGAGTAGGGCATCATCACCGATGAACAAGGAGGAACCGATGCAGACGCAAAAGCAAGGATCGGTAAAGCATGGGCAGCATTCATACAGTTGAACAACATATAGAATTCAAAACAACTGTCTGCAAGCCAACATCAAATTCACAATATTCAATACGAACGTCGAGACAGTTCTACTGCACTGAGCTGAAACTTCGAGAACTACAACAACAATCACCAAACATATACAAGTATTTATAAACAATCGTCTACTCGAGATTCTAAATGTCTGTTTGTCGGATACCATCAACAACAGTGTATTATGGAAGAGGACGAACCAACATCCATTTGAGGAGGAAATTACGAAAGGACGCTGGACGTGGATAGGATATCCATTACGGAAATCATCACACTGCATCACGAGACAACCGCTAACTTGGAATTGTGAAGGGAAACAGAAAAGTGGAATATCAAAGAACGCACTACTTCGGGAATTGGAAGCAGACATGGAAAGAGTGAAAATCGATTGTAAACAAGTGGAAAATATTGTCGAGGATAGAGTTGGATGGAGAATCGTGGTGGTCAGCCTATGTTCCTCCACAACTAGGGTAATTGGCGTAATGGTGTGAATACGTAAGTACGTTGGTTAGTAAGTAAGTGTGGTGAATATGGGCTGAATGTCAGTAAAGATAGACTAACAGACACGATAATTTCAAAGATATCGTTATGTTCTAACGGTTAAAATGTCAATAAATTTATCTTTTGAGACATATACCTTGAAATTGATGTTTCCATGTCCCATACTGTTTAAATCTTCCCAAACCAAGTGGAATGATGTCTGTGTAGTTAGCATTACACGTTTGTCATTCTCTCATTAGTTGTAGAAGTACCGTAGAGATTCGGAATTCTTCCAAATGATTCTGAAAAACCTCGCAAATATTCAGTCAATTTCCTGATTGGAAATTCTTGGTTAATACAATCACACTAGTGCCATTGACAGTGAAACAACAGTAGTGTCTAAAGGTTCTAAGTGCCTTGATGGAACGAAGATTTCATGGGATTAGGATTGAGCAAAATAAAATATATATTGAAAAGAACTAGCAAATAACAATTATTTATTGTAGTTCACTTCAACGAAACTAGACGACTATCTGAACTGACAATACACTAAACCTCATATTAATTCTTCCGTCAACTATGCTGAGAAAGACGACATATCCAAAGGTAACCTGCACTTTAATAAAGAATGAAGCCAATCATTAGACCATCATTGGCTGTAAATCAATAAGATGGCGACATTTTAATAGTTTCTAGTACAGTGTAACTGTACATTACTCAATTACCCTTTCAAAGAAAATGAACTGTATTTACTTGACTGTTTTCTACTACTCAAATTATATGTATATAATATAATGCAATAAAATGCTTAGCAAATAATAAACTTGCATTTCTACAGTTCTCTTGGTATACACCCACCAGAAAAATACTTGTTTACGATTATTACGGGTTCATGCGGAGTAATGAGTAAGCAAACTAAACTTTATCATTTTGTTCATAATCGACAATCAAAATTACATAATATCACAAATTTTTAGAAGTGAACATCAGTGTTTTGATTTATATGATTTTACTAAGCTGAATACAATGTATAAAATGAACAAATGGAATTAAGTGTTGTGTTTGCCACATGTCCAAAGAACTAATATAGAAAAAATAATTCTCTTATCTAGTGTAGTAAGCAAATGATGAATTACAAATTTCGAAGAGCAACAAATTTCGATGGACTCTTCATGTACGATTGCTTTGAAATCTTCCAATGACAACGTAAATACCTTATCAAAACAATTCATATTTCACACCATGATAGAAACACAGGATACGACAAGTAATAATTTACTAGATTTTAAATAACGTGTTGCATTCTTGAACTGGATTCTTTAGTAACGTTTAGCGTTGAGTAGGTTTGTCACTAACCTGAAGGTACGTTGTGTGTTGAGGAAGTGTGAGGAGGAACATGTGTGAGAGGAACTGGAAGAGGAAATACGAACCGACTGCTCGGTAATCACACAGAGTGCTCTTACATTTAACAGTGGAATTAGTCGACAGCGACCAACAATTTGATAGTCGAAACTAGAAGTTGGTAGATTCAGCTTTCAAATGCATTACATTGTACCGTATTTATTTTCCCACTGTTCCTCAATTACTTTTAATTTTTAATTGAAGCAACTATCAGTCAATGGTTCTGGTCATCTATGATGAGGAAGAAATTTCAACAAAGAATACATTCGAGAATCGGTCAATACACCTGCAAATTTATTGCACTGCTCTATACCGTATCAGGAATTTGCATTGTTCTGCTGTCTATATTTAATGTAGGTTTAGTTGATTAAAATTGTTGAAAGACCATTACAAAATACAAGTATAATAACAGACATTGATTGATATGATTTGAACAAATAAACATTTAGTTGAGTCACGTGTTATGATAGTTAATGTAGTCGAGACGTGTGACCGGAATTCCAAGCCATGCTGTTTACTTGTACGGTGATTATCATGGTAATAATAGTGATAATAAGAATTGTGAGAAAAATAACTTAATAGTCATCAGCATGACGAATAATATCTTCCATTAATCAAGTAACAAATTTATTCGGATTACTTTATCTCGTAATCAGTTAATCACAGTATTCTGTCATTTCCGAATAACTAATTCACAAAACGATGCTCACAGAACATTAGTTTTCTGATTTTTACAGCAGTCTTATGTAGTATCCAAAACATTTTATTCTTTGTGTTTCAGATGAAAGATACCAATCAATTACACTATCGCTTAACTATGGTCAATTTTTTTTGCCAAGCAGCTGCGATGCTATTGGGTTCATTACTTGTCTTTTGGGTTTATCGTCCAATGAAATGGTTTCTGATTGCTAGGATTATTGTCACACTTCAGATATTTCTCGGATCATATTTCTGTAAGTTATATATCATGTGTCGAAATTTCAAACATACTGAATAACACGTGTCGTGATAATTGTGTTTACAGTTTACAGTCACATATTGCAGGTATTCTGTAAGGTTCGTTAGGTTTGCTGATTGATGATATTCTGTAACTGGGAAGCATCCTCAACATTATCTCACTCATCTATATCATTTGGACTGAGCTGATAATTTTGTGGGAACAATCTCTAGTTAGATAAGAGTGTGTATGGAAGTAGTGACACATCGAAATCACATGAAATAATATATGCGTATTTTTATCTCTATTTGGTTCCATTGTGAAAATTATGGTTCGTCAATACCATACCTCATTTACACAATAAAGCATTGTTGTTTAGCTTCCTTAAACCAGTTTAATGGATGTTCCGTGTTTTCTGTGTTCATTTGTATGCCCCAGTTGTTTATTTCAATCGCGCTGGACTCTTGGTGTTTGATGGGGAGAACATCTACTACATAAGGGAACATGAACCGGTAAGTGTACATTATCAACTATAAATACTTGTGTCACATAACTTGAATAAGTGGACAGGTAATTCTTTTTGATGCATTTATGCATTAAAATCTCATTGATCTCGAGAATCCATCACTAAATTGTTGCAAACATTGCTGGAATCTTTGTAACCAATTCACTGAATCGTGGATTGGTTACCACAGTTAGATTGGGATGCCAAATAAAGATTGTAAATAGAAAAATGATAATGATGAGGTTACATCAATATAAAATATTGAGATGAATTATTACTTCTACTGAAAATATGACTGTATAGATATTGTGACTGGCGGTATCCGAAACTGATACTGTTACACGATGTGTGATAGTTGATTGACGCAATGAGTTGAAAACGACAAGTGAATAAAAGAGAAATTACCTACATATCTCTGTTACTCCTGTTCCCCAACAAAATGGAGGAACATAGGCTGACCACCACGATTCTCCATCCAACTCTATCCTCGACAATATTTTCCACTTGTTTACAATCGATTTTCACTCTTTCCATGTCTGCTTCCAATTCCCGAAGTAGTGCGTTCTTTGATATTCCACTTTTCTGTTTCCCTTCACAATTCCAAGTTAGCGGTTGTCTCGTGATGCAGTGTGATGATTTCCGTAATGGATATCCTATCCACGTCCAGCATCCTTTCGTAATTTCCTCCTCAAATGGATGTTGGTTCGTCCTCTTCCATAATACACTGTTGTTGATGGTATCCGACAAACAGACATTTAGAATCTCGAGTAGACGATTGTTTATAAATACTTGTATATGTTTGGTGATTGTTGTTGTAGTTCTCGAAGTTTCAGCTCAGTGCAGTAGAACTGTCTCGACGTTCGTATTGAATATTGTGAATTTGATGTTGGCTTGCAGACAGTTGTTTTGAATTCTATATGTTGTTCAACTGTACTAATTTTGTCCGTGCTTTGTCAATTCTTTTTATTACTTCTGCGTCAGTTAGAAATAAATATTATTTAATTCGAACGAAATCGACAGATGCAAATTGTTATCGACTGATATGATACTATTGATGATGAGATCACGAAATAAAGGTACATGATATCTCTGTGTTCGTCCAGTTCGCGAAAATATTTATGGATTTTCTGAAACCACAGAAAGTTAACATCTGAACGTCATGTTTGCTTTGTTCTGTTTTATCTAGAACAGCTAAAATAACTTTGAACATTGATTCTTAACTTTCATACTGCATCATTAATGTTTACTTCGTTGTTTCCACTGACAACAACCAATTTTTCATTTCGAAATAGGGATACACAGAATTCAATAAATGTGCAATCAGTGAGTGGTTCTGTATATTCGGTCTTATAGAAATCACTTTGATAACTGGCTTGGAATTACGGAAACATGAACAGAATAGTACAAAAAGAAAAGGAGTGTTATGATGTAAAAAAAGTCAAAATTCGATTGATTTACTCATTGGTTTTTTTCAATGTAATTACTCAATGTAATATTTATTTTATTTTCTCGTATGATCTTTTATTCTTTATAATATACGATATTTTTGTATTCCATTGACATGAACTATGTTCAGTATGTGATTTGTTATAACTCTAAATATTTATCATATATGTGATTTCAACCTTATTATTAATCAAAAAGAGTGTACGAATCAATATATATATATATTGATGTGTTTTCAACAATGGTGCTTTGTGTTTAATAAATCTTCACATATGCCAGTCTTGTGTTCTTAATTTCGCGTCGTGAGAATTGCAAAGTTCCATTGTTCCGAGTACAAGTGATAAGCGTTTTCGACCTCATAATAAGTGACGACCGAAACAAGCAGCATTCAACTGACAAGTTATAACATTACCATACTTCCATGTTTATACATTTTGTGTGTGTATATTCCGTCTTTTAATTTTGTACAAATTATCGATGAAAATACATTATCTTTTGAAATTATTTTCAACTTGAATCAATTTGTGTGATTACAGTTTGACAGTACTGGGTATACATTACAAGTTTCAAACACAGTGAAACTAATTGTTAATAATGACTAGACAGATATTCTCAATTTACATTTTGCTACAGTTTAGCTCCATTTAGACTTTACCACAATGATGACCACAAGAGCAACGACTTAATTTGTAGACTTTAGGCATAATAGGAGCCTGGCTATTACAAGTAAGAACTCTTCTCAATAATCAGTCAATTCACATATCAAGATTGACACAGTCGGTCAGCCAACAAGTAACGGATTAACATCTGCACGTTCGGAGTTTAGGTCAATAGAGAAAACAACTAAAACGAACATACAAAAAACGGATATGCATTTGGCATTACATCCAACCGAATTCCAAGTCAGCTGAACGATTTGTAAATCAACTGTCAAGAAACTCCTCTAGTTCACATCTCTTCGAAGTATGTGGAGATGACTTTGTTCAGAAAAACAACCAGCTTCACAACCAAAACATCCAGGTCATTAATAATATCACCAACAACATAAGAATTAAAATCCATAACGGAGAAGCTGCATTTGAATATAGTTCACGAAACTTGAGCTATTCTTACATAGGCTGGTGAGACTACAGAAATAGTTTCATGTATCATGATTTCTTTAAACAGCTATTTGTGGAGGAATTGATTAGTTTCTTGCACAATCTACCAGTGGCTTTTCTAATCCGCAGAGTTTGGAGAGGATGAACTATTGACCAATTGGCTTGGTTCATCTTAGTTAAGTTTGTTTGCGTGTATTATATTTTGACTTCAAAGAAGACAATCATTACGATATATTCCCCTGTGCTGTTTGATCGGAGCCATTTGACAAGAATCTTTAATAAACAAAAAAGGCGACATTTAAAGTAAAAGTTTCCCATCAGATGACTGATGATAATTTTTTGAGGGAGTATCTTTTTTTATCATGAAAGTTCATCTGAGCTATGAACTACATAACTGCATGTCAGTGAACTAAGTAAACTTCGACATTGATATTTGTTGTTTGTTGTTGACTCCATGTATGACGACGATGATGAAATATATTTCTCCAATCATTTTTTAAAATTACACTTAGGCTAACCGCATTGTGCAATGGTGATGACAAAAGCTTAATAGGAGTTGTTCAACAAGAATTCATCTGAGGTATTCATACAGAAACAGGTAGATGGTGAGAATGAGTGGATGAAGTGTGGAGATCGGCCTTATCCCAACTACATGAAATATGTTTAGGTTTCAGTTTATCTATGAAAGCAGACAAAGTGAAATAAGTAAACAGAGATAAGAAAGCATTCTCGTGTAAAAATGCACATAAGTATAAGTTCAGGATAAACTATATATGAATGCATACAACCCAATCAATGATGCCGCAAGTAAACACGTATAGAACAGACAAAGTTGCACAATAGTCTGTCTCAGTCTGTCATATTAATTTGAAATACGATTCAAGTGAAAATGGGTCACTACTGATAATGAACATAGAAATAACCATTTATAAGTCTTTTTATAGTGAGAGGATTTTAAGTTATTTCAAACTGGGTGATGTATAGTACAAAAGCGAGATTGTGGTGGCTTTCTTCATCAATTTCAATCATACAACGACACTCGTTTGGAAGAGTCGAACTGTATCGTAAGTACACAAAACTTAAGCGGTTGACCGACAGTGTTTTCATTGATGAAAACCATCCAGTGCAACTCGAATTAACATCAAATGACGAGGTGACAACAGATTGGTTAGGTGGTGTTTTAGGAAAAGCTCCAATTGTTAAATTGGAAAGATGAAAAATGAGCAGTGAATAGAATTGAAGAAGAAGTAGTAGACCAACCTCGAACATTACGGCTAAAATGGGGTGTGAAATCAAATACCACTTCTCATGAGTGAAATCACTGACTTTCAAAGTTGTAATAACACTAGTTGAAAAGAGTATATCGTTCAATGACAATATATTGAACTGTTTGTTGTTTTTCAGTAGTTTGAGTCAGTTAATAAAATCACTAGTTATAATTCGACCGTAAATGATATCAAACCGTCTGACGTCGTTTACGAAACACCTTTCGCTGTGAACTAGTTCTGAACACTCCTATCTGCATCTGGTTTTGCAACATTTGTATTTATGGTTGCTTCCCAATGGTGTTTATAATTGATCAAGTGAGCTCTATAGGCATTTAGACGATGATTTTTCAAATTTGTTGTGAGAAGGCTTATAAATTGATACGATCTGTTTGGTTAAATGGGATCTGCATTTCCAACACATAAACTGTAAAAATATCTCTTTACTTCCTGTGGCTGAGTTATTTGCCTGAAGTTCATAACTTTATATTCAATAATAAACTACCGTGCAGTAAAGAAACGTACCTGTTGTGGGTTTGACTAGTTTATTTATAATCCTGTCTCATTGATAGGCGTCGACTCGTTTTATTGTGCGTAGAACAATAATAAGATTTTTCATGTCTGTAACCAGACAACGTAGCAGTAACAAATTAATTGGAACGTTTGTCAAACAAAATACCTGATCACCTATCTGAGATTTTGTAGCATATCCAAAATAATAACTAGTTGCAGGTAATAATCACCATAAGCGATATTCATTTCTGTATGAGTTGAAGCATAAATTGATTTAACTTGTCCTTATAAACTGTAATCAAATAAAACAAGTTGAATAAAATGAAAACGAAATTGTTGCGCTGAACTTTTCCGTTGAAAAATCATTAGTTGCCTGTGAACAATTGAATAGTGCCTAATGCTTGTTTGCGTAATTTTTAATTGACCATATTAATAGATTATATCTGAATTGTAGGAACCAATTATAATGTTATTCGGTTTTTGAAGTGCTCGAATTAAATGTTTTACGTCAATTAATAATTCTCACCTTAATGTAAATAATTTAGATTATTAGTACAGTATTACACCGATAATTATTCATTTTGAATAAGAGGACTTTTGGTAATTATCTCGTAAGTTATGCATTCCAGATTTATATTCATACTGAAATGAAGCATTACACATCTCACTGTAACTGGCTGTTTGGAGTACATTTTGTTTGAGTTTTATGTTATTTCATTTATGTTTACTTCACTGTGCGAAACATAGTTATTGATGATTTGCACTCTGATCACTATATAAAGATATCAAACAAGATGTTGTACGATTTCATTATAGTAATATTTTCCAATCAAGATTTCCAACTTTCTGTTCCGAACATTTGGTAAGAACTATGTTAGTTTCAGTCAGGAGTTAACTATTGTAACTCCAATTAATTTGGATTCACATAGTATAGTGTTCTTTCGTTTCTTCTCATTTTATAAATGATTAAAAACGAGTATAATTGAATCAAACGAATTAATTGAGAATGTGTCATTTCCTGAAAGCGTACAGATCATTAAGCGTTTGGTGTGTTTTAAGGTATGGTCAAATATCAGACTCTACAATGAATTTCCCAACTTGAATATCTGTACATTTTATGTAAGGAACAGAATATTCCTTCACATCACTTTCGTATAACTGATTACAGAACAATGAAATTCAGCATTTCAGAAGTCAGTTCTTTAATGACAAATCGTAAACAAAATAGTAAAACTGAAATTACATGAATAACCTGTAAGGCCTTGTATTAGAAAATACGGAGTTTCCCTTATTGATCATAAATTTCCCAGTTCCTACCGATCATGAGATGTCTTGAATTCGTATGCATTTCATTTGGCTTTAAATCATATATTTTTCCATACTTTTATGTAAATTGAACAAACTGATAGTTAGTGACATTTAGCATTGAGAAATCGAAATCGGAAGTTGACTTACTAGACGATTCAACCAACTTAAATTTACACTATTAGACCACATTGAAACGTTGGCATTAACTACTGCATAAACTACATTTACAAAATCTCAGATACTGGATGAATGGGTTCGTGATATTTCTTTTCATTTGAGGTTGAATCCAACAATGTTGTTTTGTAAATTTTATCCTTCTCGAGTTGCGTTATTCGCCGTTTTCCATGCAATATTTTGGTTGCCCGTGATGTGAGTTTAGAAGAATTCATAAATTATCATGCTGATTAATATAATAAGTTTAGTATAATCAACTTTTTGTTTAATACACACACACTGATTGTTTATTGGTTAGTAGTATGTATTTGTTATCACAGAAATTGTTTGCGAATTAACCATCATGTATGTGTTTGCTTTGGATTGAGAACTGAATTTTAATAGTGCTATTAAGCACATGTAGACTTGACATTTAATTTCGTTTAACACATTTCTAGAGGAACACGATGACAAGGTCATTACGCTGAAATATGGTTATCCACAAACAGTCGATTGCACAACAGATTGTCACAAGCATTAAGAAGTAGCTCAATTAGAAAATCGTTCGGTTAGGAACAAATAACCGTGAAGTTCTACTCTACTATAAATTTGATTAACTTCATCGTAAAAACGATATTGATAATGATGTGTAGTAGTTCCCTACCTCAGTTGTGGTGTAATAACAAAATTCTTTTTACTTGTCTTAGTAAGGGGATTGTTAAACTACTAGTTATTTTGATATAAATTGAGGAAATTAGTTTGTCTGATGAAATAGACGTATTTCATCAACGGACATATGAATATTTTCATAAAACTTCTTTTCTTGTTAGATATGTTGTTGCTGTTTCCTATGATCATGTACAGCCATTTGTTCCATTTGTAAGGTGAGCAGGATATTTTGAGATTTATCTATGTGTGTACAAACGTTTATTAGACATTTATGTCGGATGGTATAACTGGATTCGCTTGGAATATCATCAAGATAATTTAGGTATTCTATAATGTGATATATTGAGTGAATAACGTAGATAGTCATTTTAGTGATACCCTCACAACTTGTAAACTATTTAAATCAAACTGAACAAACGACTTGATAAATTCACCAGGTTGGTTGCTAGAAAGTTCAAGGTGCTTAGTTCGCGAAAATTCCCTATCACTTTCAGTGAATATTACAGCATAGATCTTTGGAATTCACATAAGAAGTACACTAAGATGTTTTTGAGAAATATATGTCAATGTGTAGAGCAATGTTCGTTCCTACGAAATGTCAAGTGAATGAGATTTTCAAACATGATAAATAGATAATCCCGAATAGAAATACAGTCACTTCACAATTCAATGTAGAACAGCATACGAGATTTGAATGCTGAGAACTAGTTTAGTCAAAGTACATTCATGATAATCATCTTAAAATACAAAGAAGTTTTGATGACAATTAGAAACGTGGTCTTTCATGATATTTAGGAATGCACTTGGTACTTCACATAGTTTCACACTAAATGAAATAGGTTTAGAAACAGACCACAACTTTGGTTATTTCCTGTAATCTAATGATTATGTGTACACAGCAATCCAATAGAACTAGTCACAAATAATAATTTTATGCTTTTCCAGTTCATTCGGAATCTATTCACCGGAAAAATACATGATTATGTGTTTTCTGGGTTCATATGGAGTAATGAGTAAGTAAAGTCGAATTCATCATGTTGCAGATATTTTGCTATAAATCTTAAATAAAATTACTATGAATCCTTGTTAACATTTCTACCGAGATTTGGTAAGTTGTATATTGTAGACAATACAAAGTAGAGGAATTATATTCGCACGAATTTCCATGATAGAGATGAAGTACTACTGATAACCAATTCACAGAGACAATTTGTTAATGCTGTGATCATCGTAACATGCTTCACAAACGTGTTGAACACTATCTAGAACAGATGACAACCAATTTCATACTTGTTTGTACAAACACTTGCTTTCAGAATAATCAATATCAAGTTCCATTATTGAAAAATGAATACATAAAAAGTAACAAAAACCCTCATGTTTTATTACATGTTCTATACACTAAGATCCGTTGTGTTGTACATTAGATTGTGTTTTTCAACTACACTATTGACTGTCATTGATTAAGATAATAAGACAGATACAATTCTTTAGGGGATTTCATTCAGTCAGGATAGCTAATATGATTCGGAATATACTCAGAGACTACGTTGATAGGTAATAATAAAAGTGCTCTCCTGTTTCTGTTTGGACGCCTGGGCAGTATCAACGCCCACACACGAACAACTGACTTGATTGGAGCACATGTTTAAATTTTTCCATGTTCAGCGATGAACGAATCCTATGGGTGATGGTTTACGGTGCATTATGCGCATGTGTTTAAGAACCTGGTGAAATATCGGTTTCCGAAAGTTTAGTCGATCATTTTAATTGTTCTAATTCTCGTAAAAATTGATTTCAAGTTTCTAATTGCTTATAATTAACGTTCTAACAAATACCTACGGTTTTAATTTCCTCACGTGAATCAATACAGTGGATTTGCGTTCAATAAACAGAAAGAGCCACTAAATAATGGCTGCAGTAATCCAAGTTTTACCTCACCAATACTGCACTAATGACAAGTCAGAAAATACCTCATCTTTCATAAATCTATGAAATGTCACATGAGAATAAATAATCTCAACGCAATAAATTGTGAGATGACTTATGGTATAGATGATAACACATTACTGAATCATTATGTTTCAGTGCAGTCGCTTGTTTTCCTCTCGATTACTTCTCACCAAGTTTTTATCTGAAATTTCAGCAATTATAAGTCAGTGGTTTTGGTGCTTCATGATGATAAATAAACTCAAACAGAAATCCCAGTTCGGAATTCGTCCATGTATCTGCGTCTTCATTGGATTGGTTTATACGATATCAGGAATTTGCATTGTTCTGTTATCATTCTTCAATGTACGTCCAGCTCGTGAAATCCTTTGTAAGATTATTGAGAAATGAAAGTCAAACAACGGAGATGGCAATCCCTATCTTGTACACTGTTCATTTATATTATTTGAAGAACGAAGTGAATTAGTTGAGTCACTTGCTGTAACAGATATCAACTTTGTTGGTAGGGAAGTATTAGCTAATAAACCACTTACATAAATCTGAGTAGTCAAACATTTACTGGAGTTTGACCATACCATTCTCTCTTAAACTATAGTCATGTATAGTACCTACACAACAGTCCTCATTTCTGTCTCAGTTGTCAAGTTCGACTTCTGCACTGCAACAAATTACCTGGTAGGAGAGAACCACAACTACCACAGACCAGTTGTGAGAAACAATATAATCACTGAAACTGATGATCAGGAAATCGTCCAAAACATTTGACATTGTTTGGTTCGTTTCGTACAACTTGGTCTATGAGATTACCATATTTTTCAGAACAACAAAGTAATGACTGTACTGAGTCTATATAATGTATACAAGTTATAATAATAGATATTTACTGACAGAGTTTGTGGTATTGAGTTGAAGATAAAGATTTGTGACACTTCGTTGCAAATAAATACTCTCTTCAACTGTTCTCCCACAACACTAAAAACCAGTTCTACGTTAGTAGTGTGTTTCGGCTATGTTTGAATGAAATTACGTTGTTGTATAGCCTCATACACTTATTCGGGAATATAAAATAATGCCTTGTCTCATTGTTAGTTGGCGAATAGCGATTTACGCTCTCACACTTTACACAGGGAAGTAAACTCATAACTCGTCTTAAAGTCACATTGTCAAGAGCATATGTGTATAATTTCTCCGTATCATTTACTCGTTTCAGACAGATCATGATCACAGATGAACATAAAATTCACGAAGTATTTACATTGAATAGATAGTAGACAATTAAACCATAATTAAAATGGAATTCTCAATCAGTGATTGTTTCCCCTTATGTGACAATAATTATTTTGCAATATTCTTTACTCTAGTAACCGACAAATTATAATTATTGTATTGCAGATGAAAGATACTAATCAACTACATTTCCATTTGACGCTGAGTAATTTTATTTGCCATGCCGTCGCTATTCCATTGAGTTCTTTACTTATTGTTTGTAATTTTCGTCTATGGAAATGGTTTCTACTTGCTAGAATTATTGTTTCTCTCCAAATGATCATCGGATCTTTTTCTTGTAAGTGTTTTCTTGTGAGCATTTACCGAATCTTCTGTATTTCAGATGACAACAACAACAACTAATGTTCATCAATATCAATAATCCGATCTACACTGATATGTATTTTAACTGGTTTTAATTAATGGAGTCATTTTCCATAACTTTGCCTCACCCAAATTTCTGCTAACAACATTTATCAATATTATGTGTTCTCTATTTCTATAGTTTGTTTACTGTTAAACAAACAACGCCTGAACATGGCCTAGATGCCTGTTCATGTTAGAAGTATACAGATTATTCTATAGGTCTGTATAAATTAAATAGTATTTCAGAGAGACTTTGATATCATTACTTACTTGGTATCATTAACAATACATCAAATAATTTAGCGTTTGAATTTGTTTCTTTGTATTTCCGTACTCTAGTTGTTTATTTTAATCAAGCTGGTCTACTAGTATTGCAGGCAAAAAACTTGTTTTACATCAAGGAAAACGAACCGGTGAGTGCAGAACATCAATATCACTATTTACAATCAGTATATAAAATGAGTTGACATTTCATTCAGTTGATTAAAGTTTTCCGTTGAACTCTTATTTGATTAACATAGGAAAGTGCACGCCATTGGTCTATTGAAAGAAATACTAGTTAAATTAATACAATTTGGAACAGTTGACTTTGGCCCCTATTAATATCACACTCAGATTTACAAATAGGTTTTATAATTCATGACTAAAACATTTCAGATTGTCTTCAAGCTTTCCATGTTTCTTCACTCGTGTATTCAACAACATACTTACGTGAACTGAGTGAATAATGAGGAAACAAAGTTTTCGGAAAAGTGACTATGTATTTCCAAAGTGAATAATAACTGAAGTAAAATCTCCATTCATTTTAAATGTATGATGTCTACAGAGAGAGCTGTCGAAGTAACAAAACTATTTCGTGTTTGAAAAGCCTTAGTTGGTCAACCCGATTATTTTTATGAGTTTTTTTTTACTATAAGACGCTTTTTATTTAAAATAACAACCATGTAAACTTTACTGAGATTATCTCCAAATGATTAGTATTTAGGTATTTGTAGACTTATAATGCACACCACTGATTTGTTTTATTACAGGGTTACAAGGAATTCAATCAATGTGCAATCAGCGAATGGTTCGTGATATTGGGATTAATAGAAATCACTTTGATAACTGGCTTAGAATTAAGAACTTATGAAAATCAGTACGAGGAAATCAATAAATCCGTGTGAATATATGAGGAATAACTTTTCCCCATTTTAAATATTTCTCAAATCGAATTGTACTTATTTGTACATACTTTTACGAGGATTTGTATTTTCACATGTGTAAATGAACTAACCCACATGTAGATATTCGTCATGTGGCTGCGTCAGAAGACTTTCTTCACTGAAGTTGTGATAACTTGAGGTTATAAGTACTACTTTGTTATTTTTCTATGTTCTTCCCATTGGTTTTATTTACAACTTCTTTTCATTATTTTCCGAAACGTAAAACGTTTGCATATTGAATGGAATATCAGTTATTAAATACCTATTGAGTTGTGGTAAATCGTTCGCACTAATTAAGGCATGAGCAAAAGCGTGACTACCGATTGAAAAAAATCAGGGTGTCCATTAGAAAGTCTTTCATTAATAAAGGTGAGCATCGAATAGGAGAAAAAGATTTCTAAGTGTTTAAAGTATTGACCGTGTAACCTCTATTCATTTACCTCTATGATCAGTCAAATACTGAACACTAAAAGTTCAGTGAAAAGCGTACTTTCAACAAATACTGTAATTTCTTTTAATCGAGTTATAATTCGTCATTTTTTATTAACTCAGTCACGCTCTCTTATTCATCTATTTCACATAGTGAAGCTGAGAATCAATTTGGCCTGCAAAATAAATATTTTGGCATTCAAAACTAGCTAGATTCAGAGAATATATCTTCAGTTAATATTGAATTTCATCTTGATTTGGTATTTTCAGCTGGCTTATTTTGAATAACTGACTCATATTTAAGGTTTGGCAAGAGCTAGGCTTAACCAATTCACCGCTCCCTTCTATCACACAAAGTTGATAGTAGCTATGCTGTAAATAGAATTAACGACTTTGAATGATTTAAATAATGCATTTTGATTTCCTAAATGTGGTTTTATTTCATCTTGCACATACATCAGAAATTTTAACAAACAACTTTAGTGTTTCTATGTTTAAGAGATTTGGATACCTCTAGCCGTTTCTCAGTCAAAGGAAGTTTACGGGACCATCTCACCATATTTTCCAATCCAATTTCTTTCCCCTTGATCCCTTTTATATCTCTTCTTCCTTTTCAAGATATTCAAAATGATTATTCACACACTTCTTAATGCAATAAATTTACTGATTATCAATCTAGAATGTTTATTTTTCGAGTTCGAACTACATCCTAAGTAGGAATATTTGCTCATGTTATCAAGCTATTTATTATTTATATTATTGCTACTACTGCACTAGTCAACTTATAAAACTTTTGTAATTATAGATTACTGTTCCATCTATGTAATCTGTTTCAAAGTTATAACTGGCATATGACAAACAATTCGGGCACTTATCACTGCTTTCAATCTATTCAGTTAAATCAATGTGGATACATCACAACATATCGATACTCTTCTAAAACTCTCACTTGAAATTTAGGTTATTCCATACAACAAACATTTACGACAAGTTTTATTTTCCAACTCAGATTTCTGAGATAAAAGAGAGCATTGGATAGTTCGGAGTAACTTCCGATATCTTCGAAGATTGTTTGATAAATGTGTAAACGCATGCAACCATCGTATTTCCAAGTGAGAATCAAAATTTCGACTAATGTAAGTGAAAATCAAATTTCATCCGATTTAAACGTTTCCACAACTGACTTTCGAAACAAATTAAGAAACACGTTTTCAATTTTCTCACCAGTTAGTTCATAAAGAAATGATCAAATCGCTATTCATCAATGTATTCATCGATTTTGTTTAAAGATTAGTAAGTACAAGATGTCGTTTGAAATAATTGACATATTTTAAACTTGTTTCATAAGTTGTATTGTGGTAATATTTCTGGTTTTATTTCGAACTAAAACGTCTTCATATGTTTGTGTCTCCAGAGCAATGACTAGAGTGAATAGAATACACGCAAGAGCCAGAACCCACTCAGCAATTGCACAATAAAGAAATTCCCAATAACCCTGAACATGTTGACAAAATAAATAAAATATTAGCTAAGGCAAAATAATATTTTCTTAAATAAGTTCCAACATTCTTCTTGTATAAGTTATTTAATCCGTATAGTGCTTCCATATCTATCAATAAATGATACCATTCTCTCTCTCTTTCTTAACACAGCTTATTTAATCAAGCTCAGTCGAGTCTGTACGACTGCAGAAATTGTCTTTCCAGACACAACCAATCCAGACTGAACTGACGGATTGAATGTAAACAATCCACACTAACCCATAATGTGAATTCACTCAAAATTCAAAGCATGTTCATTCATAATATTTACAAAGTGAAAACTTACACCATCAGTTGGTTTTATTCGATAAATATTCAATGTACTCAATAAGGGAAGCCCAACTACGTTGAAATAAACATCTAAAAATATACAAACAAATATCGGTGACGATTAAACTTGATTGGTCGTTGAAATGTTAGTTGTAATATTTGTCCCAGTCATAAACCTTTTATTAAACATTTACCATCACTAGGATTTAACTTACCAACCCTTAATTTTTGACAATTCGATCAATTTTTTTTAGTCAGTCATCACTACCAAGGAGCTTGACAAAGATTGAAATTGTCTCAGCCTTACACACAACAGCGGTGCGATGGAATTAAAATTGCAAAATGAATTTTTAAAACACCGTAAATATAGAATGGAATTGCATAGATGAAGACATACTAAAATGTATGATCAAGAAGAACATAAAAGGTGAATGTAGCTATTTTATTTTGAGAAATACTGGGCAGTATTACACAAAGTTTCTAACCACTGAGTGTAGTAATTGATTAGACCTCAATTTCATGGTTTCTATCAACCAGCATGGCTCAAACTTAGTCAGTTATTTCATGAACTGGTGGACAGTCGTTGTTCGGCTAATTCTAGATCCCTAAAAACTTAATGCACTTTGAGGTAGTTGCTTGTTGGTAGTGAATTCCCCATGTCTAAAAAACCTCAATCCACTAACTGTTTATCTATAATGTCTATCAGGTTTCATTGAAGCCATTTAAGTTTAGCTATAGAGCGAAGACGAGATAAAATCTTGATTGTTCGGGAATGACTTGCAAACACCATCCAATTAAATAACTCGTTTATATGCATTGAAGTGACAATTTAACAGAAAAAATTATCTAAAAGTCGGAATTACAGCACCATATCCAGAAGATTTGACAGGAAGAACAAGTGCCTACAGAATGGGAAAAAAGAAACCTCATCAAGACATAAAGAAAGCAAGACTTGAGCTATTCGGAGAACCGTAGAGATACCATACAACTATCAATGCTAAAAAAGCCTTCCAACAGAGTATTGTTGAACCTGATGAGAGATTCAGTAGATGCCCTACGTCCAATCAGAAGACTGGATTCTCTAAGGACCGATCGTTTACTAACCGAATCGTGGCACCACGGACAACCAAACGAACGGAACTCGTCACTGTACATCAACTTCCCTGACTATGGGAAATCGCTTGACGGAGTAGATAGTAGAACGTTATGGAGTCTTCTCCGACATTATCCTGTAAATGCGATGATTATCACAACCACATGAAACTTCTACAATAGAATAAACTGCAAAGTCGATCATGGAGGGCAGCTGACAAATACATATCAAGTAAAGGCCGACACCAGACAGTGTTGCTTACTCTATCCCTTTCTGTTTCTTCCGGTCGTCGATGCCACAGGAGCAGCACTTCTACAATTGAACAACATATTTAATTCAAAAAGATTGCGTGCAAGCCAAGACAGTTCTACTGCACTGAGCTGAAACTTCGAGAACTACAACAACAATCACCAAACATATACAAGTATTTATAAACAATCGTCTACTCGAGATTCTAAATGTCTGTTTGTCGGATACCATCAACAACAGTGTATTATGGAAGAGGACGAACCAACATCCATTTGAGGAGGAAATTATGAAAGGACGCTGGACGTGGATAGGATATCCATTACGGAAATCATCACACTGCATCACGAGACAACCGCTAACTTGGAATTGTGAAGGGAAACAGAAAAGTGGAATATCAAAGAACGCACTACTTCGGGAATTGGAAGCAGACATGGAAAGAGTGAGAATCGATTGTCAACAAGTAGAAAGGATTGTCCAGATGAATATGTTGGTATATGTTTTAATTATTTTATAATATACGCATACAATGTTCAACATTGTTTTTTGTATATACCTGAATAACCGAGAGGTAATATTTGAACTACTACAATGGACATCACCAACTTTTATATTAAGCAGAACCTTACTGCTAATGTGTTCATGAGTATTTCTGACAGAAAGTGTTATAATAAATTTAATCTCAAGTTATTTACTTCGATGAAAATTATCTATCTTAAATATATTTATCCATGTATATACAATAACTTACACGACATTGTACTGATCAGCATTTTTACAATAAGTGTAAGTCGAAAGTAGCAAAACCAGAGAGAATTCTCGAAATATTTAGCCATTAAGTAGCATCCCAACAAAATTGACACACCATGACACGTAAAGTTTCCAACTGTCATTAGAAAATGTATTCCTCCATAGTTTTCCATCTGTAGGTTGTTAAAAATATGGATTTCTGGAAATGTAAATGACATTCTTGAATACAGACTTGTAGGCCTCGATTTTAATTTTAAATTTATAATATATTTTGATTGAGATTTCGATTTAACTTTTTGCGTGATGAGTTGGTTACAAACCAAATACAAAAATGTACATAAATTGTTTTGCATTAAATAATTTATAAATGTTTCTCATATGAATTTAAAATGAGTGGTTAAACATCAACTGTAGATCATTTGTTTCCAGATATCGTTTTGTATGTAATTAATGATAATTAATCTAAGATGGCTCATGTATTTCATAACCGATTGCAAAAAGATTGCAAACTGATATTTACAATATGTTATTTAAAAAAATCGATACCTACAATAAAACTGATGAACATTCGGACAGGTTAATAAATGACTTTTTACTGAATAAAAATGTCAGGTTGTGACTACTCATAGTTTTCGTAAATAAATTACATAGGATATCTTTCTAATTCATCATTGGTAACTATTCTATTATTGAAAATGAAATGACAGCAATTATTCCCACAGATCTAACCCGCTACACCAGTCATTTAAAATAGTAGTGTTACCACGCATCTGTTAACTTTATCAAGGCATAAAGGTTAATTGAAATATAACCTATAGGTGATAATTAACTTGATAAGGTAATAAAAATTTTATTTCTATCATAGTCTGTCACTCATCAAAACAATCTCTTTGATACTATTGTGTAATTTTATAAAATCCGAATAATAATTAAAATCACATGATTATGACAAATGAATAATTTGTATAAATTTCATTCTGAAGATTAACCAGCAATCTTAAACTTCATATGTCTAAACAGTTTTTTTGTGTCTACACTTAGTAATGCGGTTTCGAACACCATAAGGGACTACCGACTCACTAAAGTTTCATATATGCGTCGAAGAATATTTAAAAATTTTAACTGTCTAGTGTCTACATATGTGTAACTGTACCAAATATTGACTTGAAATTTATATTAATCTGTTGATAAATATGATCTCATCATAATTACCATCATTTCAACATCATCTTCGTTCAACAAACTAGTTTCCATGCAAACCTCACTACTATAGATATTTGAATTGTACAGTATGAATATAGACAGCCGAAGAGTTTGTCTACCTGGACTCAGTAGTTAAGTGGATAGCTCGATAGTGTTTGAAAGGTATGGTACCGGGTTCGTGTCCCGGGGTGAACATTAACTCTAAGAAGCAAGTACATCCAGCTAACGAGTCCGGAATAGGACGAAATAAACGTCCTGGAGTTCAATGCTAGCCACAATCCTTGTACCTAAAGGCACTCCGTATAGCTTGGACGCATGCCAAAAAATCTGATCAATTGCAGTCTTAAACATTAATGAGAGGATCCAAGCAACCTATACAAATAGATTGATTATAGAAATTAAATGAATTCTATTTTTACATATTTGAATAATTTAAAAAAGTGAACAGAAGAAGATAAGAACTAAGTAAATTATTTGCTGTGAGTGTATCATATGATTTGTACATGATAATAAAATCTAAATAATATAGCAAATATTTAAATAGTTTCTATATGAATGAACAATGGTAAAATCAATTAAGCATATCATTAATTACTTCCATATTTCCCTTAGTAAACAGAAAATTCGTTTTTAAACAATTACAAATACTCAGTGTAAAAATTACTTTTCCATTATTAATAGAATACGTCTCTATAGGATTATGCATCGTGTTAATAAATTCCACACCTTCATAGATTAAGGTATTGATAAGTCTTGAGATTTAGAACGCTATACTCGATTCCTAAGCTATTCTTGAAGACCCCTAAGCTAGAACTATACAGCGACCTGAACACGAGAGAGAAGGCGCAAAGTATGCGAAAAGTACTGTACTTCAAGGTTCGTTTTTGTACAGAAAAACACGGGTATTTATAGATGTTAACATTTGTTAAATCAACATCATATCTTGGCCAATCCGCTAAAAGACATATTATGCTACTGACCAATAGTAGCACGCCACGTTGGCATTCTAGAAAGCTCCATCGTGCTCTGATTGGCTAAGACTCTTCGGCTCCTTCAGGGCCTCCGGAGGCTCTGTTGCAGTTCTCGGAAAGCCGACTTAACACCTCCCCCCTTTCAAAAAAATAAGACCTCTCCTTCGGGTCTACTTGCAGCTTGATAACTGGTTTTCTGCTATTTTCGGACTTTCTTGGTATCCCGCGTCTATGATTGTCTTTTGGAGTTCCTGTCACTGGAGTATCTGTAATTATATCTAGCGGAAGCCTCACTTGACTATCAATCATGCCTAGAGTCCTTTTCTCTCTGCGTATTTGACTAATGTGTTTAATACTTATTCCGAAAGTCCCACGCACTTTGTATAAAACATTCCCCATTCTCTTCTCAATGACTCCCGGTTCCCAACGATTTTTCCCGGTGTATGATTTGACGAGCACTTTATCACTGACATTAAATCTGCGGATATTCTGATTTTGTTTGCGTCCATCCATTTGTTTAGGTGGTAACGTGACGTCGAATGTAGTTCGGATGCTTCTCCCGAACATCGCTTCAGCAGGGGATTTTCCTTCTGGGACAATAGGGTTAGGCTAACTTGTCCCCTCTCCTTCCCCTTTCAGTAGTGCTCTTTTGAATGTGTCCTTCTCAAATTTCGACGTACTGACGTTGTTGCAGATCGAGTCTATGGGGCGGTCTGTTAACTACTACTTTTCTATCCAATCAAGCCCTAATAAGTCGAGTGATGGACGGTCTGTCAGAAAAATTACGCCCTTCTCCGTAAAATTTTTGACCGTGACTTCACAATGAATTTCACCAGCAATGTATAGAATTCCCCCAGACGCACTATGTGCTGATTGACGAGTTGGATAAATTCTCGGTCTCCCAATTTTCTCCCACGTTCTCCTGCTTATAAGTGTTATATCGGAGGCTGTGTCTAGTTGTAAGCGAGCATCACACCCATTAATCTTGAGAGAAATATACCTTCTACGGTGATGGGAGCCGGCTTGGTGAAGAGCTACTGTTACTTTTGCTGTTTGTGGCTTGAATCTTTTAGAATGCACTTTCTGTTGACGGCGTTTTCTGGTTTTGCAATGACTTTCTTTGTGCCCTTTTCTGGAACACATAGTGCAACGATGATTTTTAAACGGACAAAACCTTTTGAAGTGCCAACCGCCACATAACCAGCATGGGGATGAGGGTTTTTCGCTGTGATTATGATCATTCTGCGTGCTGGAACCTTTTGAGGTCTTTCTCTCGACTGCATGAACATGAAGGAACCGGTCACCGTTCTCCACCATCGAGGTATCATGCTTTAAATTCACTAACCTTTGACATTCGGTCGCTACTTCTTGCAGGGTCATGTTAGGACAATGTTCGATTTTGCTTAGGATCCTTGTTCGGATGTCAGCATCCTCGGGTGAATGCAGGCTACAGACAAACACTAGACATTTAAACTTGTCTTCAGTCATAGAAGACAATTTGAACCTCACACATTCTCGGTTCACCATTCCTGCATGTTTCACCCAGTCATCTCCTGGTTCTTTCGTTATCTTCAAGCATTGATAACGGATATTAAATAGAGATGATTGTTCTCCAAAGATTTGAGACAGGGTTTTAACTGTTTCATCAAAACTAAAGTCTCGTGGATTCTTCGGAAGAATGAAGTTGCTATAGCGTTCATGTTCCACAGTCCCAAGTTTTCTTAAAAGTATTCTGACTTTTGAAGCGTCATCAAGTTTGCAGAGATCAATATAGAATAAATCTTCATGCTTTTTAAACCAGGAATCAAATGTTACACCTGCTGCACCATCAAAATTAAATTCATATATGGCATTTATGATTGAATCAGTATGAGATATTTGTGATTCACCAGAAGCAGGGTTTTGTTGGGACAGGCACAATTTCTGTATCAAGGCTTCCATTATTCTGATTTGCGATTGTTCAAACCTCTTTTCTTGACGCACCATATAAGCTTCTAGCTGCTCCAAAGAAATATTCATTGTAGTCATCCCCGTCGCCACTGATAAGTCTTGAGATTTAGAACGCTATACTCGATTCCTAAGCTATTCTTGAAGACCCCTAAGCTAGAACTATACAGCGACCTGAACACGAGAGAGAAGGCGCAAAGTATGCGAAAAGTACTGTACTTCAAGGTTCGTTTTTGTACAGAAAAACACGGGTATTTATAGATGTTAACATTTGTTAAATCAACATCATATCTTGGCCAATCCGCTAAAAGACATATTATGCTACTGACCAATAGTAGCACGCCACGTTGGCATTCTAGAAAGCTCCATCGTGCTCTGATTGGCTAAGACTCTTCGGCTCCTTCAGGGCCTCCGGAGGCTCTGTTGCAGTTCTCGGAAAGCCGACTTAACACCTCCCCCCTTTCAAAAAAATAAGACCTCTCCTTCGGGTCTACTTGCAGCTTGATAACTGGTTTTCTGCTATTTTCGGACTTTCTTGGTATCCCGCGTCTATGATTGTCTTTTGGAGTTCCTGTCACTGGAGTATCTGTAATTATATCTAGCGGAAGCCTCACTTGACTATCAACCATGCCTAGAGTCCTTTTCTCTCTGCGTATTTGACTAATGTGTTTAATACTTATTCCGAAAGTCCCACGCACTTTGTATAAAACATTCCCCATTCTCTTCTCAATGACTCCCGGTTCCCAACGATTTTTCCCGGTGTATGATTTGACGAGCACTTTATCACTGACATTAAATCTGCGGATATTCTGATTTTGTTTGCGTCCATCCATTTGTTTAGGTGGTAACGTGACGTCGAATGTAGTTCGGATGCTTCTCCCGAACATCGCTTCAGCAGGGGATTTTCCTTCTGGGACAATAGGGTTAGGCTAACTTGTCCCCTCTCCTTCCCCTTTCAGTAGTGCTCTTTTGAATGTGTCCTTCTCAAATTTCGACGTACTGACGTTGTTGCAGATCGAGTCTATGGGGCGGTCTGTTAACTACTACTTTTCTATCCAATCAAGCCCTAATAAGTCGAGTGATGGACGGTCTGTCAGAAAAATTACGCCCTTCTCCGTAAAATTTTTGACCGTGACTTCACAATGAATTTCACCAGCAATGTATAGAATTCCCCCAGACGCACTATGTGCTGATTGACGAGTTGGATAAATTCTCGGTCTCCCAATTTTCTCCCACGTTCTCCTGCTTATAAGTGTTATATCGGAGGCTGTGTCTAGTTGTAAGCGAGCATCACACCCATTAATCTTGAGAGAAATATACCTTCTACGGTGATGGGAGCCGGCTTGGTGAAGAGCTACTGTTACTTTTGCTGTTTGTGGCTTGAATCTTTTAGAATGCACTTTCTGTTGACGGCGTTTTCTGGTTTTGCAATGACTTTCTTTGTGCCCTTTTCTGGAACACATAGTGCAACGATGATTTTTAAACGGACAAAACCTTTTGAAGTGCCAACCGCCACATAACCAGCATGGGGATGAGGGTTTTTCGCTGTGATTATGATCATTCTGCGTGCTGGAACCTTTTGAGGTCTTTCTCTCGACTGCATGAACATGAAGGAACCGGTCACCGTTCTCCACCATCGAGGTATCATGCTTTAAATTCACTAACCTTTGACATTCGGTCGCTACTTCTTGCAGGGTCATGTTAGGACAATGTTCGATTTTGCTTAGGATCCTTGTTCGGATGTCAGCATCCTCGGGTGAATGCAGGCTACAGACAAACACTAGACATTTAAACTTGTCTTCAGTCATAGAAGACAATTTGAACCTCACACATTCTCGGTTCACCATTCCTGCATGTTTCACCCAGTCATCTCCTGGTTCTTTCGTTATCTTCAAGCATTGATAACGGATATTAAATAGAGATGATTGTTCTCCAAAGATTTGAGACAGGGTTTTAACTGTTTCATCAAAACTAAAGTCTCGTGGATTCTTCGGAAGAATGAAGTTGCTATAGCGTTCATGTTCCACAGTCCCAAGTTTTCTTAAAAGTATTCTGACTTTTGAAGCGTCATCAAGTCTGCAGAGATCAATATAGAATAAATCTTCATGCTTTTTAAACCAGGAATCAAATGTTACACCTGCTGCACCATCAAAATTAAATTCATATATGGCATTTATGATTGAATCAGTATGAGATATTTGTGATTCACCAGAAGCAGGGTTTTGTTGGGACAGGCACAATTTCTGCATCAAGGCTTCCATTATTCTGATTTGCGATTGTTCAAACCTCTTTTCTTGACGCACCATATAAGCTTCTAGCTGCTCCAAAGAAATATTCATTGTAGTCATCCCCGTCGCCACTGATAAGTCTTGAGATTTAGAACGCTATACTCGATTCCTAAGCTATTCTTGAAGACCCCTAAGCTAGAACTATACAGCGACCTGAACACGAGAGAGAAGGCGCAAAGTATGCGAAAAGTACTGTACTTCAAGGTTCGTTTTTGTACAGAAAAACACGGGTATTTATAGATGTTAACATTTGTTAAATCAACATCATATCTTGGTCAATCCGCTAAAAGACATATTATGCTACTGACCAATAGTAGCACGCCACGTTGGCATTCTAGAAAGCTCCATCGTGCTCTGATTGGCTAAGACTCTTCGGCTCCTTCAGGGCCTCCGGAGGCTCTGTTGCAGTTCTCAGAAAGCCGACTTAACACCTCCCCCCTTTCAAAAAAATAAGACCTCTCCTTCGGGTCTACTTGCAGCTTGATAACTGGTTTTCTGCTATTTTCGGACTTTCTTGGTATCCCGCGTCTATGATTGTCTTTTGGAGTTCCTGTCACTGGAGTATCTGTAATTATATCTAGCGGAAGCCTCACTTGACTATCAACCATGCCTAGAGTCCTTTTCTCTCTGCGTATTTGACTAATGTGTTTAATACTTATTCCGAAAGTCCCACGCACTTTGTATAAAACATTCCCCATTCTCTTCTCAATGACTCCCGGTTCCCAACGATTTTTCCCGGTGTATGATTTGACGAGCACTTTATCACTGACATTAAATCTGCGGATATTCTGATTTTGTTTGCGTCCATCCATTTGTTTAGGTGGTAACGTGACGTCGAATGTAGTTCGGATGCTTCTCCCGAACATCGCTTCAGCAGGGGATTTTCCTTCTGGGACAATAGGGTTAGGCTAACTTGTCCCCTCTCCTTCCCCTTTCAGTAGTGCTCTTTTGAATGTGTCCTTCTCAAATTTCGACGTACTGACGTTGTTGCAGATCGAGTCTATGGGGCGGTCTGTTAACTACTACTTTTCTATCCAATCAAGCCCTAATAAGTCGAGTGATGGACGGTCTGTCAGAAAAATTACGCCCTTCTCCGTAAAATTTTTGACCGTGACTTCACAATGAATTTCACCAGCAATGTATAGAATTCCCCCAGACGCACTATGTGCTGATTGACGAGTTGGATAAATTCTCGGTCTCCCAATTTTCTCCCACGTTCTCCTGCTTATAAGTGTTATATCGGAGGCTGTGTCTAGTTGTAAGCGAGCATCACACCCATTAATCTTGAGAGAAATATACCTTCTACGGTGATGGGAGCCGGCTTGGTGAAGAGCTACTGTTACTTTTGCTGTTTGTGGCTTGAATCTTTTAGAATGCACTTTCTGTTGACGGCGTTTTCTGGTTTTGCAATGACTTTCTTTGTGCCCTTTTCTGGAACACATAGTGCAACGATGATTTTTAAACGGACAAAACCTTTTGAAGTGCCAACCGCCACATAACCAGCATGGGGATGAGGGTTTTTCGCTGTGATTATGATCATTCTGCGTGCTGGAACCTTTTGAGGTCTTTCTCTCGACTGCATGAACATGAAGGAACCGGTCACCGTTCTCCACCATCGAGGTATCATGCTTTAAATTCACTAACCTTTGACATTCGGTCGCTACTTCTTGCAGGGTCATGTTAGGACAATGTTCGATTTTGCTTAGGATCCTTGTTCGGATGTCAGCATCCTCGGGTGAATGCAGGCTACAGACAAACACTAGACATTTAAACTTGTCTTCAGTCATAGAAGACAATTTGAACCTCACACATTCTCGGTTCACCATTCCTGCATGTTTCACCCAGTCATCTCCTGGTTCTTTCGTTATCTTCAAGCATTGATAACGGATATTAAATAGAGATGATTGTTCTCCAAAGATTTGAGACAGGGTTTTAACTGTTTCATCAAAACTAAAGTCTCGTGGATTCTTCGGAAGAATGAAGTTGCTATAGCGTTCATGTTCCACAGTCCCAAGTTTTCTTAAAAGTATTCTGACTTTTGAAGCGTCATCAAGTTTGCAGAGATCAATATAGAATAAATCTTCATGCTTTTTAAACCAGGAATCAAATGTTACACCTGCTGCACCATCAAAATTAAATTCATATATGGCATTTATGATTGAATCAGTATGAGATATTTGTGATTCACCAGAAGCAGGGTTTTGTTGGGACAGGCACAATTTCTGCATCAAGGCTTCCATTATTCTGATTTGCGATTGTTCAAACCTCTTTTCTTGACGCACCATATAAGCTTCTAGCTGCTCCAAAGAAATATTCATTGTAGTCATCCCCGTCGCCACTGATAAGTCTTGAGATTTAGAACGCTATACTCGATTCCTAAGCTATTCTTGAAGACCCCTAAGCTAGAACTATACAGCGACCTGAACACGAGAGAGAAGGCGCAAAGTATGCGAAAAGTACTGTACTTCAAGGTTCGTTTTTGTACAGAAAAACACGGGTATTTATAGATGTTAACATTTGTTAAATCAACATCATATCTTGGCCAATCCGCTAAAAGACATATTATGCTACTGACCAATAGTAGCACGCCACGTTGGCATTCTAGAAAGCTCCATCGTGCTCTGATTGGCTAAGACTCTTCGGCTCCTTCAGGGCCTCCGGAGGCTCTGTTGCAGTTCTCGGAAAGCCGACTTAACACCTCCCCCCTTTCAAAAAAATAAGACCTCTCCTTCGGGTCTACTTGCAGCTTGATAACTGGTTTTCTGCTATTTTCGGACTTTCTTGGTATCCCGCGTCTATGATTGTCTTTTGGAGTTCCTGTCACTGGAGTATCTGTAATTATATCTAGCGGAAGCCTCACTTGACTATCAATCATGCCTAGAGTCCTTTTCTCTCTGCGTATTTGACTAATGTGTTTAATACTTATTCCGAAAGTCCCACGCACTTTGTATAAAACATTCCCCATTCTCTTCTCAATGACTCCCGGTTCCCAACGATTTTTCCCGGTGTATGATTTGACGAGCACTTTATCACTGACATTAAATCTGCGGATATTCTGATTTTGTTTGCGTCCATCCATTTGTTTAGGTGGTAACGTGACGTCGAATGTAGTTCGGATGCTTCTCCCGAACATCGCTTCAGCAGGGGATTTTCCTTCTGGGACAATAGGGTTAGGCTAACTTGTCCCCTCTCCTTCCCCTTTCAGTAGTGCTCTTTTGAATGTGTCCTTCTCAAATTTCGACGTACTGACGTTGTTGCAGATCGAGTCTATGGGGCGGTCTGTTAACTACTACTTTTCTATCCAATCAAGCCCTAATAAGTCGAGTGATGGACGGTCTGTCAGAAAAATTACGCCCTTCTCCGTAAAATTTTTGACCGTGACTTCACAATGAATTTCACCAGCAATGTATAGAATTCCCCCAGACGCACTATGTGCTGATTGACGAGTTGGATAAATTCTCGGTCTCCCAATTTTCTCCCACGTTCTCCTGCTTATAAGTGTTATATCGGAGGCTGTGTCTAGTTGTAAGCGAGCATCACACCCATTAATCTTGAGAGAAATATACCTTCTACGGTGATGGGAGCCGGCTTGGTGAAGAGCTACTGTTACTTTTGCTGTTTGTGGCTTGAATCTTTTAGAATGCACTTTCTGTTGACGGCGTTTTCGGGTTTTGCAATGACTTTCTTTGTGCCCTTTTCTGGAACACATAGTGCAACGATGATTTTTAAACGGACAAAACCTTTTGAAGTGCCAACCGCCACATAACCAGCATGGGGATGAGGGTTTTTCGCTGTGATTATGATCATTCTGCGTGCTGGAACCTTTTGAGGTCTTTCTCTCGACTGCATGAACATGAAGGAACCGGTCACCGTTCTCCACCATCGAGGTATCATGCTTTAAATTCACTAACCTTTGACATTCGGTCGCTACTTCTTGCAGGGTCATGTTAGGACAATGTTCGATTTTGCTTAGGATCCTTGTTCGGATGTCAGCATCCTCGGGTGAATGCAGGCTACAGACAAACACTAGACATTTAAACTTGTCTTCAGTCATAGAAGACAATTTGAACCTCACACATTCTCGGTTCACCATTCCTGCATGTTTCACCCAGTCATCTCCTGGTTCTTTCGTTATCTTCAAGCATTGATAACGGATATTAAATAGAGATGATTGTTCTCCAAAGATTTGAGACAGGGTTTTAACTGTTTCATCAAAACTAAAGTCTCGTGGATTCTTCGGAAGAATGAAGTTGCTATAGCGTTCATGTTCCACAGTCCCAAGTTTTCTTAAAAGTATTCTGACTTTTGAAGCGTCATCAAGTTTGCAGAGATCAATATAGAATAAATCTTCATGCTTTTTAAACCAGGAATCAAATGTTACACCTGCTGCACCATCAAAATTAAATTCATATATGGCATTTATGATTGAATCAGTATGAGATATTTGTGATTCACCAGAAGCAGGGTTTTGTTGGGACAGGCACAATTTCTGCATCAAGGCTTCCATTATTCTGATTTGCGATTGTTCAAACCTCTTTTCTTGACGCACCATATAAGCTTCTAGCTGCTCCAAAGAAATATTCATTGTAGTCATCCCCGTCGCCACTGATAAGTCTTGAGATTTAGAACGCTATACTCGATTCCTAAGCTATTCTTGAAGACCCCTAAGCTAGAACTATACAGCGACCTGAACACGAGAGAGAAGGCGCAAAGTATGCGAAAAGTACTGTACTTCAAGGTTCGTTTTTGTACAGAAAAACACGGGTATTTATAGATGTTAACATTTGTTAAATCAACATCATATCTTGGCCAATCCGCTAAAAGACATATTATGCTACTGACCAATAGTAGCACGCCACGTTGGCATTCTAGAAAGCTCCATCGTGCTCTGATTGGCTAAGACTCTTCGGCTCCTTCAGGGCCTCCGGAGGCTCTGTTGCAGTTCTCGGAAAGCCGACTTAACAGGTATCTAAAATATTCAATGCTGGTACACACAGGAGTTGGTTGAAAAAAGTTATTAACAGTCAGATCATGGCAAGCTATCAGTCCATAAAGTCAGAAAGGATAACAGTTTCTAAAAAAATATTATTGCCGATAATATTCTCTATTGAAGAATGATACAGTCAGCCAAATGTAGTCAGACGATGAGAAACAAATGTGACCCTAAGCATAAGTCCATTTCATTGACTAAGAAATAGGTTTGTTTCTCAACGGGTGCGTCACAACAGGAGTTGACGAATTTGCACTGACGCAGTTTACGAACCGATCGTGAATAAAACACTATGGGAAACCTGAAATTACTGAACTGCCATTAAGTCCGAGTATAAGACTCATCGAAATTGCCTATAAATAATAATTATCTGCCCGGTTCTAGAAACAATTGTCATTGATATCACATTAAAGACCACTCAACCAGCAAACAAGGGTGCTAATACCTAAATTCAGTTATTTAACGATACTGTAAAACACTTAACAACTGAACAGAATGAATAGCTGTCTCACAGGCAACAAAAATTAAACTTCACTAGTTACGACTTCGCATGAGAACTCAGGAAATTTGTATTAAGTTAGTATAGAAAAAAAATTAATTAAATCCTCTCCTGAGTAATTGTAAAAATTTACTTTGGCACAAAATTTAATGAAAACCATGATTACAGTTGACACTCTATTATATTGACAATATTATAAATTACTCTCGAGTATAAACAAAATAAACTCACATCGAAAATGGATAGACCGATTAAACACAATCCAGAAATGATCATTAGTAGTCTGATAGATGAGTTAATTACATGTGGAATAAGAGATTCGGTCATAATTACAATTTTACTTCTAGCTATCATGAACCAAAAACAGTTTCCCGCCATATCTAAAAACGAGTGGACAAAATAAAACATTATGTAATGTCACATATATATATATATATATATATATATATATATATATATATATATATATATATATATATATATATATATATATAAGTTGAACAATATGTCTCAACCACTCCTTTTAATAGAAGTGAAGATCATTACTTAACTAGAAAGTTTTCACATTAAAACTAGTCTGCATTGACGATCGACGATTATTACATTCACTAATGAAGCTAGTCACAAATGAGCTAGACAAATGATGTTGATCAACTGATTTGCGTTACTATTTGCAATTAGCTTCTAAATGTCATACTTCATCACATGAATAACAGAATTACCACAATAAAGAAATACATTTACACGGAGTAACTGTGTACTGATGTAAATATTTGTTTAGTGCGCCCCTTCATTTTGACGTCATTTAGATCGGACGATGATGTTATCGACAGGCTCATCAATTTTAGTGGCCCGATATCTCACTCCACTTTAATCGTATTATGATTGTTATTGAAATATACATTCTCCCTTTCCGCGTATAGAATTATCGACTTAACTCGCATTAATGAATAACAGAATTGAATAAGTCAAATAAGAGAATGAATTTCGAATACGTATTATTTTGTACAATCGTTTATCAGAACAGACAAGCAGAGAGACAGAGCAAAGGAAGCGAACAATATAGAGTGAAGTGAGATGAATTTGAGAAGCTATGTAAGACAATTCCTTCTCACTAAGTGTTACTCAATATTTGTAGCCGAATCGAATCAAGGTGAAGCGATTAATTAACAAGGTTATAATGTACCTGGAGAAGGATCGATTAATTTGTCTGTCCAGAAGCTAGAATAAGCTATGTAGACTTGACATAGCAACCGACGAATGTTTTCGTCAAAATCGTTTCAACCATTCATCGAAAATCACTAAGAGTTAGGGTACATAATTGTTCTGTATAAAAAATGAGATAACTACTATCTAGTCCGAAAACCTATAATATTCAAAGACCAAACAAATAATGTAAACATACATTCTCTCATTATATATGTAAATTATATTTGAAATAATCTGTCTCACTGGAACAACTTTGGTACATATCACTTTTTCACAGATCTTCAGTCCAGTATAATTCAGTGATGAGGTCGAACTTATGAGATCAAAGTATATTGTGTTACATATTGAATTTTGTCAAGTCAATATAGAAACAGTGTACTAATATGCAATAACTTTTAACGGGTACTTGGAAATGCCTAATTTCGTTTGATGAATAAGGACTTTTCTGAAGAAAGTAACTGCATATAATTTTAGATCTTTAATTGAATTGACATAGTTTTAAAAAGTTTAGTGAATCACATTACTCACTGAATAGAGCATAGCTAATCATCAGCACTCGAAACCAATGTTTTTCTGGTGGAAATACTCCAAATGAACTACAAATATATAAGCAAAGAATTTGAAGAAACTGTATAAATGAAATCAATTTGTTATTGTGAAAACTGTTTCATTCAAATGTGTTTTGAAGAGATAGAAACTAATTAATTTTTGAATGGCATTACAAAACTTAGAAATACGAAAATATCATTTAGAGTTTGTAATTTACAGTAATTTTGGTTGTTCTAACTAAGTGAAAGGTATCTATAGACATTACATAAATATAAAGTAATAATTAACCTAAAGGTCTTCTTCATTATTCGCCATCAAAAACAAAAGTATTAAATTCAAGTAAATTATCTTTGTATATGCTTTTTCAGAAAATCATTTTCATCATTTATCAGTCCAACCTATTCAATACATAATTAACTTCGTTAATGAATGATCTATTTGTCATTTTTAATTATGATGACAATGCTATGTACAGATATCGATTTTTACTTTATTCAGATTATTAATTAATTATTCAACTTGTTAAGTAATAAAACAACTACCTTGTGGTCAGTGATTTTGATTTCAGAATTCCAACCTCCTAACTAATTTGAATTTCTATCATATTTTGTAATCTCATGTGATTTAAACATGTGACGGTTAAACGTAATCGTCAAGCTTACCAGAAATTTATTATTTCAGGAATAATTATGTGTTTTAATGATTTCACCATTGATTTTATTACTAATTGAAAAAAGAAACTAGACAAATAACTTACCTAATTAATGGGAATAAACCATTAACATGCTCGTAATATACAGATACCATGTATCTTTAAAAGAAAACAAAAACATGATTTCTTTAAAATACGTAAGTAACTTTTATGTAGTAAATTAATTATGAAAAAAAGATTTAATATAATATAAGTTTGTATTCGATCATGACCTGTGTACAAATACGAATTGCGGATACTCACTGTTAAGTGAACTGTAAGTGGTTAGTAAGCGAAAATAGACATCCAACTACGGTAAACAAGTAAGATAATATATTACATTACAAACTTTTTATCACCATTAACTTCACTGGTAATAAATAAAACGGTTCTATTAGGATTAAATTTTTGATTGACTACTTTTGATTTGAATGAAAAATTATTCTATAACTAGAATATAACAATCACTTTGTGGTTGAATATTTTAGATTTGTGAAATACGAGATCTAGTCTAATCATTTGTCCAGTAAACTAATCGAGGGCCTAATATATTATTATAGTACTTCGTAATATCAGAACAAATAATTTCATTTTTCCACTACAAAAATAAGTTCGGTTGAAGAGAAAAACACTTTCTAATAGTTTCATAAATAATACTAATCTTCAAATGTTTTCCAAGATCCAACTAGATGCAAGTAAAAATTTCAAGAAAAAAAAATACAAATTTCATTTATTTGTCTATCATGCAACGATATTTATTTACCTCGAAAGTCAAGGCATTGAAAAGTTATTAAAGCATAGAAAATTGTTACACGGACATTGTTTTATGCAATAGGAGAAATGCACTATAAAACTCATGTATGAGATTCATGTAAAAGACTTCGAATCAATTACACAGATATTCATATAATTTAAGGAAGTATGTCACTTGCTGTAATATATAGATGCTATATATCTTTAAACGAAAACAAAGAATTCATTTCCTTAACATATGAATGTACTTGTAATTGACTCATGATCTTAACCAATATAGTTATTATAATATCCACAAAACTCCTTCTGATACCAATCAACATATGCTCACTAGTGATTGGCTTCAAGAGGTACTTCCTGGAGTTCTAGTGAAAAGCAGTGATCAGTGGAGTTCAACCGGGTTTGTTGTGAGATAGCAACTCACTGAAGACATTGGTAGATGTGTTGCTCAATTTTGTGGATTAGTTGAAGATTGACATTAACAGCGTAGGATGCCGACTGGCTCAGTGGTCTAGAGGTTAAGCGTTCACGCGAGAGATCTATAGGTCCTGGGTTTGAATCTTGAGAGGTGGGGTCGTAGGTGCGCACTGCAAAGTCCCACAATAGAGCGAAACGGCCGTCCAGTGCTTCCAGGTTTTTCATGGTGGTCTAGCTTCAATTAACTTATGATCTCAATCATTAAAATTACTATAATATCCACAAAACCCATTATGGTGTAATATAATTGTTGACAGTGCAACAGATTGATTTCCAATTCCTGTTTTTATTTATTACCCATCAGTTAATTTTTTATGAAAAATATCTCATATTTCTAAACTTGATTTCAATATAGATATTCAAAGTTAAAATTGAGATAATTGACTTACACTGGAGGAAAACCCAAAATAGCAATAATCAGCGCAATTTTAGAAAACCAAACTGGTTTAACTTTTCTCCAACAAATTAACATTCAACTTCAATATTTTTTTCTACAAGTTGAGTTAAAATCTAAAATTAAAAAAATATATATCATATTTCGGAGCATATTACGAGACTACAAACACAACTGTCGAGTGCATGCATAACTTTCGAATGTATTCCAAGTACAATCTGAGTCTATAAGACCATACATCGATCGATTACTGAAATAAGAAACATTATCACTAATTCAAAACATTTTTATCTTTGAATATTTGAACTGGAATAATTAGAATTGATAATGTCAAGGGAACTTAACTCACCTTTCTGTTATAAGTTCTTATAAAAACTTAAATGCTCTTCACTAAATCAGGAAGATAACCACAGTAAAGTGGATAATTGATTGTCAAAATATCTTAACACTTTGTATGCTGGACTTCATACAGTTTCAAACATAGTATTGCATCATGACAAACCGCCATGTCATATCTTTCATCTCCAAATAAAGCGCGTTATGACTATGTTATGCTTCTTACTTATCCATTATTACTGTGTTACTTTTCTTTCTGTCGTATAAAGTAATCGCTCCAAATAGTCATGATATCATTATTGTTTTGCCACAAAGAACATTTATGGTTTCCTGAAAACATTTTTTTTTTCGCTTAAAATATCTAGAATTGATTGACCACTGAGTTGTGAGCAATATCATATATTCTAGTTGAATTCTATCGATCAGATTGCATTATGGACACTAACCTCAAAGACTTGACATCTAGAACACTATTAGTCAATCCTCAGTAATCAACCAACCGTAAAGCATCTGATTCCTAAAGGAGGTCAGTTACTATGCTAATAGCGAAGTGAAGTGTAATATCCGTGCATAAAAATAGTTACAATCCTACAATATATATATAGACGTATAAATCAGATAAAATGTAGTAATTTTCATAACTGAGTATTATTTTTATTAGATCCTGTGTTGTGAATGAGACACTCATGAAAGTTTAAGCAAATCTAGTCACTGTTTTCTAAAACAATTAAATGTTCTTGTCATAAATATTTTTAAAAACTCAACTTTTAATCTCCTACCCCTGTTATTGAAATATTAAATAACATGACAGTGGTGCTACTAAGTACATTTTATTTTTTGAAAATGTACAAATTAGAGTGTAATCAAGTTTGAACATGCTTATTTATCTACAATAGTAAACACTGATGTTTATAATTTCAATATTATGAAACCTTTGAAATAAATTTTTATTGTGCAATCTGATTTACTACGGGGTTATCTAAATATAACTAATACGTGAAGAAAGCTCATAAATCCCTACATAAAAATCGATATATATGTGACTCAGGGCTAAGTACAATTAATAATTCACATAGTTCTAGGGAGAAGCTGTAATCGTTGAAGTTGTTCTATGAGAAGCGTGAGGTGAATTTCAAAAACACCAATGAATGATGATCATTTTCAAATTGACTATTGTTAGAAATAAAATATTATTAGATCCCAAATCACTGGTCTGGACGTCGGAGGATCTCTGTGAGACCCTGGGGCCAAGAGTTTGATTCTTGATTGAGTCATGGATGTTCACCGCTGATAAGTATCATAATAGAACTGTTTTGTGTTTGCTTGTTTTCAGTGATTGTTTAATTACAGGCAATTTGTAACGTAAAACTCTAGTCATAGCATCTGCAATCCACAGCCTCCAGTACTAACAACTATGAAATCACTAACTATAAACCGTGATAACATTACACATAATTACATTCAACGTTTTCTTTCTTTTTAGGGTTCTTCACAGAATGCAGTTTGTATATTACGAGTAATAACATATACTTTCAATGAAGTTGACAAGCATACTGATATAATGTTGCTACTGACTCAATATTAGAAGCTTATGATCGCAAATAAAGATTTAACCATTTGTAAAATATCCTTATTTCATCCTATTACTAATTCAAATTAAGTAGTTTAAAGATAGACTACCAAATAGTTTATACATGAGCCAGTGGGAAAGTGTTTAGTTGCCCTCCTTTCATCGATAAATGGAGATTGTAGATGCTAGTGATTGTAAAAGCAAATGCTGATCATTTTTTTAAAGACATTTCATTTAAGACTCTTTACTGAAAACATTTTCGAACCATGTGAGAACGGACCGCTTGATATCCGTATGACATAACACCTAATTTCATTGTCCATTCAGCAAATCAACATGTTAAACAGGTGCTCTGAAATCCAATCCTAAACAACTAAAAATGAGAAGGATTATATCCTCTCAAAAATCTGACCCGAATTGATAAGACTTCTGGAAAGCACTCTTTATATTTGAAATCAAAATAAAGATGAAGTGTAAATTTTGGCCACCATCAATTCCATTCTATGTAATTATGAATCTTTAGTCAACATAATTTGATTGATATCAACTAAACTTGATTAAATCCTAATAAGTAGTGCATCGTAGGTTACTGCCGGCTCCAACTCGAATAACGGAGAAGGATTGGGCATGTCACAACCAACACCATCCCATAGAAAACAAGATTACCAAAATAGTCTCTTTCCATTGTATGTCATTTGAGCATGTACAACTGACTCAAGATTACTTATCATTATTGGATATGGAAAAAGTCTTACGTGTGTAAAGTTTGCAAGTGCTTTACAAATATTCACCCTGATGTTCATCATGTACCATTTTCAATGTGTGGGAAACTGCACAGATAACAACAACTTGACTTTTTCGAGAGTAGGGCTAGTTTATGATAATGTCATGGTCCAAGTACTGTTACAATTTCCACCATCTTCAAACACAGACTTTAGTCATTCGTTTGAAATAAACTATTATTTTACGTAGAGGCAGCATTAGATCAAGCCATCCCAAATAACACGACTGGAATATCAGACAAATATGATCAATAATCACTATACAACTGTCTCTTCTCCACATCATCTCTATTCTCATATTAATAGTTCACCGTAAATAATACAGCACATAACATTTCACCCTCCTCACTCTGTCCTAATCACTTGCATTCCAAACTACCATTGACTTGTAGATTTATGAATTGAATAATCTAATCTAAGCGAATCATGGCAGTATCCGACCAGTAGGCATTATCTCTATGTCTTTACTTGTAATTAAGTTTTACCGAGAATATTTAATACAACAAACTCTATGATATCAATTATCTGTCTATTCAGATGAAATTATAGTATTTTACAATGAGTAAATAAATCGAATAATTTAATTAGTAGCAGTAAACTTACTTTAAATAATCAATCTTTAATCAAATGTTAATGTGAATTGCCTCATTTAAAATCGAGAATATCACAGTATAACCGCAAGCGTGCAAACTATTTTATAACACAATACACATGACGCTTTCCTTCAGTAAAACATAATAATGATTTTAACCAATCAATCAAGAAGCTATTAAGAAATGTTTTTGAGAATATTGATTTGTGTTTAAAATACATGTAAACTATCGATACTTGTTGATACAAGAGATATGATTGAATGAATTATGCTGATAAAGTAGAATATAATTGAAGTAAATAAATTTTCTTGATACATTCTAATATAACGACTCTCCTACAATCAATTTTGATTATGGTTAAATTTTGTTAACCCCCTTTATTAACTTGCTTGACAGACAATGTTATTCCAGCAGTAATAATTCGTCTATTTATTTGTACTATTATGATCATTGTCATATATGTATAAACGTGCACGCTTGATCATATGACAGCCCACACCATATCTCCTTCTAGCTAAAATGTTGATAGCTTATGTATCGATCAAATACTCGTCAATTTGTTAAATGTGTATGCAAATATTTGTAATTGTTTGCATTTTTTATGGATGATATTACCTAGTCCAATTGGTCAATATTCATAAACATGTGAGCATACCTCTTAGATTAACTCATTTATCATTTGTAATTTCAATCCCTCTTTCCAGCTATTTTTATATGTTTTTTCTTACTACTTGATTACAATAAGTAACTTGAGTCATAAATGAATAATTCTCAGACTAATGCACAGTATGTATTTAACATACATATATAAATCATTTACTCTTGTATTTTGACGTTTATACTCACCCTCCTACTTACAACAATAATTTTCTACTTTCTTTTTTCATGCTATCTAGTGTTTTCTACACTATTAAACCCCGTATAACTTGAAGGATTAGCTTATTTTGACATATTAAACATAATTTGAATACGATTTCATCTAAAGATGACAGTTTGATGAAGTTATTCTCTCTGAGCTGCGTGGTTTCATCATGAAGCTTTCGTTCTCTTTCTAAACAACTTTATTAGTGTGAATCTCAGGTAAGCATAAGCTACTCGAATTTTCTAAAAACAACTAACTGCTTGTTCTGTAGACCTTCATTCCTTTAATTTGTGGTTGTTATGCCGCTATTATCTATGCACTTATTGCAACTATCTTCTCTTCAATTCATTTATTAACCTTGTTGTTATCTGTGATTTCAAGGTCCAACATAATTCAATCAACAAATCAAAACCTATCAAAAATTACTAACCAGTTATAGATGTTGACACAAACAGTATTCGAAAAATTCATTGTATGAAAGTTCTCATAAGCCAAGATATTCTTTCTCCATTCAATATCTTCCATGAATCAACCGCTTTATCTCTTGTTGCGGATGATACCAGTAGACATTACAGAGATACAGTTGCATAACTAACTGACAACTTGCATATATTGGGTAGGAAGGTAGCGAAAGGTATTTCAGTATCTGTAATTATTTTTATCTGTAACCAGCTCGGTCATATTACCGTGCTGGAGAAGTAAAGTTATTGAGTTCATCATAATCATATATGAAATCACTTATTAGGACCCCTATCTATCTTTAGTCACAAAAATAAGTCAGGAAGTCCAGTCCAACTATTTTGGGGGAAAACAGGGACTTGCTCCGGTGTATAACTTACACGGCGATTCAGATGGGTACACCTATACAGTCAATGTAGTTGCATAAGTCATTTAAATCTTTGGAATATTCTGGTTTATGATTGGAAACAATTATGCAGTTGTTTTGTCAATCGATGTAAATGAATAGAAAACAATTTAGATGAATGTTGCAAGCATGTTAATGACCTAAATACACTCCTCATTTTTATTTGATTTGATTTTAAAAAGGCAGAAACCACTAGTGTGTACAGAAATTCTTCAAGTGAGATTACCAGGATTGATAGGTCTACCTAAAACATACAAACCCGACATGCAGATAAGATCAATATTATCTATGACCAAATCACCCTTCCATAAACTCGCCCTCTGGCTGACACGGTTCTTAGAGCCAGTCAGTAAGAAACTGGCACCCTACAGTCTGAAGGATAATTTTGGTTTTGTACGAAAGCTTGATAGCCCAGATGCTTCTGATAAATTCATGGTCTCGTTTGGTGTCTTATTACTCTTCACAAAGATCACTTTGGAAGAAACGGCAGATATCATATGTGAATGTCCTGAACTTCTGCCTTTACTAATCCATGAATTCAAACAGCTCCTGTTTCTGTGTACCAAAAACATGCAATTTCAATTCAACAACGTGTTGAACCGCCAAATTGATGGAGTAGCCATGAGTATTCATTTGGGTTCAATTATAGCCGACATTTTTATGGGAAACCTAGAACAGCAGAAGCTCAAGCATGTAGGCGATGGACCTACACTCTACTGTAATATTTATGACACGTTTCTTGTCTGCAACAATCATAAGCACTCCATGAACCTACTCTATATGTTTAATAAAGCATACAAGGATATTGATTTTACTATGGAACATGAAGTAGAAGGTAAATTCCATTTCCTAGATATTGGAATCAGACGAACATCAGACGGCACATTACAAAGACACATTCACAGCAAAAATATCTGGACTGGAGTTTATCTCAATTACTACAGTTTCTGTCTAATGAATAACAAAGAGGGTATTGTGTGGACACTTTTTGACCGCTCACGCAAACCTTGCTCAAAGAAATGCCTGGAAGATGAAATTTTTCTCATTACCAATTACCTACGTGAAAATGCATATGCGGTGAAGTTCATCCAGAAATATGCTCAAACCAACCCTCGGGTTAAGTACAATAGAGTGTAAAAGAAAACTTGCTTCTTATACTTACGCTTCAAAGGAGATGAATCACTGGAATAATTAATCACAGGATAAATTACGCGTTGAAGATGACCTACCCAGTAGCAAAACTGACGACGCTATGGGAAACGAACTACCCTCTCAAACAAACTAAAATCGACAAGTCCTGTTTTCTCAGTAGCTCCAACTGCATTTACCAATTTACATGTACGTGCCGAAGCACATACGTTGGAAGAACCAAGGAAAGATTACATGTTCGCATTTCCAAGCATGAGCCGAAGAAATTGAGACTGCGAGGGACTAAGGCTCTTAACAGTGCAATAGCTCAGCATTTACTTGACACCGGGCACACCATTGACATTCCTCATGCTTTTGAAATTATTAGCAGACAAAGAAATACTGCTTGTCTGTGTTTTGCTGAAGCGATTGCGATAAAAAGTACTCAAACCTGATTTATGTATTCAAAAAGAGACGGTAATAAACCTATTATTACCCTGGTAATTCAATTTTTGGTCATTAGTTCTATTTTGTTAATGTTTTGGTTTGTTATATATCTTTTCTATCACCGAATTCTTAAATCACTCCTTCACTCATACATTTTCATTCACTTGATTCTCTTAAATTATGTAAACTTTTCAAATCCTAATTAGTTGTAACGTACCCATCTTATCAGTTCTTTTTAATTCCATGAATCTTATATAAACCTTTTATTACCTCTAAAATTATCACATAATTTATCTTATCTGTCTCAGATCTTCACTCAACTAATTTCAGAACCCATCCTTAATGTTTCCTTGATTCTAACACCAAATAACCTCTGACCTGTACTTGCACACACACATATATAGTTATTATTGATAACCATTGTCATTCCAACTTCCGAATTCTTCGAAGATTGTTTGATAAATGTGTAAACGCATGCAACCATCGTATTTCCAAGTGAGAATCAAAATTTCGACTAATGTAAGTGAAAATCAAATTTCATCCGATTTAAACGTTTCCACAACTGACTTTCGAAACAAATTAAGAAACACGTTTTCAATTTTCTCACCAGTTAGTTCATAAAGAAATGATCAAATCGCTATTCATCAATGTATTCATCGATTTTGTTTAAAGATTAGTAAGTACAAGATGTCGTTTGAAATAATTGACATATTTTAAACTTGTTTCATAAGTTGTATTGTGGTAATATTTCTGGTTTTATTTCGAACTAAAACGTCTTCATATGTTTGTGTCTCCAGAGCAATGACTAGAGTGAATAGAATACACGCAAGAACCATAACCCACTCAGCAATTGCACAATAAAGAAATTCCCAATAACCCTGAACATGTTGACAAAATAAATAAAATATTAGCTAAGGCAAAAAATACTTTCTTACATAAATTTCAATATTAGTGTTGTGGTTACCAGATCTGATCAAGTTCACCATTTATGTTGTCAAAACTAATAATCTAAAAAAGCCAGGTTTAAGACAAATTCACCGTTCGCAGTTATAGCATATGATTTTAGGTTTGTTTGTAACATAATATTTGGTTGTTAAGTTTAAGATGACTGAGATTAGATATTAATGTGATTTGGCTTGTATTTTAAATGTAATTGTAAGATTAGCAAACACAATAAATTCAAGTAATGCACGGATAATAATGTCTTGGTGCCTAGCTGATCTGAATTCAATTTAAAAGAACGAATTATTATGTGATGAACATAAATCTGTCACTTAACTTCGTGTATTACACATAGGCTAACATCGCTTGTCTGATAGTGGCAATAAGAAGCCAAATACGGGTTACGTCAGATCAAGTCATTTCAAACACTTGTTTATACAAACAGACATCCACAATGAAAAATAGAAAAACAAAGTGGAAAATTCGAGTGAGACAACTCGATTTGATCAAACATGACTCGACATTTTGTTACCAGACAAAAACAAGCTAAAGATATGTGACGAATAGTGTGGGCGATACTCACGAGCTCATAGAAAAATAGACAAAGTTAATAAGCAAATGAGTGACAGATTAAAAATGTGGTTTGAGAAGATTGAATAAACTGGTTTGTTTGGAAGCTAGAATAACCCATGTGGTTTTGACATACTACTACAAAGTAAATGTAAGATAACATGTGTAATTGGTCAAGAATCACGTAATGTAAAAAATAATCATCTAAAATTCCAAAAGCCAAATGGTCAAAATGACATTTATAATTGGATGGTGACTGCACTGATCAGATCTTTGAAAAGATTAGAGATCAACGAGATATTTCATTAAACATGTACCAAACAGTTAAGTGGATAGGCACTCATTTACCTAGGTCATGCGGACTACCGATGGTCAACAAACCGGGTATCCCATTAAGACGAAATTAGGACATGTACGATTTTCCTTATACTGTAGAAAAGTGGTTAATTACCATTTTTAGACCACCCCACTAATGCTTAGAGAAGCATAGTATTAAATATGTATTGCAGTTCGTCGACAAGATCAAAAACATAAACTCTAAAAGACAAACGATGATTTCCTTAGACATAACATCGTTGATTATCAATGTTCCACTCAGGGAGACTGTTGAATATATCTGTGAACAACTTAGATGACAAGTAATAAAGACCGCAATCCCTGTGAATGTCTTAGGGGGTTATTACAAAAATGTACTCTGAACGTAAACTTCAAATTCACTGGTAAATTAATATAGACAAATAGACGGTGTAGCGATGATTTCACAGTTAGATTTTTTCGCTGGACTAGAAAACAGTCTGCTGGGATAGCAGAATGACAAGTTTTCATTTTACTGTCGATATATCGACAATAAGTTCATCCTATATAACGACTATACTGACCTAACAGAAACACCAAGGGATTTAATGAAGTTCATCAGTCTATCAAATTCACATATCAGGAAGTAAATAGAAGTAGAATGGCCCTTCTAGATGTTCTACATACAAAGAGAGTAGATTGATCACTAAGGCGAAACTTAAACAAGAAAACGACTGGACTGGCCAATATACACACTTTCTTAGTTTTGTTTCTCTACAATACAAAGGCAACCTTATCAAAACACTTCTCCATAGAATCAAGGCTATATGCGGTCAAAGAGGAAACAAAGGTATTAAGCACTACCCTGAATGAAAACGGATATGCGGAGAAATTTGCAAATAAAAATTCGGTTAAGAAAAGAGAGTATAAGGAAGACCTAAATGTGACCAAAAATTTGCTATATATGCGTTTACATTTCAGAGTTGATTCACCCAGCAAAATTCTAATGCTAAAGTTGCACAGAACAATTCAAAAAATCTTTATTGTGGGTAAACCACAATTATTGTGTTTACACGTCCGATAATCACTTCGAGATTGTACGATAGTTTGCCTAGACTAGCCACCTCTTTCTGTATCTACCAATTCAACTGTTCTTGTGGAACAAGTTATATTATTAAATTAGATATCTAATTGTAGGATCTGAAGAGAATTTATTGGAAAGAAAATTCTTAGTTTATACATCTATGCTTCCAAGCTCAGTCGAGTCTGTACGACCGCAGAAATTGTCTTTTCAGACACAACCAATCCAGACTGAACTGACGAATTGAATGTAAACAATCCACACTAACCCATAATGTGAATTCACTCAAAATTCAAAGCATGTTCATCCATAATATTTACAAAGTGAAAACTTACACCATCAGTTGGTTTCATTCGATAAATATTCGATGTATTCAATAAGGGAAGCCCAATTACGTTGAAATAGACAACTAGAATTATACAAACAAATATTGGTGACGATTAAACTTGATTGAAATGTTAGTTTTAATGTTTATTTATTGTAATCATAAACTTTCATTAGAAGTTTGTCATTAATAGGAATTTAATTCACCATTCCTAATTTCTAAACTTAATTCGACCACTTACTTTTCTATAATGTTCAGCAGCTAGGTTCTAACGATATCACTTACATTTAGTTAGAAGGTCATTTATAAGTGTAACCAATTATAATCACTACAGTGTTTATTGAGAAAAAAAATCAGAGGATGAGGAAAGTGTATTCTAACCACTTCGTTGTGGTGGTGGACCTCAAGTAATTGTATTTCAAGATTTAAGCGATGAATTACATGTAATGATACCAATTTAATGTCTCTTAACCATATCAAACCTGTTACGGAGTTTTATTTGTAAGTAGTTTTATTGTATATTCTGAAGCTTAATTAAGTTCTCTATACTTAACGTTTCATTTTATGAAATCTCCTTCGAATTAGTTTACAAATTATTTGTGAGCTTTCGAAGGGAACAAATATTTCTAATCATTATATGACTGTTTAATCGATTTCAACCTGAATTCATTCCAATTCTTGGTACATAATGATGAAAGCTCCTTTGAATATATAAATTATAAACATCATTTTCGGCTTTTGAATAACAAGATAAATCAATGTATTGATTTGTCATCTAATACTCATACAATGCTCAGCATTTTATATTGTGACTACCGGTAGCTTTATAGGACGAGAACATTTGAACTCCTACTAATGTACTGATAAATACTTTCTGTAGAAAATTATAAAGATATGCATCATTACAAATTTCTTTACATTTTCAGTATATATATCTTGAAACTCACATAACATTGCTCCGATAACCAATTTTACAACAATTATAAGGCGGATGCAACTAAACCAAAAAGGTTTCTCAAAATATTTGGCCACTAGGCAACATCCAAACAATACTGACAGAACGTGACACATAAAGTTGCCAACTGTCATCAGATAGTGTATTTCATTGTAATTCTCCATCTTTAGATTGAAAATAAAATAAACGCATGAAGAATTAAAGTTAAATAAATCATATTCAAATTTCTAACAACTCATTTCAACCTATTTCATTTTAATGCTCCTAACTTGCTCATTCCTTACTCATTTATAACTTTTGAAACTTAAATTTGTCAAATTAAAATTATTTGTGACTCCAGTTTTACAATCACTTACTTTAGTCATATCATTTCATTAATTATAAAAACTCGAATCGAACATCTAATTTAGTTATTAACAGTGATTCACTACTGGGTAGCAACAAATATCATGTTTGTTCAGTACCCAATCTTGACTGAATTCCATCTCGGCGAATTCATTTTCGAGGCTGTACAATCGCAAAAATAGATACTTATTTTCACAATTGATTGATCACTGGGTGGTGACCAATGTCATGCGTGTCTAGTCCTTATTATTAGTGCAGATCGAATGCTGTCGATCATGTTGCAATGTGACCACTAGTCTTATTTTTACAGGATGATAATAATACTGGTAATAACCTTCTGTTAGACATGTTGACAGTGAGGTTAAATAAACAAAGTTATTAGAAAATTCTTTTTAAACTAAGGAAAGTTTAATAAACATTCAATTGTTAATGGTATAAGTATTCATCAAAAGATAGATAGGGAAACGGATAGCTCAGCATGATAAGATAAATGTTGAAAGTGAGATCAAATATAATGAAAATGATCGTGGAAACAAAATGAACCCGTTGGGGGTAGGAAATTTAAGGGGACTATGGAGGGTGAAGCAGATGGCTGTAAAGGAAGAATAGTATGAAGAAAGAGAAAAATTGAAAATATAAATAAAAATTATAAGACATTAGGACCATGGTAGAAGAAGGGGTTGTACCAGCCTTTTTTGCACACACAATTCTGGTTTTTCCAGATGTATGGCTATTGCTTCGGCAATGCAAAGAAGATTCAGTCTAATTGTGTTTGGGAGACTTCTGCTTACCTTGTAGATGACTTTGAATGCAGAGTCTGTCTTGATTGAGTGACCTGTGTTCACAAAGTGTTCAATTACTGAGTTTCTTATTGAGCTGCTTCCTCTTGTTCTTAGCCATGCCGGACAATGTGCTTGAATTCTTTTGGATAAAGTACGCATAGGACGACCTATATACCTAGCTCCACATGAGCAGGTAAATTGATAAATGCACATTGAGTTGGTCAGATGCGATAATTTATCTTTAAGATTACTAGTGAACAATGATCGACTGGAGAATACTATTTGCAATGTTGCTGCGGGGAATGTTCTTTATAAATAATCGAAAATTCTCCTCTTTAGGGTGTGTGTGGCTCTGTCGCCCTTGAATTCGATGTTCATATATAATCTTTTCTTTTCTACTGTAGTGATCTGTGTTTTTGACGTTTTCGGCTTTATGTTCTTATCAATGAAAATCGAAGGATATCCGTTTTTAATAAGTATCTCCTTCAGGTGGCCCAATTATTCCTCTATGACGTCGTGACTACAGATTCATCGAAAAAAACCTAATAATAACACTCGTAACGAAAATACGACGAACTAATCTTTCTTATTTAATGTCTTAATGGGTGTATTCCGTTTAATGAATTCCATTTATCAATTGCAGAATGATCACCAGACTAATTAATTCGATGAAGCTTACACTATTTTCGACGATGGTGGAAGTTAACAGAAAACTGTGGGCTCAATGATAACGTCTCTGTCTGTGACACCAGGTGGAAAAAGTTCAAATACAAAGTGTGACCAGTGGATTCATTCGTGTATAGTTATGATTATAGTTATACCATAAGCATAGGCTGTTACATCTTGGATTTTATCCAGCTGTTGGCAAATAAGCGAACTTTCCAAAGTTGTTTAAAGAACGATCCAAAGTTTCAAGAAAAGATAATAATATAGTTATTAAAAATAGATATGATTACTGATGGGCTTTAACTTAGCCATTATGGTATAAATAAAGGCCATATTCAAAAATAATTATCTTTTACTAAGCAGAGATCTATTGGGTTTCAGTTTCACTTAAAAATTTATGAAATTCTTCATGAACTCGGCCGTCTTTTTAAAAGAAGTTTTAACAAATAAGCAAATGAAATAAAATAATATGTAATATTATGTATCATAAGCTGAAAGGATTTAAACTATCGACAGTCTTGTGTATTAGGAATCAGTGCATTCTTGTCAATTTACTGGTCAGGTGTCAACCAATCCATCAATAACTAGGCTTTCCGTATCTTTAACATAGTAAGAAGTACATTGAAATATTTAATACGTGAAAACAAATGTCTTGTTATTCTATGCGGAACAATTCAAGAACTGATGACAATAGTAACAATTCATTTCCGAAATTTCTTGTAGTAAATAAGAAAAAAGAGCTGAGATTTGTGTGCTGAAGAACACAACGTTTGCACCAAAATTTATTTGGACCTATGAAACCACACAGATATTTTTAAAAAATGTATTTTAAATTATTTAATAACAGTTTGGACTGTCTCATTGTTGACATTTTGGGTGAACATCAACTGTGAGACGCAGGTATGCCAAAATAGTGAGTCCTGAATAGGATAAAATTTACATCTTAGATTTTATTGATGATCTCGAGTATAAACAAAATAAACTCACATCGAAAATGGATAGACCGATTAAACACAATCCAGAAATGATCATTAGTAGTCTGATAGATGAGTTAATTACATGTGGAATAAGAGATTCGGTCATAATTACAATTTTACTTCTAGCTATCATGAACCAAAAACAGTTTCCCGCCATATCTAAAAACGAGTGGACAAAATAAAACATTATGTAATGTCACATATATATATATATATATATATATATATATATATATATATATATATATAAGTTGAACAATATGTCTCAACCACTCCTTTTAATAGAAGTGAAGATCATTACTTAACTAGAAAGTTTTCACATTAAAACTAGTCTGCATTGACGATCGACGATTATTACATTCACTAATGAAGCTAGTCACAAATGAGCTAGACAAATGATGTTGATCAACTGATTTGCGTTACTATTTGCAATTAGCTTCTAAATGTCATACTTCATCACATGAATAACAGAATTACCACAATAAAGAAATACATTTACACGGAGTAACTGTGTACTGATGTAAATATTTGTTTAGTGCGCCCCTTCATTTTGACGTCATTTAGATCGGACGATGATGTTATCGACAGGCTCATCAATTTTAGTGGCCCGATATCTCACTCCACTTTAATCGTATTATGATTGTTATTGAAATATACATTCTCCCTTTCCGCGTATAGAATTATCGACTTAACTCGCATTAATGAATAACAGAATTGAATAAGTCAAATAAGAGAATGAATTTCGAATACGTATTATTTTGTACAATCGTTTATCAGAACAGACAAGCAGAGAGACAGAGCAAAGGAAGCGAACAATATAGAGTGAAGTGAGATGAATTTGAGAAGCTATGTAAGACAATTCCTTCTCACTAAGTGTTACTCAATATTTGTAGCCGAATCGAATCAAGGTGAAGCGATTAATTAACAAGGTTATAATGTACCTGGAGAAGGATCGATTAATTTGTCTGTCCAGAAGCTAGAATAAGCTATGTAGACTTGACATAGCAACCGACGAATGTTTTCGTCAAAATCGTTTCAACCATTCATCGAAAATCACTAAGAGTTAGGGTACATAATTGTTCTGTATAAAAAATGAGATAACTACTATCTAGTCCGAAAACCTATAATATTCAAAGACCAAACAAATAATGTAAACATACATTCTCTCATTATATATGTAAATTATATTTGAAATAATCTGTCTCACTGGAACAACTTTGGTACATATCACTTTTTCACAGATCTTCAGTCCAGTATAATTCAGTGATGAGGTCGAACTTATGAGATCAAAGTATATTGTGTTACATATTGAATTTTGTCAAGTCAATATAGAAACAGTGTACTAATATGCAATAACTTTTAACGGGTACTTGGAAATGCCTAATTTCGTTTGATGAATAAGGACTTTTCTGAAGAAAGTAACTGCATATAATTTTAGATCTTTAATTGAATTGACATAGTTTTAAAAAGTTTAGTGAATCACATTACTCACTGAATAGAGCATAGCTAATCATCAGCACTCGAAACCAATGTTTTTCTGGTGGAAATACTCCAAATGAACTACAAATATATAAGCAAAGAATTTGAAGAAACTGTATAAATGAAATCAATTTGTTATTGTGAAAACTGTTTCATTCAAATGTGTTTTGAAGAGATAGAAACTAATTAATTTTTGAATGGCATTACAAAACTTAGAAATACGAAAATATCATTTAGAGTTTGTAATTTACAGTAATTTTGGTTGTTCTAACTAAGTGAAAGGTATCTATAGACATTACATAAATATAAAGTAATAATTAACCTAAAGGTCTTCTTCATTATTCGCCATCAAAAACAAAAGTATTAAATTCAAGTAAATTATCTTTGTATATGCTTTTTCAGAAAATCATTTTCATCATTTATCAGTCCAACCTATTCAATACATAATTAACTTCGTTAATGAATGATCTATTTGTCATTTTTAATTATGATGACAATGCTATGTACAGATATCGATTTTTACTTTATTCAGATTATTAATTAATTATTCAACTTGTTAAGTAATAAAACAACTACCTTGTGGTTAGTGATTTTGATTTCAGAATTCCAACCTCCTAACTAATTTGAATTTCTATCATATTTTGTAATCTCATGTGATTTAAACATGTGACGGTTAATTATATTCTTTAAACTTTTGTCAATCATCACTCACAATTTCCAATGTTGGTTATGATAGTGTAGGGCCCGGCACTGTATCAAGCCCACATAGGTTATTCTAGCCCCTGAACAGACTAATCTATTAATCCTTTTCAAGCAACATTGTTAGCTTATTAAACCTGACATTTTTAATATGATCGTATGTGTGTTAATTACGTATCCTATTCATTTTTGTTTGACGATGGATATAGTGTGACGCTTGGTCAAATCGAGTTGGATAATTCGCCTTCTCTGCTGTGCATCACTTCGTTTCATTCCGCTTTGCTGCCTTCAATCCACCTCTGATTTTGTGATCATAACAACGATTGCATAAAATATACGTATTCAAATTTCATTCTTATATTTGCTTTATTAAATTCTTTTGATACTGAAGACGTTAAATAAATAACATAGCAGTTACTTTGATCACACTAATTTAATTTGATTATTGCTATGCTGTTTCACATTTCTAGTTTGAACTAGTGACTTTGCCAATAATGCAACTAAATTCCCATAAATCTTATGATACACATTTTCATTTGAATACATAGAGATTCCCAAACCTCGTGATTTTTAAACAAAAGCTTTTCAGTTTTCAAACATTTATCGGAAGACATCTAATGATAAAGAATTTAGCAGTCATTTTTTGGTTAGAATGCTATGTAAACATTTTATATTTGTTATTTTTGCAGAATCTGCCAAAATATATTAGTTTACACATTAAATTAAAACACAGAACAGTAAACACGATGACATTATAAAAAATTAATGTTATTTCGTTGAAATCGCAGTCAAAACTAAGCAATATGGAGTTATTAGTACTTACTTACCCATGCCTGTTACCCCTCGTCAAGGAGCATAGGCCGAACACCAACATTCTCCATCCAACTCTGTCCTGGGCAATCCTTTACGGTTGCTACTCATCCTTTTGATGCCTGCTCCCGATTCCTGACTCAGTGTGTTATTTGGTCTTCCTCTTTTCTGTTTCGCTTCAGGATTCCAAGTTAGGACTTGCTTGTGATGCAGTTTTGTGATTTTCACAATGCGTGTCCTATCCACTTTCAGCGCGTTTTCCTAATTTCCTCCTTAGCCAGAAGCTGGTTTATTCTCTACCACAGTAGACTGTTGCTGATTGTATCTGATCAACGGACATTGAGTATTTAACGTAAACAAATATTTATAAATGCTTGTAAATGTTTGATGATTGTTGTGGTAGTTCTCAAAGTTTCAGCTCTGTACATTTGAACTGTCTTGATGTTCGTATTGAAGATTGTGACTTTGATTTTGGTCGACAGTTGTTTTGATTTGCATTTGTTGTTCAACTGTAGAGATGCTACCTTTACTTTGCAAATCCTCACCTTTACATCTGCATCAGATCCTCCTTGTTCATCGATGATGCTGCCTCAATAGGTACGTGTAGGATTGCACCACTTCCGGAGCTTCTTCACCAAGTGTGATAAAGTTGGTGTTCTCCGTGTTGTATTTAAGGATCCTGTTTTATCTTTTGTGTATGTTTAGGCTTACTGATGCAGAGGCTTCTGTTACACCAGTTGTCTTGACCTGCATTTGTTGTTGTAGATGGGATAAAAGAGCTTGGTTATCTTCGAAGTCCAAATCGTCTGTTTGCATGCAAACTGTCCATTGTATTCCATGACTCCCCTGAGTTGTGGAGGTCTTCACAATCCCGTCAACCATCAAAAGAAAGTGAAAGAATGAAAGTAAGGAGCATTGTCTGACTCCGGTCCTCACTTGGAATTCGTCTGTCCGTAGTCCTCTATGCATAACTTTGTACTGTAGTCTGTCGTATGAATCTCGTATGATATTGGTGATTTTCTCAGGTACATCATAGTGCCGAAGAAAGTTCTATAAGGTTCTCCTATTGACACTGTCAAATACTTTCTCATCCTACATATCAGAAATTACAACGACATTTTTGAAGCCTTTTGGAATAGGTGTATGCCACAAACCAACGTAATCACTTCAATCAATCTATGCAAACCAGAGAACGAAATGACAAAAGAAGAAAAACCGAACATCATCTACAAAATAAATTGTTCCAACTGCGAAAAACACTACATCGAACAAAGCGGACGCCCTTTTTATCTTTGTCTGCACGAACACCATTAGCGGTCAAACATCATGATTTATGACCAAGAACCAAATCATTGGGATGTACAATTAAAATAAAAAGGTAAACAATAACCAATTAATATTGATGTCTAGAGGACATGCTGTGAACCATATGTGGAGAAATTCGTACACTCTCTTTCTACCTGAAGTTTGTGTTGATGATTTCGTTCAGAATAACTATGAAAGCTTCACGACCAAACCATCCACCTCAGCGAACAAAACTCTACCAAAAAAGGTTAACACTTCATACTAGTCATTCCAATATTAACGATTTTATTTTATGTGACAAACAATCCTTAATTCATATGTTATAATTTTAAATGATGTACCTTGTCTTAAACCTAGCTAGATTTTTTGGATTTTAAACATCTGATACCCATACCTTATGTTTATATCATTTAAAGTTAATTCAAAACTTTTCTGGATTTCAATGTTAAGATCATTGTAGTATTATAGGTCTAGGAGACATGATGAATTTTTTATGTTTCATTGAGCATTGCTTATTTTATAAAAGGGTTGATAAATCGTATTTTTTATAATTTTTTGCCCATCATATTTCATTTCGTATTTCCAGTGTTTCAATAGTAACAAGTAGACATCAGCCAGTATATTAATGTGATAACGATTTTACAACTAGTTTTCTAATTAGATACAACAAAATTAGTACAAAAACTTACCTAACAAACGGGAACAAACTATTTACATGCTCATAATGCACAGTTGTTATGTACCTTCAGAAGAAAAAAAAATTTTGTTGAGATATGTACAAATGAATGTGCAAGTTTATATTTAGTGAATGAACATACGTAAAGAAAATATGAAATTAAATAAATTTAATGAAGTTGGATTTTATGGAAACTTAAAACACGTACTTTCAAACTACATTATCATAAGAGCACGGAATGCGCGCTACTGGGATTTTCTCTTCGACAGGTAAATACTGTTTACTGCTTTCTGACTTGTCATAGTTTATTGCTCATCTTCATTTTTCCATCATACACAGACATTTAGTAACGAGATGTGTTTTGGAGGATTTGTAAATAGAAAAAACTGTCATACAAACACCGATATATCCAATAGGGGGAATGAACTATCAACTTATTGTTTTGTTTCATGAGAAAAAAATCTCAAATCAGTTATATATACGTTGTTTGGCTTTAAGAAAGTAATTCCATCTCTGTAATATAGCTGTTTTCAATACAACAGATCACTGATATTTTATACACACTTTAATGAATTGTTTATCAGTTTAGCTTTATGATAAAGACCTCAATATTACCAAAACACTTTTGTTAAGAAACTCTTTCCTTCTGAATAGTCAATAATAATTTATAAGTAGTTGATACAATGATTTTGAAAAGTAATCTATGAGCTTGTAGAAAATTGTTTATCATGTAGCTAAATTCATCAATGATAAACTAACCAAATTGGGTGGTTTAAAAAACCAAAGCTTCTTTAAGCCAAGTAAATTATAATCACATTATGGAAAAGATAATAGAAGTGAACTTAATTTTAAATTTCTAGGTTTACTCATTGTCAATGTCTTTGCACAATGAAGATCCGACAAAAATGAGAATGAGTTATGACCTTTAGAAAATGAATATGTGATGAACATAAATCTGTCACTTAACTTCGTGTATTACACATAGGCTAACATCGCTTGTCTGATAGTGGCAATAAGAAGCCAAATACGGGTTACGTCAGATCAAGTCATTTCAAACACTTGTTTATACAAACAGACATCCACAATGAAAAATAGAAAAACAAAGTGGAAAATTCGAGTGAGACAACTCGATTTGATCAAACATGACTCGACATTTTGTTACCAGACAAAAACAAGCTAAAGATATGTGACGAATAGTGTGGGCGATACTCACGAGCTCATAGAAAAATAGACAAAGTTAATAAGCAAATGAGTGACAGATTAAAAATGTGGTTTGAGAAGATTGAATAAACTGGTTTGTTTGGAAGCTAGAATAACCCATGTGGTTTTGACATAGTACTAGACACTAGGCTACTCTAGAGGTTATCAATGCTCCATTGACGTTTGAGAAAATAATTTCTTTATCATTGTCATTAGTTGTTTGTTTGAAAAACGATTCATGTTCATACGGACTTTTGTAAGCAATTAATTTCCAAGTTTATCTATCTACTAAGGTTTTTCTTTAATTATCCTGTGGTATTAAGTGACAAGTGCTTCTAGGCTTACGTATTTCTGCATAGATGTATTGATGCACTTGTCAGTACGAATTCAGATAGTGTAATTTTCGAAATTTATTCATATTAAAGCAACTAAAGCAGATTTAAAGACAGGCTTCAAATCTCATCGGTTTAATAACTATATAGCAAATATTAACCACAAGAAACTTCGACATTTTTATTTAGAGTTATAGTTACATGAAGTGCTTCATATATGCTATCAAATTACTGTCAACTCGATGTTATTTCTTATTTCGAACAATGTTTGTATTTGTATCGCTTTCTTTGAATAGTTTTGTAAAATACATATTTAAAACAAGAATTCATATAATTAGCTTACACTGGAGGTAATCCTAAAACAGCGATTGCAAAAGCAGTTTTAGAAAACCACAATGGTTTAAATTTTCTCCGATAAATTAACATTTAACTTCAATAATATTTTCCACAAATTGAGTTAAAATCTAAAATATAAAAAAGTCATAATTCTCAGTATATTACAAGGCTGAAAATACAACTGTCGAGTGGATTTTAGAAAACGTAATTTGATTACTCTCAATAAATGCATAACTTTTGAATGTCTTCCAAGTACAACTGGAGTCCAGAAGACCTTAAATCGATCGCATACTGAGATAAGAAACGTTATCACTAATTTAAAGCATTTTATCTTTAAATATTATGAACTAGAATAATTAAGACTGATAATACCAATGGAACACAACCAATTAAGTCACATGTCTGATTTCTCTAATCGGTATTGATTATATCAGTGTAACATGAAAATGTTAGCCTCAAGATTGATACAATTAATAAAATGAGAATGGGTCCACATTACGTTTAGCTAACTTAAAACACAACAGATTGTTCAATAATACTATTAACCATATAGACTAAAAATAATGAAAAAGCTATTCTATAAAAGGTATGTCAGTGATCCATTTTAAAATGTAAACCCAAACAATAAGTTACATTGATAGGTATTGTGCCTCAATTTTATAACTCCATGTAAAATACTTACATTTTGACCTAATAAATTAAATGTAATAAATAAATAAATAAATAGTAAATAAACAATCATAAATAAATTCATTGAATCATGTAAATATAACATACTCATTATAAAAGACACTTCTTAATTGCATTTCAATCATATTTTCTGTTTGTTTGCTGAAATTTAAATTACACAATTTCTAATTCATAAGAAACCATTAAAAGTTTTTAACATTGAAAATGATAATGATTTTACCATAGATTTACATTTATTAAGTTTGTGTTTTGATTTGTTGATTTCGAAAGAGAATCTCTGAGTATCTGTCCAGTAATAACTTTCGATTAAGATAGCAGGAAAGAATTTCCGACTATTAAGGAGCGTAAACATTTTGTATGCTGGAAAACTTACAGTTTAATACTGAATTTCATATCATGAAAAACCTAATTTTCCCTTAATTCAGATCATTCCTATTCAAAGTAATTGCGCTGTCTTAACAAGTATATGCTGCCGATAAGATAATGGTTAGTGATTAACTACAAGTTATTACTAACTAAAAATACCTGATTAATTCAGTATAAGAACTCCTCCTGCAGCTCCTCTGGTGCTACTGTCGGTCCCAGGCCCAGATAAAGGAGGGTTGAGCATGGGGTTAAAGACCTCATCCCGTAGAAAACTAACTCGCTAAAAAACGCTAACCAGAAAAATAATTCAATTCAGTATAAGGCAATTTTTAAAACTAAAATCCAAATAATATTGACTAACCATCAATAAACTAATAAATGTTTAATCATTAGTTTGTTTCCGTTCACTCAGTGACTTAATTATATGTTACACAATTTCATAAAACTCAGTCACATTACTACACTCTAAATAACATTGCCTTTCTTATTACTATGAAAATGAATTTGTTTCAATTTTTTGATGATATCATCTTTGCTACCCTAATTGTTAAGATCATATCTAAGTAATGAAAATAGTTACACAATCATCGAATGCGTACATATATACATTTAATAAAATGCAATAATTTGCATGACTGACAACAACTTTCATTAAATCATGTGTTATAAGCAATAACTTAACAAACTTTTACTCATTATTACATCATAGTTTCATCAATACTGATTACAATATTTATTGTTTATGCTTAAGGATAATACAAATCTTAAATAATTTTCTTTTTTTAAATCAATTGACTACTGTTGTTTTTTTATAATTTTCAAGAAAATATTTATTTATTTATTTCAAAGTTGATTTCATGACATGAAAATGATTCTATCAAATGTATCCATCATTTGAATGTGATCAAGTTTAAACATGTTTGTTTAACTAGGCTTATTAATAATTGAAGTAGTCATTTCCATATCATGATATGTTAAATAGATTTTGTAAAATGAATTAATTGTTTGACTCAATATAAAACTATATGAACTAGTTACTGAACAAAATAAAGGTAAATTATAGTAAACAAATATTGATATATTTAAACACTCGGTGAATAAGACAATTGATCTGAACTTGTTCATTCTAATAATAAATATCAATTACTCAGCTAACAAAATATGTTTATTTTATTTATTTCTTTATATATTTGGAACTCGGTAAATGTAATGTTGAATGTTACATTAACAAATTTGACTTTTAAAATAACAAAAAACCATTTCCAGTCAATATATACCAAACAACTTGAATCGGATAAAAGTATTGAAGTTTATATCGTAATGTAGGCATTATTTTATTAATGATTATCTATTTACTATACATTATGTGTGCTTTATTGATCAGTTATATTAATAATTAACCTTTATGTAGGTTTCAGTACTTCAGATTTAGGAAAGTGGAAGATACTGAAATATTAATTAGAAGATGAACCAATCTTAACGCTTTTCATCATTTTAAAACTACCCAGTAAAGAGGTACTTTTAATCAAAATCATTTTAAATGGTGTTGATATGATGGGAAGAAAAGTCAAGATTCAAGTGATTTACACATTATGAGTTTTATTCAACATTATTTTTGCTTTGATTCAATGTAGTGATTACTCAATGTAATATTTATTTTATTTTCTCGTATGATATTTTATTCTGTAGAATATACGATATTTTTGTATTCCATTGACATGAACTATGCTCTATATGTGATTTGTTATAACTCTAAATATTTCTCATATATGTGATTTCATCCTTATTATTAATCAAAAAGAGTGTACGAATCAATATATGAATGAGTGTATTTTCGACTAAAATCGTCGTCGTCATCATAGTGTTTTGGGGCTAATCAATCTTCACTTATACCAGTCTTGTGTTTTTACTTTCGCGTCGTGGTAATTGTGGAGGTCCCTTCGTTCCAAGTATAAGTGATCAGCGATTCCGACATAACAATCAGCGACGATCAGATAAACAAGTAGCATTCCATTTGACACACATGTTATAACAACTGGCGACGGGGATTTCAGAAAACATTCACAAGTTATAACAGGCGTTTTAAATCATAATCATCCAGTTAGTTCTGATACTTAAAGCATCTAATGATGTTTGTTTTCCAATAGCAGCTATACAATCAACTTCACTAGAATCTGTTCAGAAATATAATAGTACAATTATGAAGGGTTGACAAAGAGTTTTAACAATGTTTTGGAGGTTTCAAAGGATTCAGAGAACAGCTTTACTTGTTGACAATTCCTCATATCTTCATCATCTAAATACCTAGTCACTATTTTCTGAGTGGTGAGATAATTACAGCCTGAACAGTCCTCAAACGTACGCATTTTAATATAATCTAGTCGTGATTGTCACAGAACAAGTTACTTAGATAGAAACGATTTGTACGAAAATGTTTTTCTATTGAGTCTATTTACATTTGTGAACATGTATTTTCATGTAATTACTTGATTTCATTGTAGATTCAATAGGTCAACACGTCAAAGAAACGTGTTGAAATATACTCTCGAACGAATAAAAAGGATTATTCTTTCCTCTCCATAACCTGACCCATACTTATGGGACTTCAGGAAAGCACTCTTTAAATGTTAAATCAAAAGAACGATGAAGCACAAAATTCAGCCGCCATCAACTTCATTCTCTGTAAATATGGATGTTAAGCCTACACAATTTGACCGATATGACCTAATATTGTTTAGAAAGTATTTAATTGTATCTGATTCACCCAGTAATCATTCAATTGAGAACGTACGGTCTAATTTTTCCGAATTTACACTAACATGTTGAGTTAATTTTCAATAGATTAAGAGCACAGATCAGTTTTTGACGTTTCCATTATTATTATTATTATTATTATTATTATTATTATTAGTAGTAGTAGTAGTAGTAGTAGTAGTAGTAGTACTGCAGAAAAAATCATAAGCTTCGAAACGCACTGAATCTAATCATAATCAAATACTAATATATCTATTCAGTTATTGAATTTATAATTCCAGTTCCAACAAATCTTCTAGAATAAAGATCTTTTTAACCACCTGGTTTCCGACTTGTAAGTGAACTGCATAATACAACAAAATCAATTTGAGGGTTGAAGTATGTAGGGAAAGCTAACGATAAGTAATGAAATGCCGACGATTGTAGAACGTGTTTGATAAGCTTTCACATAATATACAGAAAGATTGTAGACAAAGCACTACTTTTCATGGTATGCGTTGAAATGTGACTGGGATAAGTTAGTTGAAATAGGTCCAGTATTTCTTCCATAATTAAGGTGATTACGTAAAAATAACATCCGAAACAATATAAATTTGGGAAGTCAGTGGAATGTGAAAAGCAAATATGAATTAAAATAATTAATAAAATAAAACCACATTTCCCTTATGCACAGAAGTCATGGTCATCCGTCCTTCCATACATTTTGAGTAATTCAACTCTACCTAATACTATCCTTTTACCTCAAGATTTCATCAGTATAATTACTATCCGTACAATTACTCATCAGCCACGTGAATTTATGAGTCGCTTCTTAAAATCTAACATTCATTTGAATCATTTGGTGACCATCTAGTAATGACTGCAGTGTGACATTCACAAAACTGTAATTATTACTCGAAATGAATAAATCTATCCATTCACACTCACGATAGTTCATGTTAGAAACGTCATTTACACATGCGTAGTAACCAAACATTACTTACGTCAAATTCAGAGGAGCTACCATTCCCTATATGACATTTGCTGAGCTAAAATCTCAGATTTCAGGATTTTTTTCTCACATAATTTTCAACAGAACTAGTACATTTACAAAAGTATGATCTGATGAAGACTTACTTCCTGGTTTGATTTACCTAAAACAGAAAACATTACGAATTACGATGAACTAAATTATATTTGTAAGGTAATGTCAGCTGTGTTGGTACAACTTATTGTCATACATTTTATTTGTTCAATTCGCTGTTAGGTTGAACAGATTTTCCATCAACTAGAATATACATTTTTTAACTGTATGTCATTTGAGCATGTACAACTGACTCAAGATTACTTATCATTATTGGATATGGAAAAAGTCTTACGTGTGTAAAGTTTGCAAGTGCTTTACAAATATTCACCCTGATGTTCATCATGTACCATTTTCAATGTGTGGGAAACTGCACAGATAACAACAACTTGACTTTTTCGAGAGTAGGGCTAGTTTATGATAATGTCATGGTCCAAGTACTGTTACAATTTCCACCATCTTCAAACACAGACTTTAGTCATTCGTTTGAAATAAACTATTATTTTACGTAGAGGCAGCATTAGATCAAGCCATCCCAAATAACACGACTGGAATATCAGACAAATATGATCAATAATCACTATACAACTGTCTCTTCTCCACATCATCTCTATTCTCATATTAATAGTTCACCGTAAATAATACAGCACATAACATTTCACCCTCCTCACTCTGTCCTAATCACTTGCATTCCAAACTACCATTGACTTGTAGATTTATGAATTGAATAATCTAATCTAAGCGAATCATGGCAGTATCCGACCAGTAGGCATTATCTCTATGTCTTTACTTGTAATTAAGTTTTACCGAGAATATTTAATACAACAAACTCTATGATATCAATTATCTGTCTATTCAGATGAAATTATAGTATTTTACAATGAGTAAATAAATCGAATAATTTAATTAGTAGCAGTAAACTTACTTTAAATAATCAATCTTTAATCAAATGTTAATGTGAATTGCCTCATTTAAAATCGAGAATATCACAGTATAACCGCAAGCGTGCAAACTATTTTATAACACAATACACATGACGCTTTCCTTCAGTAAAACATAATAATGATTTTAACCAATCAATCAAGAAGCTATTAAGAAATGTTTTTGAGAATATTGATTTGTGTTTAAAATACATGTAAACTATCGATACTTGTTGATACAAGAGATATGATTGAATGAATTATGCTGATAAAGTAGAATATAATTGAAGTAAATAAATTTTCTTGATACATTCTAATCAGGAGAGTGAGTTTTATTTTTACTTTTGCTTGTAATGATGAATACAAAATGTAAATACAATTTTCTAATTTGCTCACAGTATATGATATTATGTTGTATACTTGGCGTATTTAAAATAACGTTGAAATAAAGTCGGGAGATAATAAATAATTTCCAACAAGAAAAAAAATACTGATAAGCACTGTCTTTTGATATCTACGAAGCATTACTTTTGACTGGATAGAAACACGTATACAAACTATGGCTTTCTACATATATATATACAAAAAGAAATGACTCTTGAACATGTTATGTGAACCCGAAATTCTACATGTTTCTGATAAATTTCAGTTGTGTTTAAAAGTAAAATCCACAAAGCATGCTTGGTCTTAATGAACTTGTGAGCTGAACATTGTTCAAGCTGTTCTGATCTTCACTCTATCCAAAATATTCAAAACACTTGCTACATTTGTTTCTGTATTTTGGACGTTTAACCTATTTATACGCATTGGTATTCAAATGAATGACAGTTTAGATTCAGATGATTGAAAAAATCGACATGTTTGTAAAAATAAAAAGTTGGTGATTTAAGTTAAATGGCCAAATTACTGATAGTTTCACAAATAAATAATTGGTATAAAATCTTATCTTTAATTCTTCTTGAGGATAAGATTCATATGGTTACCAAACTCACAGTTGCTAATACACCTTTGCAGATACCCTGATGAAATGATGCTACGTCCTTTATTTGTCTACCTAATAATATACAGGAGAGAACTTGTGTTGATCTAGGTTAAGTATTTGACACAATAGAAGTACAGCTGTAATTTGATGCTAGAAATGCACGAGTCCAAATTGAGGCCAACATCCTTGGGCTATTGACTGACAAGTTAGAGAGCGAGAGAGAAGACGAGTCAACTAGAACAGTACTCGATTTATTCTCGATTCTCGATTCCCAGTTCAGATTAATGTAAAAAGACATGTTAATAAATATATGATTAACATGATCACAACGTACAAACAATTAGAAAAATACAACTACATTCAAATTGGGTATTAGGGTAGAAAAATAAAGTACAAAAGGTTCCGTTTAAATCACAATAACTTTAGAACAGAAAAGGATATGGCAGTAAAACATACGTCAAACGAAAGCTTATGAACATAAAATAAATTAGGGACAAAACCAAATGAATGAAGTGAAATAACGTCCCTAAAACTAACTTCCGTTCTTTGTCCTGGCTTCTTTGTTTCTCTGTTCACATCAAATGATAGTAATCAAATAGTTTTCCGTGAAAACAATGAGTTCATTGACAACAACACCAAATATTTAATTTTGCACGTGAAATACTTGCTGAGGCAATCTTTCCTATAAGATTTTCTTTGAAGCAACAAACATTTACCATCAAGGAGTATGTCATTCAAACTTGTAGTCGTTTACAAAATATTTCATGAGGATAGTCATCATTTTTCAGAAACAGTTCCCTGTCTTATCATAAACCGCTGAATTAGATTATCGTACTCAACTAAACTGTATAATCATTTTCCAGATTTTTATATTAAAAACTATTCACAAAAGAAATTGAATTACTAATGAATTTCAGCAGGGTTCTCTTCCACACGCAACAAGAAATCAAGGTAATTATGTGAGTAAATGTAATAAAAGTTTTATGTATCCGGCTTATGGAGGAAATTTTTTTTGGTTGGCGTTTTTTTTAGCGAGTTAGTTTTCTACGGGATGGGGTCGCTAACCCCATGCCCAACCCTCCTCCTTCATCCGGGCTTGGGACCGGCAGTAGCCCCCGTAGGGGCTCCAGGCGGAGTTATTAACAGTTGTCTGCGCAAAATACTTCTTATCTGTTGGCCAGACACTATTAGCAACAACGTACTTTGGGAGAGAACAAACCAGATCCCAGTAGAGGAAGAAATCAGGAAGAAACGCTGGAAGTGGATAGGACACACATTAATGAAAGCACCGAACTGCGTCATAAGACAAGCCCTCACATGGAATCCTTCAAGGTCAAAGGAGGAGAGGAAGACCAAAGAACACGTTACATCGGGAAATGGAGCTAGGCATGAGAAAAATGAACAAGAATTGGATGGAACTATAAAAGAAGGCCCAGGACAGAGTGGGTTAGAGAATGCTGGTCGGCTGCCTATGGTCCATTGTGAGTAACAGGCGTAAGTAAGTAAGTAAGTAAGTAAGTAAGTTCTGGAGGAAATGTAGCTGAACGTTTAACAATCTGTTAATAAATAAACTAATCTTATTTATATTAGTTCATATTATGAACTACACGGCGAGACTTTAATTTATGGACGAGCCAATCAGAAGCGCTTTAGGGGTTTCAAGGTCACGGCGCCAACTTCAGTGCTTAATGCTAACGTAAGATCGGTTCACAAGGAATTTCGTACCAAATAAAACGGCGAGACTATAATTTGTGGACGAATCAATCAGGTATAAGATAACAGGTCTCGGATTATAACGCGAAAGCCTTTCATCCATTCGGCTAAATAAATTTCTGACATTATAACTGATGTCAGTTCGTGATAAAAACCCTTTATATAATTCCCAACTAAGGAAAATTATGACAATTATCGAAAACTGGATAATGAAAGCACCAGTGATACTGGCTGCAGCCAGGTACTACAATATATTCGAATGTTTGGAGAGTGTACAGACTCCTACATAGGCTTGGTTATGTGCATCGTGTCGTTATACAAAAGTACCAATTTATGTGCTCAACAACCGAAGTGCATATAAACAATATTGAAACTATATAGTTCAGGCTGAAAGAGTTTTTGAGACTATCACGGATACAGAGGCCGAGTATTCAGTAACCGTATAAATGGTTTCGTCTACAGCATGCATAAAGATTTTTGAAAATCTGTGGTTTTTAAATGAACTAATGACTCATTTGATCAGAGTTAAATGAAACTCAGAATCCTTCCGAGACAACAATTCCTAATCAATCAACCTATCAGATTTCCCATGTTATTGTACCAGATATGATTTTTCCTAATGATTCACATATTTCTGATGAAATTTCTTACAAATCTGATGAGAATATTTCGGATGAATCTAATCATGATCAAAAATCTGATGTAGTTTTGATTGATGCTGATTTTTCTAATGATCCTTTACTCTGCAATGACATTCTTAATAAATTTGAGGAAACTATTTCAGAAGAATCAAATCTTGATGTCATACCAAATATTATTTGTCCTCATGATGCATTTGTTTCTTGTGAGAAACTTGTTCGATGCGAAGCACGAGTATTAAATGAGTTAGAGTTTGATTACAATTCAGATAATTCCATATCAACTGTTGTTTGTCCTTATCATAAATTCACTCCCAATGTTTACTCCAGTAAAATTGAGAAAGATGTTTTAAATGAAGCCGCATTATTCATAACTTGGGGATATGAAGATAGTCTATGGTTCATATTCTAGGTAGTAGTTTCAGTACTCGACCGGCATGGTGATTGTTCACAATCCCCGAAATCAAGTGAGTCTGTTCCGATTTCCGTTGTTAATTCTAATACTAATGAGTGCATTTTAGATAATACCGAGTCTTTATCCATTACATTGTCGGACAGATACAGTGTGAACTTGAGAAGAAGACGTACAATTGATTACAGACATTTAGACTCTAATTTAAGCTGTGGCGGATGTGGTGTTTGAATGAACTAATGACTCCTTTGTACTTGTTGAATGCCCGATTTCGAATTCTAAATACAATACATTCGTTCGTGCTTATCTAGCAGTTCTTGATCCACTTACGTGATTTCTGGGATTATTAGTTCATACTATAATTCAAATACTTCTAATTATCATAGCGGCGTCGCGATGGAGCCTGCGATGGAACAGTCAGATATTCATTCAACTTCTGAAGCTTTTGAGGACTATTTGGAAAGGTTTGAAATCTGGAGCATGACCAAGAAAGATGATGAGGACATTAATATTGTGGCACATTTTCTCACATTCATCGGAAAAGAAGCACATAGCTTATTAAAAATTTTGGCTTTACCGGAAAAGCCCATTTCTCTTCCTTATACAACTCTCAAAGAAATACTGCTGGACTATGTTAAGTATACAAATACCGAATGCGGTAAAGGGAGATTTCGTAAAACGATTCATGAGGACATAAAAAATTCCACTACATTACGTCACCCCATCCCAGTGCATACTCAAGGTTATGCAGATAATTCATTGAGGAGTTGCAATGCAGTTCACGAAGATGGGCACACGTTTGGTCAATGTTTGTCCTGTGGCAGGTTGCACTCTTTTGATTCATGTAAATTTCGTAATTCTAAGTGCTTTAAATGTGGTGATATTGGACATATTCACTCAGTTTGTAATTCTGATCCTAATAAGTTGAGTATTTATAATGATCATTTATCATTATCAACGATTTCAAAAGACAATTTACAGTCATATAGCAGTTCAGAGTTAAATGAAACTCAGAATCCTTCCGAGACAACAATTCCTAATCAATCAACCTATCAGATTTCCCATGTTATTGTACCAGATATGATTTTTCCTAATGATTCACATATTTCTGATGAAATTTCTTACAAATCTGGTGAGAATATTTCGGATGAATCTAATCATGATCGAAAATCTGATGTAGTTTTGATTGATGCTGATTTTTCTAATGATCCTTTACTCTGCAATGACATTCTTAATAAATTTGAGGAAACTATTTCAGAAGAATCAAATCTTGATGTCATACCAAATATTATTTGTCCTCATGATGCATTTGTTTCTTGTGAGAAACTTGTTCGATGCGAAGCACGAGTATTAAATGAGTTAGAGTTTGATTACAATTCAGATAATTCCATATCAACTGTTGTTTGTCCTTATCATAAATTCACTCCCAATGTTTACTCCAGTAAAATTGAGAAAGATGTTTTAAATGAAGCCGCATTATTCATAACTTGGGGATATGAAGATAGTCTATGGTTCATATTCTAGGTAGTAGTTTCAGTACTCGACCGGCATGGTGATTGTTCACAATCCCCGAAATCAAGTGAGTCTGTTCCGATTTCCGTTGTTAATTCTAATACTAATGAGTGCATTTTAGATAATACCGAGTCTTTATCCATTACATTGTCGGACAGATACAGTATGAACTTGAGAAGAAGACGTACAATTGATTACAGACATTTAGACTCTAATTTAAGCTGTGGCGGATGTGGTGTTTGAATGAACTAATGACTCCTTTGTACTTGTTGAATGCCCGATTTCGAATTCTAAATACAATACATTCGTTCGTGCTTATCTAGCAGTTCTTGATCCACTTACGTGATTTCTGGGATTATTAGTTCATACTATAATTCAAATACTTCTAATTATCATAGCGGCGTCGCGATGGAGCCTGCGATGGAACAGTCAGATATTCATTCAACTTCTGAAGCTTTTGAGGACTATTTGGAAAGGTTTGAAATCTGGAGCATGACCAAGAAAGATGATGAGGACATTAATATTGTGGCACATTTTCTCACATTCATCGGAAAAGAAGCACATAGCTTATTAAAAATTTTGGCTTTACCGGAAAAGCCCATTTCTCTTCCTTATACAACTCTCAAAGAAATACTGCTGGACTATGTTAAGTATACAAATACCGAATGCGGTAAAGGGAGATTTCGTAAAACGATTCATGAGGACATAAAAAATTCCACTACATTACGTCACCCCATCCCAGTGCATACTCAAGGTTATGCAGATAATTCATTGAGGAGTTGCAATGCAGTTCACGAAGATGGGCACACGTTTGGTCAATGTTTGTCCTGTGGCAGGTTGCACTCTTTTGATTCATGTAAATTTCGTAATTCTAAGTGCTTTAAATGTGGTGATATTGGACATATTCACTCAGTTTGTAATTCTGATCCTAATAAGTTGAGTATTTATAATGATCATTTATCATTATCAACGATTTCAAAAGACAATTTACAGTCATATAGCAGTTCAGAGTTAAATGAAACTCAGAATCCTTCCGAGACAACAATTCCTAATCAATCAACCTATCAGATTTCCCATGTTATTGTACCAGATATGATTTTTCCTAATGATTCACATATTTCTGATGAAATTTCTTACAAATCTGGTGAGAATATTTCGGATGAATCTAATCATGATCGAAAATCTGATGTAGTTTTGATTGATGCTGATTTTTCTAATGATCCTTTACTCTGCAATGACATTCTTAATAAATTTGAGGAAACTATTTCAGAAGAATCAAATCTTGATGTCATACCAAATATTATTTGTCCTCATGATGCATTTGTTTCTTGTGAGAAACTTGTTCGATGCGAAGCACGAGTATTAAATGAGTTAGAGTTTGATTACAATTCAGATAATTCCATATCAACTGTTGTTTGTCCTTATCATAAATTCACTCCCAATGTTTACTCCAGTAAAATTGAGAAAGATGTTTTAAATGAAGCCGCATTATTCATAACTTGGGGATATGAAGATAGTCTATGGTTCATATTCTAGGTAGTAGTTTCAGTACTCGACCGGCATGGTGATTGTTCACAATCCCCGAAATCAAGTGAGTCTGTTCCGATTTCCGTTGTTAATTCTAATACTAATGAGTGCATTTTAGATAATACCGAGTCTTTATCCATTACATTGTCGGACAGATACAGTGTGAACTTGAGAAGAAGACGTACAATTGATTACAGACATTTAGACTCTAATTTAAGCTGTGGCGGATGTGGTGTTTGAATGAACTAATGACTCCTTTGTACTTGTTGAATGCCCGATTTCGAATTCTAAATACAATACATTCGTTCGTGCTTATCTAGCAGTTCTTGATCCACTTACGTGATTTCTGGGATTATTAGTTCATACTATAATTCAAATACTTCTAATTATCATAGCGGCGTCGCGATGGAGCCTGCGATGGAACAGTCAGATATTCATTCAACTTCTGAAGCTTTTGAGGACTATTTGGAAAGGTTTGAAATCTGGAGCATGACCAAGAAAGATGATGAGGACATTAATATTGTGGCACATTTTCTCACATTCATCGGAAAAGAAGCACATAGCTTATTAAAAATTTTGGCTTTACCGGAAAAGCCCATTTCTCTTCCTTATACAACTCTCAAAGAAATACTGCTGGACTATGTTAAGTATACAAATACCGAATGCGGTAAAGGGAGATTTCGTAAAACGATTCATGAGGACATAAAAAATTCCACTACATTACGTCACCCCATCCCAGTGCATACTCAAGGTTATGCAGATAATTCATTGAGGAGTTGCAATGCAGTTCACGAAGATGGGCACACGTTTGGTCAATGTTTGTCCTGTGGCAGGTTGCACTCTTTTGATTCATGTAAATTTCGTAATTCTAAGTGCTTTAAATGTGGTGATATTGGACATATTCACTCAGTTTGTAATTCTGATCCTAATAAGTTGAGTATTTATAATGATCATTTATCATTATCAACGATTTCAAAAGACAATTTACAGTCATATAGCAGTTCAGAGTTAAATGAAACTCAGAATCCTTCCGAGACAACAATTCCTAATCAATCAACCTATCAGATTTCCCATGTTATTGTACCAGATATGATTTTTCCTAATGATTCACATATTTCTGATGAAATTTCTTACAAATCTGGTGAGAATATTTCGGATGAATCTAATCATGATCAAAAATCTGATGTAGTTTTGATTGATGCTGATTTTTCTAATGATCCTTTACTCTGCAATGACATTCTTAATAAATTTGAGGAAACTATTTCAGAAGAATCAAATCTTGATGTCATACCAAATATTATTTGTCCTCATGATGCATTTGTTTCTTGTGAGAAACTTGTTCGATGCGAAGCACGAGTATTAAATGAGTTAGAGTTTGATTACAATTCAGATAATTCCATATCAACTGTTGTTTGTCCTTATCATAAATTCACTCCCAATGTTTACTCCAGTAAAATTGAGAAAGATGTTTTAAATGAAGCCGCATTATTCATAACTTGGGGATATGAAGATAGTCTATGGTTCATATTCTAGGTAGTAGTTTCAGTACTCGACCGGCATGGTGATTGTTCACAATCCCCGAAATCAAGTGAGTCTGTTCCGATTTCCGTTGTTAATTCTAATACTAATGAGTGCATTTTAGATAATACCGAGTCTTTATCCATTACATTGTCGGACAGATACAGTATGAACTTGAGAAGAAGACGTACAATTGATTACAGACATTTAGACTCTAATTTAAGCTGTGGCGGATGTGGTGTTTGAATGAACTAATGACTCCTTTGTACTTGTTGAATGCCCGATTTCGAATTCTAAATACAATACATTCGTTCGTGCTTATCTAGCAGTTCTTGATCCACTTACGTGATTTCTGGGATTATTAGTTCATACTATAATTCAAATACTTCTAATTATCATAGCGGCGTCGCGATGGAGCCTGCGATGGAACAGTCAGATATTCATTCAACTTCTGAAGCTTTTGAGGACTATTTGGAAAGGTTTGAAATCTGGAGCATGACCAAGAAAGATGATGAGGACATTAATATTGTGGCACATTTTCTCACATTCATCGGAAAAGAAGCACATAGCTTATTAAAAATTTTGGCTTTACCGGAAAAGCCCATTTCTCTTCCTTATACAACTCTCAAAGAAATACTGCTGGACTATGTTAAGTATACAAATACCGAATGCGGTAAAGGGAGATTTCGTAAAACGATTCATGAGGACATAAAAAATTCCACTACATTACGTCACCCCATCCCAGTGCATACTCAAGGTTATGCAGATAATTCATTGAGGAGTTGCAATGCAGTTCACGAAGATGGGCACACGTTTGGTCAATGTTTGTCCTGTGGCAGGTTGCACTCTTTTGATTCATGTAAATTTCGTAATTCTAAGTGCTTTAAATGTGGTGATATTGGACATATTCACTCAGTTTGTAATTCTGATCCTAATAAGTTGAGTATTTATAATGATCATTTATCATTATCAACGATTTCAAAAGACAATTTACAGTCATATAGCAGTTCAGAGTTAAATGAAACTCAGAATCCTTCCGAGACAACAATTCCTAATCAATCAACCTATCAGATTTCCCATGTTATTGTACCAGATATGATTTTTCCTAATGATTCACATATTTCTGATGAAATTTCTTACAAATCTGGTGAGAATATTTCGGATGAATCTAATCATGATCAAAAAATCTGATGTAGTTTTGATTGATGCTGATTTTTCTAATGATCCTTTACTCTGCAATGACATTCTTAATAAATTTGAGGAAACTATTTCAGAAGAATCAAATCTTGATGTCATACCAAATATTATTTATCCTCATGATGCATTTGTTTCTTGTGAGAAACTTGTTCGATGCGAAGCACGAGTATTAAATGAGTTAGAGTTTGATTACAATTCAGATAATTCCATATCAACTGTTGTTTGTCCTTATCATAAATTCACTCCCAATGTTTACTCCAGTAAAATTGAGAAAGATGTTTTAAATGAAGCCGCATTATTCATAACTTGGGGATATGAAGATAGTCTATGGTTCATATTCTAGGTAGTAGTTTCAGTACTCGACCGGCATGGTGATTGTTCACAATCCCCGAAATCAAGTGAGTCTGTTCCGATTTCCGTTGTTAATTCTAATACTAATGAGTGCATTTTAGATAATACCGAGTCTTTATCCATTACATTGTCGGACAGATACAGTATGAACTTGAGAAGAAGACGTACAATTGATTACAGACATTTAGACTCTAATTTAAGCTGTGGCGGATGTGGTGTTTGAATGAACTAATGACTCCTTTGTACTTGTTGAATGCCCGATTTCGAATTCTAAATACAATACATTCGTTCGTGCTTATCTAGCAGTTCTTGATCCACTTACGTGATTTCTGGGATTATTAGTTCATACTATAATTCAAATACTTCTAATTATCATAGCGGCGTCGCGATGGAGCCTGCGATGGAACAGTCAGATATTCATTCAACTTCTGAAGCTTTTGAGGACTATTTGGAAAGGTTTGAAATCTGGAGCATGACCAAGAAAGATGATGAGGACATTAATATTGTGGCACATTTTCTCACATTCATCGGAAAAGAAGCACATAGCTTATTAAAAATTTTGGCTTTACCGGAAAAGCCCATTTCTCTTCCTTATACAACTCTCAAAGAAATACTGCTGGACTATGTTAAGTATACAAATACCGAATGCGGTAAAGGGAGATTTCGTAAAACGATTCATGAGGACATAAAAAATTCCACTACATTACGTCACCCCATCCCAGTGCATACTCAAGGTTATGCAGATAATTCATTGAGGAGTTGCAATGCAGTTCACGAAGATGGGCACACGTTTGGTCAATGTTTGTCCTGTGGCAGGTTGCACTCTTTTGATTCATGTAAATTTCGTAATTCTAAGTGCTTTAAATGTGGTGATATTGGACATATTCACTCAGTTTGTAATTCTGATCCTAATAAGTTGAGTATTTATAATGATCATTTATCATTATCAACGATTTCAAAAGACAATTTACAGTCATATAGCAGTTCAGAGTTAAATGAAACTCAGAATCCTTCCGAGACAACAATTCCTAATCAATCAACCTATCAGATTTCCCATGTTATTGTACCAGATATGATTTTTCCTAATGATTCACATATTTCTGATGAAATTTCTTACAAATCTGATGAGAATATTTCGGATGAATCTAATCATGATCGAAAATCTGATGTAGTTTTGATTGATGCTGATTTTTCTAATGATCCTTTACTCTGCAATGACATTCTTAATAAATTTGAGGAAACTATTTCAGAAGAATCAAATCTTGATGTCATACCAAATATTATTTGTCCTCATGATGCATTTGTTTCTTGTGAGAAACTTGTTCGATGCGAAGCACGAGTATTAAATGAGTTAGAGTTTGATTACAATTCAGATAATTCCATATCAACTGTTGTTTGTCCTTATCATAAATTCACTCCCAATGTTTACTCCAGTAAAATTGAGAAAGATGTTTTAAATGAAGCCGCATTATTCATAACTTGGGGATATGAAGATAGTCTATGGTTCATATTCTAGGTAGTAGTTTCAGTACTCGACCGGCATGGTGATTGTTCACAATCCCCGAAATCAAGTGAGTCTGTTCCGATTTCCGTTGTTAATTCTAATACTAATGAGTGCATTTTAGATAATACCGAGTCTTTATCCATTACATTGTCGGACAGATACAGTGTGAACTTGAGAAGAAGACGTACAATTGATTACAGACATTTAGACTCTAATTTAAGCTGTGGCGGATGTGGTGTTTGAATGAACTAATGACTCCTTTGTACTTGTTGAATGCCCGATTTCGAATTCTAAATACAATACATTCGTTCGTGCTTATCTAGCAGTTCTTGATCCACTTACGTGATTTCTGGGATTATTAGTTCATACTATAATTCAAATACTTCTAATTATCATAAACTCTTAACATTTTCCGCTATCATTAATGTTTTCATCTACGATACATCCTCCTGCGCTTTTATTCTTGACCAAAATTGTTATTGATTTGGATTATAGAGCATAGTCTTTTCCATTTGATGGGAAAATAGATGTAAAACTAACAACCGAAGTATGTTAGTGGGATGTTTGAATGAAATGATGATTCATCTGTACTTGTTGAATGATTGATTTTGAATTTTAAATACTGTACATTCGTCCGTGCATATATAGTAGTTCTTGATCCACTTATGTGATTTCTAAAATTATTAGTTCATACTATAATTCAAATACTTCTAATTATCATAGCGGCGTCGCGATGGAGCCTGCGATGGAACAGTTAGATATTCATTCAACTTCTGAAGCTTTTGAGGACTATTTGGAAAGGTTTGAAATTTGGAGCAAGATCAAGAAAGATGTTGAATGTGATCCGATTGCGCCATATTTCCTGATATTCATCCGAAAATAAGTATACAGCTTATTAAAAACTTTGGCATATCCAGAAAAACCTATCTCACTTCCTTATGCAATTATCAAGGAGCTATTATTAAATCATGTAAACTTCATTAACTTTGAAAGGGTGAAATTTCATATGATGATTCGTCGAAATGACCAAAAGGTTAAGGAATTCATCCTTGAATTGCAGAACCAAGCTGCCAAATGTAATTTCGGTGACCAACTACATGTGCAACTAAGAGCTCGATTAATTGCAGGAATTAACATACCGGGTTTGGAAAGAGAGCTGTTAAGAATGCCGAACTGTTCCTTTCAAGATGCTAGAACTGCTTGTATTAACTACGAGGCAGTGAATGGACTTGATATCCAGTACATGAAAATTTCTAATAGTTTGATTAGTTGTCATGATGAAATACAATCTCAGGGTCAATCAAATTTGCGTTCGTGTAACAGTGGTTCCTATTATCGTGTAAATATGAAAGGTGTTTCAATAAGGAATCACAAAGCGAATCACAAAGGTGAGACCAAGTTTGGTAAGTGTTTATCATGTGGAAAACTTCATTCTCGTAATTTATGTGCATTTCTTAATGCTAATCTCAACAAACCGCGCTATTCAAAAAGGAGAGTGGTATTTTTCCTCGCTGAGTAAATTCTGTTGTTTTGATCGTTTATACGTATCAAAACTACTGTTTACACTTTAATTGAGTTTATTTCAGTTAAAGTATTCGATTAGAGTATCGTTTTTGTTTCCAAAGTAGTTTGTTGTCAGTACTGTGCGCGTGTCCAAAAAGGGTAGTGATTTTGTACTTGTTGTGATTATCCTTGCTTTTGTGTAATTGTTGCATCAAAAGCATTCTTGGTCTATATCAAAGTGTTTTTAGTTAAGGTTCTAAATCTTGCTAAGATTTGTCTTGTGAAACCCTCTTCCTCATTGACTGACACTAGTGTTCATATTGTGTTATACACCTTTATCTGACTAAAATGGTTGGTAGTACTCACAAATGTGGACAACCACGTTGTTTGTTCCCTGTGGACGAAGGAATGCAGTGTGATGAATGCAAAAGCTGGTTCCATAAGATGTGCACTCGTTTAAGTCCCACTGCGTACAAAAGATGTTCAAAGCCTAACTCACACTGGCTTTGCATGTTTTGTTGTGCAAATAAGACGTTACTAATACAAGAGGCTATGAGCCTACTGGCTTTGGCTTGTAAGAAAAACGATAGGGCATGCACTGATAACATGAGCACTGACAGTGACGAATGTGTCAGTGTAGTAGTACCTGCTGTTACAAGACGCCTCAAACACCCCAATTTGATTGACGGGAAAGTGAAATCTCCTTTAATATTACCGAGGGAAGAAGCACCACCTGAAACTAACATCAGTAACCAGGTGCCTCTAGTGGACACTGAAGATCTGAATAAGACCGTCACTGTTCCAAATAGTCCCGGTGTACTGAAGGATGAAAAATGGACTACAGTACGGAATAAACGAAGTGAAAAGAAAAAGGCTGTGGGCAATGCGCAGGTAGTTAGCAAGTCATTGGTGAACTCCCATTGTGAGTCACAAAACGTACTACCGAAATCTGATAGAAAGAGGGAAAACCACCCAGGTGTGACTGAAAAAAAAAGAATCTGATATCATCGAATATTATTGTTAGCAAATTACTGGAGTCAAACGACCCTGACCCCAAAATTAGACATGCGCATGATTTAGAGAAGTTGGGAGATTATATTCGTAGTATCTTACCGGATAACTCTAAAGGAGTCCAGGTCAAAAAGCTGGTAAGAATAGGCAAGAGGACCGAAAACAATGCTGAACCTCGTCCATGTAGACTCCTTAAGGTAATCCTAGGATCAGAGACGCAACGGGACCTCCTGTTAAGTAATGCTCGTTGTCACGACAATTCTGATATCCGAGTTAGACCTGATATGTCTCTCGAAGACAGAATAAAAAGAAAGAAAGCACTAGCTGAACTAGAAATCCGCCAACAAAATGGTGAGAAAAATCTCCGGTTAGTGGGTTTTCGGATAGTCAAGTCTTGGAAGCGAATGCTACCAAGGCCTGTATGGATAGGCCGTTCTACCTAGGAGTCTTATATGCCAATGCTCGTAGTCTAAGAAATAAGTTCTATGAGCTAGGAGCATTAGTGGACAGATTAAGGCCACTCATCGTAGCAGTGACAGAAACTTGGTTAGTCCATAACTTCGACATTACTCCAGAACTATCGGGATACCATTACCTAAGGAGTGATAGACATAGTTGTAGAAAAGGAGGTGGTGTCCTGTTATATATATCCAATAGTATAAATATACGCTCCTTTGTTAGCGAATCCCATGACAGCGGTACTTGTGAAGTTATTAGCTGTAAATTGGATATCGGATGTAGTACGTTTATGCTCGGTGTCATCTATCGCAGCCCAATCTGTTTAGCCGATGACTTTATTCTAGAGCACATTCATCTTTGGAGTACCAATACCAGGTGCTTGATAATAGGAGACTTTAATGCACCTAACATTAGTTGGGCTGAAATGACCACAGAAGGATCTATAAACTCCTTTGAAAATAGGTTCCTGATAACAATAATGGAGCATGCATTAGTGCAGCATGTATCCAAACCTACACGTTTTGGTGCTAACCAAGGTTCTTCTCTGTTGGACTTGGTAATCACTCATGATACTGAAGATATTGTCGACCTAAATGTTCTCCCACCGTTAGCGAACAGTGATCACGCTGTTTTGTCCTTCTCGTTTAGAACTAGGGACATGTTATACGATCAGGTCACACCCCGCCCAAATATATGGAAAGCTAACATATCAGCCATTCAGGAATGCGCTGCTAAGACAGATTGGTTTGTAGATACTAGCTTATCAGTTGAAGAAGCATGGTCTGTATTCAAAGGTAAGTTTAGTTTAGTTACGTCCTCGTTCATACCATACCTGATACCGCGAAGACCGAATAATAGTCCACCATGGATAACCAAACCAGTTAAGAAACTTCTTAGAAGAAGGAAGAAGCACTGGAATATGTTCATCTCTACGGGCTTAGAACAATACCGATCCAGTTATTGTAAGACTAGGAATGCCTGTAAAGCTTTAATAAGTAAGACTAGACGATCATACGAAAAGCAATTGGTTAGGGATTCTAAATATAGTTCGAAACGGTTATTCTCGTATATAAAAAGACGAACTCAGAGAAGTGATGGAATTCCATCACTTTTGATACAAGAAAATCCGTTAATCTTGGCAGAGAATGATACAGAAAAAGCTGAAGCTTTATCGAAATATTTCAGTAAAGTGTTTTCTATCACTAATGAGGAACGACCAACGATTCATTATGACCGTAACGGCTCGCTGATGGATCCTGTGGTCATTGAGAAAGGTACTGTTTTAAGGCTACTTCAGCATATCAAACCTGATAAGTCTAGTGGTCCTGATAATATTCATCCTAGGATTATGAAAGCCATATCAGACGTAATTGCTGAACCATTGGCGATACTGTTTGACATGTCTCTGAAGCAGTCCAAACTGCCCAGAGACTGGAAAGACGCTATAATAAGTCCGGTGTACAAGGCTGGGAGTAGGGACTTAGTTAGTAACTATAGACCCGTTAGCTTAACGAGTGCAGTTGTAAAACTGATGGAAAAAATCATTCGGATATCTGTTATAAACTATGTTGAAAGGCATAATCTTTTCTCCAGAGAACAACATGGTTTTCGGAGAGGCCTATCGTGCTTGACAAATCTTCTCATCGCAAGAGAAGATTGGGCTGCTGCAAAAGATCAGAGTATTCCTGTAGATGTGATCTTCATAGACCTTAGTAAGGCTTTCGATAAGGTCTCTCACTCTGGTCTTAGACTAAAACTGGAACTCTTCGGAATCCATTATACAGTCGTAGATTGGATAAGTAACTTTCTCCATGACAGGAGACAAAGGGTAAGGGTAAATGGGACTCTTTCCTCGTGGGTGCCTGTGAAAAGTGGAGTTCCCCAAGGTACCATCCTCGGTCCTCTTCTCTTTTTACTTTATGTAAATGAATTACCAACTGTAGCAAAATCATCCATTCTACTATTCGCTGATGACATAAAAATTTGGAGACCCATACACAGTATGTCAGACAGAATAGTATTACAGAATGATCTTAGCTCATTGGTGGCATGGTTAGATAGGTGGTCACTTGAAGTTAATCCAAATAAGAGCGTGGTGATGCAATTAAATGACAATGATGAATCGTATCACTATAAAATACGTGGATTCGTACTACCCAAAGTAAGAAACTACAAAGATTTGGGAGTCATATTAAGTAGTGATCTCAAAACCACTAGTCACTGTAAGGCTGCTGCTGCAAAAGGCTATAGAATATTATGGTCTATTCGTAGGTCTTTTCAGTATTTAGATGACGAAATGTTTAGACTACTATACCCGATTTATGTGAGACCACATTTAGAATATGGAATTCAAGCAGCAAGTCCTTGTTTCAAGTACGAAGCAGATATGCTAGAGCGAGTCCAACGACGAGGTACTAAGATGGTACAAGGTCTATCTGGACTATCTTATGAAGACAGATTGAGACACCTCAACCTATTTCCTTTATCTTACCGTCGAATTCGGGGTGATCTAATATTGGCTTATCGTATACTGAACGATGACCTTGGTATTAACATGTCTTATCTTTTACTTCCGTCTAGGACTGATCGTTTGAGAGGACACTCAAAAAAAATTCAAAAACCGAGATCAAATCGTTTACGTCTGGAGTTTCGTTTCTCTCATCGAGTAGTGAATTATTGGAATTCTCTACCGGAACACGTAATATCAGCACCTTCTGTTGATATATTCAAGACGAGATTGGACCTCCACAGTATTACAAACTGCAAGGATTAATACAGGTCGATAGACCTCCTATCCTTATTACTGAAGACTGAAGACTGAAGACTAAATGTTTTAGATGTGGTAAAATAGGACACATCCAATCAGTGTACAAAGCTAATGTTCATTTTACCTCAGTAGTACTAAATCTTGTAATTTAGATCCCAATAATTCAGCTGTTCCTAATGATCATTTATCTTTGTCTACTGTTTCGAAAGGTAATGCTCATATTCAAAAGCGATTATATACATCGCTTGGTTCATGTCATGACTTTATTGTGGACACAGGCAGCATGGAGTCCATTATTTCATTCAAGAACTTGAAATCTTTAGCTCCTAACGTTGTGGTAAGACCCACTGAAGTATCAATATTGGGGATTAATGGACACAGGCTGCCCATACGAGGATGTTGTGAATTGGTAATAAGGGATGATAATTCTTCATATATACCTTGTGAATTTTTAGTTAGCGAAACAGGACTGTCAATACTGGGCTTAAGGAATTTGAAAAAGCTTAAAGTGGAATTGTCTTTCCTAGTTTCTAAAGAAAATTCTGATGCTTTACTTAGAGATTTGATAGTTACGTGTGCCAAGTGCAGTGAAGGTATGAAAATTCAGCCTAAAAAATTCAAGTACAGGGTGATCCAGTCTTTCTTAAAAGAAGAATAATTCCTTATAGTTTTCGAGAAGCAGTACAATAGACACTAAACGATTTGTGCGCGTAAGGCATAATTGAACCGATCCAGTCTTCAGCATAGGGTACTCGTATTGTTACGCCACTGAAGTCGGACGGCAAGACCCCTAGAATATGTGGTGACTATAGATTAACATTGAACTCCCATTTGTTGTAGCAAACGTGCACGACGGTAGAGGCTGAAAATATTCTAAATCGACTTTATGGTTCTAAAGTGTTCTCGAAAGTCGACCTAAAAGCTGCTTATCTTCGAATCCTTTTAGATCAATCTTCATCTCTTTTGACGACAATTAATACTCCTTTTGGTCTGTTCAAATACAATTTCCTTCCATTTGGTCTAAGTTGTTCTCCAGCTATATTTCGGCAAGTTATGAATAATGTAGTTAGTGATCTTGAAGGCGTCGAAGTTTATCAAGATGATCACATTGTTCAGGGTTCTGATAAAATAGTTCGTGACCAGAGACTTATTGCGTCGTTTAATTGAGAAGAATATTACAGTGAATCCAAATAAGTGCTCATTTTGTGTATCTAGTTTCGAATGTCTTGGATACCTAGTTGATGGTAGTGGTTTTAGACCAGATATGAAACGACTGGCTCCACTGACAAATGCGCCGTCTCCAAAAAATCTTGCGGAACTACGTTCACTAGTGGGTGCTCTTCAATACTACTCCCGTTTTAATCCTAACTTTTCTTGTCGTGCAAATTGTTTATTTAATATTTTGACATCCAACTCATTTAAATGGGGTGAGGAACAAGAGTCATGCTTACGTAGTCTACTAAAGTTTCTTCAAAGTGATGCTGTTCTTCGAACTTACTCCCCTAGTGTACAGTCTGTGCTTATCACTGATGCATCACCTGTGGGAATTGGCGCAGTTTTGGAACAGGAAGGTAGACCAGTTATTTGTGTTTCATGCAAAATTACTGTTACTGAACAAGATTATTCACAGACTCAGCGAGAAGCATTAGCTGTGTTCTGGGCTGTTAAAAAACTTCATAAATATTTATTCGGAAAGAAATTCACTATTGTTACTGATCATGAGGCTTTAAAGTTTACTTATCATCCTAAAAAATCCTTAGCACTTTCCTCAGCTGCTACGGTTCAACGATGGAGTATTGCTGTGAGTGCCTATGACTCTGCAGAAGTTGCATATTATTGTGGAAATGATCTTCGACCATCCACGAAGATTGTGCTGAAGAGTGTCGGGAAATCCATGGTGCGAATTCTAGATATTAATGACTTAAGCACACACAATCGACATGTTGATCATATACAATTCCAGGAACCAGGTGTGTCTTTTCCAATTTCGGTCGTTAATTTCAATGCTAATGAGTACATTTTAGATAATGCAGAGTCCTTGTCCAATACACTGTCCGACAGACACAGGATGAACTTGAGAAGAAGACAGATAATTGATTACGGACACCTAGACTCCAGATGTGGTGTTTGAATGAAATGATGATTCCTCTGTACTTGTTGAATGATTGATTTTGAATTTCAATACAGTACATTCGTTAGTGCTTGTGTAGTACTTCTTGATTCAATTGCGTTATTTCTGGGATTCTTAGTTAGTACTATAATTTAAATACTCCTAATCATCATAGTTACGTTTGAAGATATCAAACGATATTTCAGTGTGCGTTGCTACCTTCCATGCAATCGGCTCATGCCTGATACAAGCTAAAGAATTAAGCTATTAATTATCTTCATAATCAGCAACGTAATTTCAATCATCATCTGACAAAAGAAACGCAGTTAACGAAATGCTTACGATAAGCGCATAGATTTTTTAAAATTTTACTGTGTGCTGTTAGTTTGCAGTCTTACCTTGAACTCTGTAGAGGAACATGATGATAGTTCTATCGTTATCTACACATCCTAGTATACTATAGTGATATATATTCAATAACTAAGTAACGATCAAAACAAATGCCACATTTTTCTTTCTTTGTTGGTGACGCTTTGTGCATATCCACATTTACATTCAACATCTGTTGTTTATCTGTATTGGTTGTAAAATAGACGTGATTGATCGGCTTGCTGATATTCACTGTTGTAAGTCGAATAAACTCTATCTCCGCCTTTATCTTTTCCTTCCAAAAGTTGTTGAATTTACATGTCACTATAAACTTCCGTATACACTGAAAATGGAGGAGTTAAAGATATGTATTCAATTTTCTAGGTAAAAGCATACACAGTAGGTTCAGAGAATCTGAATAGCTTGGGGATAAATAACGGTATGATATGCACGAGACATGTGATGGATCATTCGTAGGTCTTTGTCAAGTTGTGATCATCCTGAGGGTCGTAGTGACTACGTGCAGTTTATGCAGTTAAAACTGGGAATAAAAGATGGACTTCATTTTAGGTCTAATGGGAAAGTCTTTGCACCAGCTATTATTTCAAGATGCTCTCTAGAATCCTCCATATGAATGAGTGAACCAAACGCTCTTCATCCACTTATCGCTAAACAATGTGGAAATAAAACTCCGAATAAAAATATCTGTTGAACAATTTGTTTCAGGCATACCAGAGGATCAAACTAAATGAAATTGTAAGGGACAATAAAAACCCAAAATGAAAGGACCTATAAACACTTGAAATTGATATTGATCATATTAGTTTTACTGAACGTGAGCAAATAGAAAGCGCCAACTTGATTATCTTAATAAGATCATTCGGGGCGCTCATGAGGTTAAGCCATGGGTTGTTGCGCACATGTTACATATTGCCGAGGATTTTGAGTGTCATTGTTTATCAGCTATTAGAAAAAATTTTCCGTCACACGCCAATTTTCGTAATCTTTGTGCTTGTTACATAGCTTTCATTCTACTTTATTAGTAGTTTGGTGTATTTGTTGCTCACAACCTGGGCGAATGTTTAGTCGGCCCAATGTGGTTATTTGTAACAGTGCATACTCAAGCAAGTAAAATTCATCATTTATCAAGCCGAAAATAAACCAAAATCAAAGTCTTAAGCAAAACGTGACCTCCAAAGCCTTTGACATTCGGTTTACCTCCATAATTATGATGGTGATGAATATAGACGTCGGTAGTTGCATATTACGTGTAAGTTGAAGCAATTAAGTGTTAAACAATTTTGAATGTTATACAAGTTGTTAATATACAGCTATAAACAGTTTAATCCATTATAATTATCATAGCTTTTGACTGAAGTGACATATTATTATGTAAGGTGTTTAAGAAAGAAAATTATCCCTAAAGTTTACACAAACCGGACAAAATTTTCCCCAAAATAGGGAGCTAGGGAAGTTATGAAGCAACAGTCGATCCAACGTGATAACTACAAGATAGAGAAAGCTAAATCAGTGTTCTTCGCAATGATTTTGTGGTTTAGCTGCAGCCAAAAAACCACCTAAATATGAGAGCACCTGATATTCGCGCAACCCGACGGACACCCAGCAAACACAGCAATTGAAATACGGAATGATCGGCTCTTGTCAGGCTGTTCAAGGTCGTTGAAACGACACGGCGGTGGCTTTGAAAGAGTCAGACATTTTACTGTGCCGATTATCCGACCTGCTGTGAATCTCCCCTCTCGAGTTATTAGCTAGTACAGAAATTTTACCTGATGTTATCTCTAAGTATGACCAAGTGCATCATTAATATCAGTCATTATCATCTTCGTTTGCTTTGAAATCGTTACGGCGTGAAAGGCTTGTATACCACTGTTTTCCAATTCTTCTGTATATAAGTCGTCATCAAGATCAGCCATGAACAGTTACATCAAAAAAGAAAATGTGTTTTCATTTAGCTGACAGTGTTAATGTATTTGCAGCATTGAAACTATTAAGTTTTTTTGTTTATACTGGAACCCTTTTCTTTAAGACCAATAGTTTCATTTTGGATGGATCTTGCAGTTTCAAATTGCACTGTATGGTGCATGAGTGTATCATGACTAGTTTTGAACGATGGAAGAATCTCAAACGGATATAAGAAAATTTTTTGCTGCTAATTTTCCGACATCCTTGTACAAAGTTCACTAATGGAAAAGTGCGATTCGGCGCAAGCACATAAAGTTTGCAGCTTCTGTAAAGTAGCCATATCCTGAAACTATTCATTCTTTCTTGATCTCCACGATCAGCAGAAGATTTTGTAAACACCATTCAAGTCTCCAGTATTGGATGCAAGTATATCATTCACAACTTACATAGTCTTACGCTGGGGCAAATTTGCCTAGTGCTTTTCCGACTTAAATCTTCCCGATCTGTTTACCAGTCTGTTTTGGTCCTTTTGAATACTTTGAAATTAGACCTTTTTGCATAAATGTATGTTTATATGAACAGAACGAATGGGGAACAATGTACAAATTTTATGATCAAGCTGGTGTGCTGGACAAGCTATGCCGTCAGTTGACGTGTGAACGATAATGAGCCACTCTTGACTTTGATGGGTAGTTTTGGTCAGTTCAACGTCCACTGACTATTTTGCCATGGTTGAAATACGCTCAACATGGTAAGCTTTATCAGAATCCTGCACCTGGTTGCCAAGATGAAATTGACACTCAAGAAGCACTGGACAACGGGGCGGACAATATCACAAAAGTTTAATACCGCCTTTTTTCGGGATACTGACAAACTCAACAAATTCAAGACAGTTCTCAGCAATCAGTTCCAGGCTTTTCATGGTCTACTCAACGGAGAAGGAACTACTATGGAGAGAAACTGAAAAGAGATAAACGAGGCAATCACTTAAACATGTCATGAGGTTCCGGGCCACAAGAAGCACAACCATAAGGAATGGATCACTGTTGATACACTGGATAAGATTCAAGAAAGTAGGAACGAGAAGGCAGCAATCAATACCAACCAAACAAGAGCAGAGAAAGCCAAGGCACAAGCTGAATACGCAGAAGTAAACAAGCACGTGAAGGGGAGCATCAGAACTGAAAAACGTAAATATGTGGAAGATTTAGCAATGACGGCGGAAAAGGATGCCACAGAGGGAAACATGAGACAACCATATGACACAACAAAGAAACTCTCTGGAAATCACCGTAAACCGGAACGACCAGTGGAAAGCAAGGAAGGCAAAGTGATCACCAACATTGAAGAACAACGAAACAGGTGGGTAGAACACTTCAAAGAACTCTTGAATCGACCAGCCCCACTGAACCCACCCAACATCGAAGCAGCACTCACGGACCTCCCAATCGATGTTGGCCCACCAACAATTGAAGAGATCAGCACGGCCATCAGACAAATCAAGAGTGGCAAAGCAGCAGGACTAGACAGCATTCCAGCAGAGGCACTGAAAGCAGACGTAGCGGTAACTGCAAGGATACTCCAAACTCTCTTCAAAAAGATTTGGGATGAGGAACAGGTACCAACAGACTGGAAAGAGGGACTTCTAATCAAGATACCAAAGAAAGGTGACCTCAGCAAGTGTGATAACTACAGGGTAATCACTCTTCTTTCATTACCAGGAAAAGCCTTCAACAGGGTATTGTTGAACAGGATGAAGGACTCCGTAGACGCCCAACTTCGAGACCAACAGGCAGTATTCCGTAAGGATAGATCGTGTACAGACCAAATCGCAACTCTACGGATCATTGTGGAACAATAAACTAAATGGAATTCATCACTCTATATTAACTTCATTGACTGCAAGTATTTGACAGTGTGGATAGAACAACACTATGGAAGCCTCTTCAACACTACGGCGTGCCTCAGAAGATAGTCAATACCATGCGAAATTCCCATGATGGATTAACTGCGCAATCATTCATGGAGGACAATTGACAGATTCGTTCGAGATATGGGCCGATGTCAGGCTAGTTGCTCACTCTCACCCTTTCTCTTTCTCCTAGTGATCGACTGGATCATGAAGACGTCAACATCTGAAGGGAAGCATGAGATACAGTCTATATCTATGATGCAGTTGGACGATCCAAACTTCGCAGATGATCTGGCTCTTCTATTGTAAACACAGCGACAAATGCAGGAGAAGACAACCAGTGTGGTAGCAGCCTCAGCAGCAGTAGGTCTCAAAACACACAAAGGGGAAAGCAAGATTCTCCGGCACAACACAACATGCACCAATCCAATCACAATTGACGGAGATGCTTTGGAAGATGTAGATACCTTTACACATCTGGGCAGCATCATCGATGAACACGGTGGATCTGATGCAGATGTGAAGGCACGGATTGGCAAAGCAAAAGCAGCATATTTACAACTGAACAACATCTGGAACTCAAAACAATTGGCAACCAACATCAAAGTCAGAATTTTCAATACAAATGTCAAGACGGTTCTACTGTATGGGGCGGAAACTTGGAGAAATACGAAAGCCATCATCCAAAAGATACAGGTGTTTATTAACAGTTGTCTACACAAAATACTTTGCATCTGTTGGCCAGACACTATTAGCAACAACCTACTGTGGGAAAGAACAAACCAGATCCCAGCGGAGGAAGAAATCAAGAAGAAGCGTTGGAAGTGGATACGACACACACATTTATTAAAAAAAGGACCCAAATGCGTCACGATGGAAGCCCTCACATGGAATCCTCAAGGTCAAAGGAGGAGAGGAAGACCAAAGAACACATTACATCGGGAAATGGAGATAGACATGAGAAAAATGAACAAGAATTTGATGGAACTAGAAAAGAAGGTCCAGGACAGAGTGGGTTAGAGAATTCTAGCGGGCAGCCTATGCTCTATTGGGAGTAACAGGCGTAAGTAATTCCCCAAAATTAAGCAAACTTCAAATCTTGTATAATTACTACGTAGTCCTACGATTTCAACTTCTAAACATTTACCGCGTCATGGCTAGCAATCTTCTTTATATGTTTCTAAGCTATCTGATACTTATGTAAACAACTTCGGCAATTGTCACGCAATCCATCTTATCAGTTTTCCAACTTTATTTGATTACTATCTTACCCGTCTGTTTTTGAAATCCGTCTCCAAACGACCTTACATCTGTTCATTCACATATATATACATGTAGTTATTGTTGGTATTCTTCATAACTGTAGAAACTTCCGTCATCAATGTTGACTGCTGCATATTGAGTCAAATTTCAATGTAACGTTTCAACACATGCATGTTTCAGTTTTGCTTCACTTGATGTCTTATTTTACGGCTGCCACGTTGGATTACTATTCTTCAATCAATGCCATGTGGATTGACAAATTTTCCTCCATATGAGTCAAACAGAAAAGCCTTCCACGTCTATTAGGAATATTTTTTAAACAACCAGTATCTAACCGTATGATCCCTGGATTTATTGTTTAGTTCGTATTCGTTGGTTCATTGCTCACTTCTGGAGAAATTTGGATTAATCTGTAACTTTTATTCGGGGAGGATAGTTTTTCTTTATTGATAGCGATATTCTCTCTATTGTTATAAGTAATTAATTCACAATTCTAGTCCCTAATGTTCTGCGTATGGGTTTTACCAATATTTATCGTAGTTGATGTCTATAACTACTAGAGCAAATGTTGTTCACTTATAATCTGTTTGCTTGACACTTATATTTACTCATTTATTGACGGGTTTTTACGCCATTTTGTATAGTCTTCTACGTTACAACAAAGAAAATATCGTTCATCATCGTGTTCTGACTTGCTTAAACTAATCTGCTTGGTTTCGTATCTACAAATGAGTTGAGTCGATTATTTTTAGTGAAGTTATTTGGGAAGCCGCCTCTTAGCGTTATAGTCAATAGATAATTTTCCTCATTATTCCGAACCCCCAGTGCGCTTCTGTGTATTTCCACATTTATTCAGAAGTTTGTAAACAGTTAATTTTCTGAGTTCTTGGATTGGTGATGCTACCGTGATTGGGAATCTAATCTGTATAGATTGACTTGTGTTAAACGATGGCCACGAGTACCTGAGGGGGGCCGGTAGAATGTTCATCTATCTTGAGGTAGTGTTTTGCAATAGATACTAGTGTAGAAGATACCATGATCGGCTTTGTGCTTCAGAATTTGCTTCAGTATTCGGTTTGCCAAGCACATCCTCAACATCTATAGTTTACCGCGCTCGTAAACAACTGTGCTAAACTAACTCATGCTTAAAACCCCCAATCGGTTTCTAGCTACTCAGTAGTTCCCAATACTCCTGTCTGTAACATTAACCTTAGGACACTGGACCATAAAGTGTCTATTTGGAAAATAACTTCCCTTCGATAACATCACTATAACTCTCTCGTTCTCAGCCAATACCAGTATGTCTTTCGAATACGCATTGGTCAATGCAAGATCATACATACATTGAAGTCGATCACTAGCCTCATGAATTTGAGCTATACGGTCCGCTTTGAAAACAGGACGTTTAAGAGATTCTGTTGGATTCAACGATACCCACCGAAACGAGCTCCTAACAGTGCATGTTTGTTTCCCACCATCTAACAGCTCACTTAGAATCAAACACGCTAACGGCAATTCGTAAACAATTAGCAGCCATACTACAATTAAAAGTTGAACTTTGTTCTTTAAGATAGAGAATAGCAAACCCTTCAAATATGGTCATTCCCTTGAGCTTTCTGCTACTGATTCGTCTAATTTTCGCACAGCTAATTACTCGACTACGCAAAGTTTCAGTTTTTCGTGCCTATATGTACATCGGGCTCACCAGTTGCGCGCCTATAGGTAACCCTCGTGCTACTGATAGAAGAAACCAAACTAGTAGTGAATAGGTCTTCATTTAGATCTTCGCGCAGTCACAGTGGAGCGTGGTATTACCTGTTCAGACAAACAAAGCCTCTCAACATTCAATATAAGATAGTAGGAAACATAATGCCTATGCAAAATAAGGTAGTGAATGAATACTTGAACTCTATTGTTGTTTGAGGTCAACCCTTAACCAATCAACCTAGGTTGTTACAAGTTCGTTAGTGAATTGCAAAAAAGTTTGTATGTAAATTTCACGCCATTTTACTGCTGACTGACTTTATCGTCGCACAAGTATTGGTCCTTCTTAGTCTAAGCGTTTTCGAGCACAGCAACCTTCTCAGAGTTGTATCAAGCTTATTGTATAGGTAAACATAGCATAGGACATCACTGTCTTTTGATCCTACCTAAACAGAGACTAATAAAGAAGAGGTCAATAACTGAAAATCGAAAAAATTATCACCAACAATATGAGATCACATTTCTCTCCTCGAGGGTTCCAGAAACCTTTTCAGACATTGAAAAGTTAGCAGCCATACATAGAAACACGCCGTGAGCTTGAGTTCAGTCGAACATGAACTTAATGCCAACAGTTCGGCAACAACCAGCAGTAAAATTGAGTGAAAAAGTGAGTCTTTAACGAAGGTCACATAATAAAAACTAACACCAGCTAAGATTGAAGAACGTAAAGTGAGGTTAAAAGAGACCTGATAAAGGTTGAATTACAAGAAACGAAGAAACAAGCAAATGACATTACTGTCCCATAAATGTTGTGGAGAGATTTTTGGCGCGTTCTTTCTGCTACAGCGACCACTCAGCTAACGTCAAAGTCATGCCTGACGGTTAGTATCTAACATGAACTATCCTTTCGTCGTATCCAGGTACTATGGCTACTTTAGTGACTCTGACACACAAACGACGTTATTACAGAAATATATTATTAAGAGTAGGTACAAAAAAGCAGTGCGACCACCACTACATGTGCCAGTCCATGGCGTGTAATTAACTAATGCGCGCTGATTGCCGTTGACCCCGACGGGGATCAGTGAACTGTTCGATATTCATTGACTCGATTGTCGGATGGTTTGGTATTTGACAATTTACTGGCCCCACACAATCAGTGATGAAAACTTACAAAACTATTGGTTATAAGGCATCACTTAACACGGCAGTGTGTTCAAACGCTTTGTTCCATTAGTTTTGCAGTAAAGAAGATCCATACACCCTAGTAAAAGTGTCGCATATCATCTTCAAATATTGAACCGGTAGTGGAATATACCACAACACTAAGTTGGATTTTCGAACTGAGAAGTTTAGTCATAACGTGATTTGCATTTCTCAAACTTTTGCCGTGTTCTTATGCAACAAAAGTACCATTTCTGATCTAAAGAATCTATTCTGAGCTATGCGTTCGGTAAATTACTTTTTCCGAGCTTCACCCAATTTAATAGTTAACGGTTGTTTTGCCTCAGGTTGCAATTCGGTTTTTTTTCAGTTTTTCACGTGAAGGCTAGTTCAGTTTGTCTCATCCGCTTTTATACATTTCTCCCGTTTTTAGTGTGCTTTTTAGTGTAATTTCTAGCGATCTTAGGCTTTTACTAGCATCTATAATACAGTTTACGTGAATATAGTCATGAAAAATTCATGCCGTTTTGCTGTTACGTCTAGCATGCAGTGCGAAAACTGAAAAGATTCGTTCCATAAAGCTTTCATAGATCTCACAGCAACTGCTTACAACAGACTGAGCAAGTCGGATCATAAGTGGGTATGTGTTACGTGCAATACGGATGCTGTAGTATTGCTGAGTAACATCATTGTCCTATCGGCAAGTCTGCGGAATAAGTTGTCAGCAAACTTGTATAAAGACAGTCACAAAACGGTTAGACAAACAAAGGCACGTAATGGAAACAAGAATAGGAATGTCAATAGGTCTACCATCGATGGAGCATGCATTGGCAATAATGATGACATGTTGAAACTCAGCACCATCATCACGTCAACGGTAATAAACTCTCTCAGTAAACTCGGGCCTCCCAGCTCATGGTCCCTAAACGCAACAGCGGTTCCCAAAAACTCTGCATGTGATTGGGCCTACATCAACAGAGCTAGGAAGAACCAGGAGTCACCGTCCAAGCTGAACATCACAAGTGTTGAACGGAAAACAACTGGTGATTTGATCGCTCAGTCTACCCCCAAAAAATGTCCGCCCGGTTATCAGAAAGCCTAGGATTCAGAAACGTGCTTCGACCTCCAAACAACAACGTGCTGAACCTGAACTCACCGGAAAACCTGGGAAAACAATAACGGTTCGTGATGACACTCTCATAATCATGAACCTCAAAGACAACCCTGACCTTCCTCTCAGTTTGCAGGACAAAAATGACAGGATGCTCTGAGGTAAAATGAACAAGAAGCTTGAGCTTCCTAGAATAGGGCCTTTGACGGTCACTCGGAGATAGGAATCTAGGCATCAAAATCACCCGAGGCTACTTCGTGTAACGCTTAACAATGATATCGACGTAGAGGATACTCTGCTATCTAGTCAGTTGCTGAAATCCGATGGGAACGTAAGAATACTGCCCGACATACCGTATTCTGAGAGCAATCTCATCCGGAACATCCCTAACGAATCTCGCGAGAAGTTTTTCCGCGGAAGAAGTATAATTGTGCAATGTGTACTGGAAAACACGGACCCTAGTCAAGCAAACTCTGACATTCAGAAATGGAAATTCATCAAACAGTCCTTGGGGCTCAAAAACATACTGACTCAGCATGTGACGAGACTAGCCGAGAAGGACGGTGATTCTAGGCCCCGACTAATTAAGATAACTTTCCCACCCTCCCATATGGTGGTTGCAGCTCTGGAAGCATTTCGTGCTAACAGACGTCGGTTGCCAACTGGGATCCACATGCACCCGGACAGGCCATATGATGCCAGGATCAAGCACAAAGACAAGCTGGAGCTGATCATTCCACTTGTGGACTGTCTTGAAGATAAAATACGTGTAAAGGACAAGGCATACCAATTCGGCAAACCTCATATAGGTAGGCTACCTGTCCACTCACGTAAGGCTCATACAGACAAACAGGAAGAAGCTCGCGCGGTTCGAATTGAAGGCATTGACTGCTTATACATGAACGCCGCGAGTCTACCAAACAAAGTGGATGAGCCACGTGAACTTAGCAATGATAATAAGGTTCATCTGACAGGAATATCTGAAACTTGGATATCTTCTCAGTTTTCGGACCAGGAGCTAGCAATACCTGGGATGTCTTTGTTTCGCAACGACAGAAAAACAGGAATTGGGGGTGGAGTAGCTCTATACATACGATCTGGCTTGGAGGTATACCAAGTTCACAATCATGAGTTTAACAATCTTGAGAAGTCCATATGGTGCTCTGTAAGATTGTCTACTACTTTGAGGTTCCTAGTCGGAGTCACATATAGGAAGCCGACTGCTGACATCGAGTATGACAGTCGTATGCTGGAAGGACTTTCCCGTTCTACGCGTCTTAGTTTCACTCATATCCTGATTCCAGAGGACTTCAATCTCCCTAGAGTCAACTTCTCGGAACATACATATATTGGAGATGAGGATCCAATTGAAGCTCGGTTCTTCAACCTCATTGAGGATTTGGGATTATACGAAAATGTGAAGTCCGCAACTCGTTGGAGGAACAGTCAGACACCGTCGCGCCTAGACTGTGTATTTACGAACAAAGAATTTCTAGTAGACAACCTCTCAATTCTGACTCTTCTGGGTAAAAGCGATCACACCGTTATAGCCTTCAGTTTTGTCAGCAAAACTGAGCAGGCGTTGGAATTTCAAACGGTTGAATGTATCAGCTCTACAGGACTATCTACAACAGTTGGATTGAGATGTTCACCCTCAACTTGATGTGGATGCTCATTGTGACTTCTTACTGCATACACTCTTATGTGCTACAAAGCAGCCAGTTCCTCAAATGGTTCCTAAAAGCCACAAGCAACCTAAACTCATCAAGAACCACACTCTTCGTTTGTTAAACCGCAAAAGACACTGTAGGGCAGAATACAAACGAACTGACAACAACAGCGCGTACAGGCAATGCAAACATAAAAGGAACATATGCACGAAGGCTATAAGAGAAGACAGGCTTCAGTACCAGATAAAGTTTATGGATCACAATTGATTGATCACTGGTTGGTGACCAATGTCATGCGTGTCTAGTTCTTATATTAGTGCAGATCGAATGCTATAGATCATGTTGCAATGTGGCCACCAGTCTAGGTAGTCGACACGAACCATTGGACCCGGGTTTCGTGCTACTCGGCGCTCGTCAGCAAGGTGTACCTGTAATCTTTGAGGGAACTCGTGCTCCCGGGAGAGTGACACGGGGTCGAATCAGCCAGGGAGCACCAGTTCCCTCAAATATTACAGGTACACCTTGCTGACGAGTGCCAAGTAACACGAAACCCGGGTCCAGGGCTTCCTATCGACTACCTCCAACCATCATCTAAAGCTTATGGATAAATTTGTCTCCAATCCGGAAAGCTTATTCCGTTACGCAGTCTCTCTTCGTCAAGCCAAAACTGGAGTTTCCTAACTGCTGGGTCCTAACGGCCCGACCGATAACGACGGCGATGCCGCTAACCTTTTGGCTGAGCAATACTCCCGGACATTTCAATAGACCCACATCAATCATACTGATGACAGCTTCATCTGCAACTGCATAGGACTTTCCGTAGTGAACCTGAGCGCTGACTTGCTGTTCCGAAAACTGCAGCACCTAAGAACAGACACTTCTCCTGGCCCAGATATAGTCCATTCTGCTATGCTGAGGGGAGCAGCTTTAATCCTGGCAACACTGCTTGGCGTGATGTTCTCACACTCGCTAAACCGAGGCACATTACCGCAAAATTGGAAACTGGCTCACATCAAACCAATTTTCAAAGGAGGTCGACGCAGTGAAACTTCAAGTTACCGACCGGTGGCTCTTCTCTCCACACCTTCAAAAATCATGGAGTCCCTGATATATGATGGTATACACGGCTATCTGCTGTCCTTAAATTTCTTCTCACTCCAGCAGCATGGTTTCAGGAAGGTTTACTCCTGTATGACCAAGCTGCTGACGGCGGTGGACAGACGGACAAGCATCCTCGATCGCAAGGGTAAGGTTGATATCGTTTACTTTGATTTCTCAAAAGCTTTTGATAGGGTTAACCGTATATGTCTTATCAGTAGGCCCAGATAATTGGTTATCAGACCACCTCTAATTGATTGGCTCAGTTCATATATGTAAAATCGACATTTTAAGCTCAGTGTTACCTTCACTTCATCTCAGGCTATGGAATGTCCAAGTGGGGTCCCCCAGGGCTCAGTACTAGAACCTCTTCTCTTCTTGATTTATATGAATTATCCTCCTCAACAGGTATCGTCAGACTTACTAATTTTTGCCGATGACGTGAAACTCTGGAGAGAGATACGTAGGCACTTCAGGAGGATCTGACTCGACTTCAAAGTTGGGAAGGTGACAACGGACTTTCCTTTAACACTTCAAAGTGTTAAGTAGTCCATCCGCCACATGTCGCAGACTACAGTTACAACTTGGGAAACTCCTCTCTAGTAATATTATGAGTCGAAAAAGATTTAGGAGTCCTGGTACCCTACGACTTAAAGTCTTACGCTAACTGTGAAAAAAATGCCTTTCGAGCAAACCTTGCACTGGTAACATTGAAGCGCATTTTTGGTCAGTTTGACGGAAGAACTTCCATATAATCTTCAACAGTTTTATTCATCCCCATTTAGAGTACGGAAACAGAATTTCCTCCTACACTCCAAAAGGATAAGGACACTCTGCAGCGTATCCAACAGCGACCCACGAAATCAGTTCGAGGATTCAAATTTAAACTTTATGAAGAGCGCCTCCAATAACTTGACCTTTCCCCATTAGAGTCCAGGTATCTTAAAGGTGACCTTCTAATGGCTTACAGTATCCTCAACACTTCTGGACATCCTCTTAAACACCTACTTAAGCTTAGTCCCAATACTACCCTAAGGGGTAACACCCAGAAATTAGAGATACAACATAGCAGAACGAACTGCAGGCACAACTTCTACTCCTTATGAGTTGTCAAATGCTGGAATCCACTGCCGGCTGAGCTAGTCCAAGCAACTTCACAGGAGTCCTTTAAGAGGCAACTTGATCGATTCTTAAGGACTAAGGATAGTATTTTACCACGATTTACCAATTTCTTTTTTCTTTCTCTTTTATCGTTAATATACCTAAGTTCCTTCCTGGAGGTATTAGTGATCCCCTGCTACTAGATACGGAAGCCTGTTAAGCGAAAGCTTCTTCTATTCGGTCCACAACCATTTGAACTATTTATGAACCAAGGTTAATAAGCCATTACCGTAGGTCTGTATTCAAAAGAGTTTGGCATGCTTATTCCGCGTGTTGAAACTAAAACATCTAGATCTAACCAGCAGTAGTGCGTGAGTCACAATTTATGAGTTTTATTTTTGCAGAAAGCTGAGGAATATTACTTAATTGGCTCATCTTTCATATGAACGATATACTTACAGTTGCTAATTAAAGTGACCAACGGACGATCAACGCATATGAACGAACTCAGGTTAATCTGCTAAAAATGGTCCTTGAAGTCAAATACGTTATATTGAACTCAAGCAAATATGGTCCCAACATGATTGGCCAGTAGCAACTGTTCGATCACACCTAATTACCGGCGCGAAGTATAAATACTTAGGGTTTCTGCTGAGTTCGCGATTTGAATACATTTGTGGTATGGTTCGGGTTACTGATATTTATATCTATAGGATTTTTATCTTTTTGAATTGCATTTTGTTGCATTGTACCAAATCAAACCTCATCCTCTTGACAGTGATACCGTCTGATGTCTTGGTTTAGAAGTCTCTGTATAAACGCAAGTCGATATCACAAAGTGTGTCTCCCTTTATTATGCACATGGAATCGTAGAAATGAATCGGTAAAATGTTGTTTTGCATGCACAAAGTGAATGAATTGGGGTCGTAAATATCTTCATTTACGTCAGCTTAAATTCTCATTATTTCCATCTAGAAGCCCAAAGATTTGCATTTCTTCTGGTAATGTAAATAACCTTGTAAGGCATCTTAACTTTAAAAAAACATAGCTAGTGCTTGCTAATTATTCAATTACTAAGACCATGGCCACTAGCCACATGTCGATTAGCATCTTCCCACCGAAAACGCCCACAAACACATACTACCTTATTATTATTATTATTATTATTATTATTATTATTATTATTATTATTGCGAGGTTGTTCTCCTTATATCAGTCGCATTAAAAATTGAAAGCCACTTCGGATGTCTGAGTAGATTTCCTCCATAAGGCTGCATATAAAACAACTTAGGATTCTAAGCTTGGGACTTAATATCGTTAGCTGAAAGCTGCTTTTTTGCGTGTAGTTAATTTTCATAACATGCGCTCGATTCCGGAAACCTATTTGTCTGCATGTTCTACATACGAATACAGTAACTTCACTATTGAGAAACCTGATATATTCGACCTTCAAGTGACTTTTGGCACCGAAACATACATATGGTAGGATAACGGTTTAAAATGTTCCGGTTAATAATCTAGCACAAATTTTATCTTGAATTTTTAGTGCAGTGAGTGCATCACTAGTCATTGTCAGCACTAATTCTCACTAAGTTACCCTTGCACATTTTATTGTTCTTCATTTTTTTTGGCACTATACACAGTTTATATCTATATTAACGCCTAATCATGATTATTTGTGACGCATTATTAAAATGGCAGCTCAAATGTGCTAGTAGTTCTTGTTACACGTTTGTAGTGAAGTTGGTCCCTTAGGACTTATTCTTACAGCACAAAATGTTTCATGCATCTAAACTAAACGATGTTGTTTTAATTGCATGTCGAACTGTGTAAGTACCCAGTGGTTTTTCGTTCAGTTAGGTTTGTGAGCTCATTTATTTTTTCTTTGCTAACATTTGAATTTTTTATTGTTCCAGCCGTACACCATGCCTCCAGTTGATGGAACATCCCAATGGTTACGAAAAACGATAGATTCAGCGGCCGTAATACTATTCAGCAAGACGACTTGTCCTTATTGCAAAAATGTTGGTGGTCGATTTTCATTTATGTATTTTATTTTGTAGGTGAAGGATGTTTTGGCTGAAGCAAAGATTAAGCATGCGACAATTGAACTAGATCAATTATGTATGTCGAAACTCTCTTTTATTCCTTTTTTAGCCAATGGTTCGGCCATCCAGAAGTCTTTAGCCAGCTTCTCTAAAATTGAAACAGTTCCTCAAATGTTTGTTAGGGGAAAATTCATCGGTAAGTGATGTGAAACTCCCTGATGAGTTGTTCAAGGGGATTCTCAGATGGTATTAAAATACCACCGTAATAATGAACTGACGAGTATTGTCAATGAAAGCAAGTATGACTATGATTTGATAGTTATCGGTGGAGGATCTGGTGGACTTGCTGCTGGAAAGGTACTTCATTCTTTCTGTTGCGATGGATATCAACTTTTTTTGTTTGTACACATTCTCATAACATCGAACACATTTCAAAGGTACTTGTTCATTCACTAGCTACAGCATCTTCAAATAAACATAGTTCACGGTTCAGTCAGGCCTCGAATGCTAACCAACAAGTAGGGGTTCAAGTGAGCAGAATAAACGTCTGATGTTTGAGTCTCTTCCATCTGGGAAGCAGGCTCAGAGAGTTGGCGCGAATAAATTTCATCAACTCTATTGTATACGTTTTCATTCAAACCGACCGAGTGTAATTTATAAACAGCTTATCAAAAGTTCTTGTGATGACTGTTAAGTTTGTTAAAGGTCATATGACAGTAAGTGTATGGCTTTTTTTACTAGGTTCAGAATCAGTTGTGTCCACTCTAGTTTTCAACCACCGTTGCCTAATATGAAGTAGCATACATTTATATGAACAACATTGAATTGAAAAGACTAAGGAATGCATCCTAAATATGTCTGTCTCCACACGATTTGCATAAAAGATTTGTGTTTTATCTCCAGTGTCGTCATCTACATATCCTGTAGTATGGAAAGCAAGTGAACCATTAACACTAGAAGGATGTTTATGACAAAGTGCAAATTAAATTAAAGTGGAAATTAAACAGTCTCAATCTACAATAGCAGGTATATTCAATTCGAACTGTAGCTCATCGTGAGCTGACTCGATTGCTAGTGTTCATATAAAAAGCCTTTTGTAACATGATTTATTTGTCTGGAAAAACTCAATGAAAAACTTTGTCTCAAAACATCTGCACTAAGTCAAAACAACCATCGGTTCAAGAAACACAGATAAAGGATCAATTATCATACTTTCCTGTACACTCATTTGTTTTGATTTTAAATAACTTGTGTAACGTGCACCGTAGTCAGTCTTAGTAATACATGTACTTTCATTGGTTGACTTTCTTTAAACGTATGACTTTATTAATCCGTCATTTGGTTTGCTGTTTTTGATTTGTGTTTGTCCAGTTTACGTAGATTTGTTCACTTGTTTCCGCCTTATGCTTTTGCAAAGAGTACAAATTTAACTTAACTCTTTTCTGATTAATCTGCATCTTTTACAGATCAAAACAGTTTTTGTAAAACTAAGGTTCCATTTCAATACATATTTGCGTGTATCCTATTCGAAAAGCGTTCGGCATTAATGCGTTGTTCAGTCCTACTTTAGCGTGTAATAAAACTATCCCAACCACAGAACGTTGGATTTTGCTACGGGTATTACTTTTCATTGTGTAATGTGTACTACCCAAAATATTTCTCTAGAACCATTCTTATTTAATGTAAAGATTGAGTAGGATGATCATTTTGAGTGGTCAGCTTTTAGTAATCGGATTCGTATTTCTTGTTTACTTCTGCAATATGTCGCCTAACGACAAGAAATACTTGTATATTCGGAAATAACAGTAAACATTAAATAGTTCAATTGATTGTAGGCTTTTAGGAGGTTCTTCAAAAGGGTCGTAATTATTGTCTGAAGATAATCGGTCAAACAATGGAAAATTGTTCTCAGTAGTTCATTTCAATTCACGGCTTGTGCGCATTTTCCAATTAGTGTTTTCTCTGATTTGTGAATCGTATCATATTTTATTTTGGAGAAGCATTAGAAACTAACCGAAATTACGTCAGAACCAACCGTATATCTATCCCAAAGTCATCCACTCATCACTTAAGGAAAGATTAAATTCATAACCCTTTTGGCTCGTATGTATTCACACCCCTCCTGGTTTAGACTCATTTTTATCGTGAATGTACGAATATCCCAATCGATTTCAGTAGGACTAAGGGAGTTCTGTCTCTGATTATCAGTTACCCGGTCATCAAAGCCGTAGAACTTGGCAGATAGGTACATCAGTTCAAGTTGCCACATCACATCAAAATAATTGAATGGAATTACTAGGGTAAATACCAAAGTAGTAGAAGTATTAGTGATCGTAATAGGGAATGAGCATAAAAATTATGATTCGAGAAGAAATAATTAATTGGTGAAATAATTGGTATAAAATAACTTCAAGACTTTAAATCGAGAAAATGACAGCGTGCATCCATCTGTTCTATTGTAACCAATGCGAAACTGTTCTCAACCACTGGTCACAACCGTTATATAAAGGGTTTGAATCGTTCATTGATTTACGCTGTCACATACTCTACTCAGGACGGGCACTCTAATCTTAGTGTCAGGGCAAATCAATGTAATTTCTAGTTTGATTTGTTGTAAAATGTCAGTACATGTTATTCTTGTTTTCTATCCTTTAGGAAGCTGCTAAATACGGTGCGAAAACAGCCGTTTTGGACTATGTAGAACCTACTCCAATAGGTACCACCTGGGGATTAGGTGGGACGTGTGTAAACGTCGGATGTATCCCGAAAAAATTGATGCACCAAGCTGGACTCTTAAGTACGTTTTTCAATAAATCATTTCGGTATTTAGCCATTATTCTTTAGTAAATAAGATAATTATAACCTAAACTTTCAGTATGATTTAAATCGTTTTATGAAGCGGTCGCGGTTCTCTGAGTTTTAATTTTCATGAGGATAGCATCTATATGAAATTTACATTTTTCGATACAGCCTTATCACATATATTTATGTGCTCCAATGATATGATGTTTTTATGATTGATAGGTCATGCGTTGGAAGACGCAGAACATTTCGGATGGAGTTTGGATCGGTCGAAAAGTAACGTTTGTCTTTCTTTTTTGTTCAACCTCGTTTTAATACGAAACTTATCACCACTGTTTTTAATAATTAATTTTTCTGAACATCCATTCATTGTGGTTCAGTGAAAATCTAGTCTACTAGATATAAAACATCAGTGTTGTATTTTCACATACCGTGAGTCTGCATATGAAATTAAACTAACAATATCATGGCTCATTTGTTTCTAACTAAATGATCGCACAGTTTTCGTTAGACTCATTATAGTCGGTATTTACCATCATCTGTCTTCTTAATTTATGTTTATAAGATCACTAAGATAAGTGGCTTATAATCTCAGATTACTTTTGGTTCGGTGATGTATTGATGCGAAAAGCCACAATGTTTATTAAAATCTTAGGAAACAAATCAGAAAATTAGTAGTCTTATCCAGGGGCTAATGGTTCCATTGTGTAGTGTTTTATTAACAGATTGACTTAACAGTATCTTCTATCATTTGCCAAGTTCTTGTCTGGTATTTATTAGTCAAATAAGGGAATCTCTAACTATTGTAACTGACTGATTCTTGCCGGGTTTTACAATCCTTAGTTCTTCAACTATATTATTTAAAATGAAGCATATTAGTGACCACATTAAGACATGTAGTTTGTCATCGACCTTAATTTATGAAGATATTAACTGTCTATTACTTGCCGACCACTATGTACTTCAGTAAACGATTTAGACTTTCGAAATAACTGAGGTAAGGAGTAGAATGACTAAAACCTTATACCTGTGTGTCTTATAATATCGGATACTTATTCGTTTTTAAACGTATTTACATTCTTTTGGACAGTTTTTACCAACTACAAGTGATATTAGTGTAGTGAATGAGAACACAAGTGGATACAACCAAATGTATTTGAATAGGAAATTACAGAATATCTTCGTAAGATCTGATAACTATACAGTAAATACTTCATTTGCAAAATGTCAATCAATCATCTCTGACTTTATTGTTCCTTCATTTCCACACTAATCATTCTCTGTTTTGTTCTCTTTTCTTCAATTTTTTTTTTAACCTTCTGCCACTAGACATTTCACTTTCTATTGTTGATACATACTACTTTTATCTTGAGACATCAGTAGCACACACCACATTAGTACTTAAGCTTCGGTGCACTGTTTTTGGAAGTTGTTGTTTAATTAGAAACCACATGCGACACATTAGCCGTCTGTAACTTCCCAAAGGGATTACTGTTTTGCCTAGCCCTAGCAATCGCGAATAATAGTTCAGAAGTTTTAATAAACGGAGTTCATAAAAGATATGCTTCAAGGCTTTTAGTGGTTAATGTTCCTTTCTGTGGTGACAGTAGCCTAACAAACTATAGCACATTGATAACTCATTTATTTTTTATCTTTACATTTTGAACTCATTGGGTATTTATCTATTTTTGATATGCACCTTTTATAGCCTGATACTACTGTATAGATGAGCATGATATATTTTATTATCGACATGTGTTAAATACTTATATGGATGTGATTAGCTAGAGCCTTATGACCCTTTTTCCTAAGGATTTTCTGCAGATTATGATTTGAAATCACATATATATTTTATAAGGTATCATATAAAAAATTTAAACTTTGTTGTGTTTCCATTACTACTAGCGTTATGTCTTCTAATTTCAGTTTCGCATAATTGGTCAACTATGGTTGAGGGGGTTCAAAGTCATATCGGTTCTTTGAACTGGGGTTATAAAGTTGCACTAAGAGATAATCAAGTCACATATCTGAATGCTAAAGGGATGCTTATAGGCCCTCATGAAGTGCAGGTATGTTTTGTTTGGGTAAACATCCTAAAATATCTATTTAAGGTCAATTGTATGCCTCATTTTCTACTTTTCTTGAATTTTTGTCAGCGTTTATTTCACTCAATTTCCAAATCTTGCAGAAAATGTTATTCATTTATTTCATATCTAAAGTTTAAGCAGATATGGAGTTTAATAAACAGTTGTGATTGATTTTGTTTCTGAAAGATAATTCGCTGTTCGTCACTGCCCATACATAATCTGACAACAACCACGTATCATCGGTTTATTGCGTAAATCATCAGTTTTTTTTAAGTGAAGAGCAAACACATAAGTTTCTAAACCTAGTTCTTGTTATTGAAAGCATACGTAGAATGTTAATGCAAACTTGTGTTATACCCTAAGTATGGATAAATATATCTGACCACTATATGTTAGGTTTATATATTATTTTCAGTTGATGTTTTTGTTGTTTTCCTTCCCTAGTGTACACATCTTTTGGATGGGACTAGTTTTTATATGATTTCGTTATTGAGCTACATCATAGTTTGAGTTTATTTTTAAATTATATTTAATGACCTCATTTCTCAAATACGACCTTCCTGAAGCTGAGTTTGTTAATGCTCAAGATAATATTCGAACGCACAATACAATTGACTTGGAGAGTATTGGTGTTGTCTTCCTGTAGGCGGAAATCAAGTGAAATTTCAATATCTAATGACTACCCCCTGTTTTCTTTAAAAATTTGTAATAAATCTAATTTTATATCGGGTACTAATTGTCTGTTATCGTGGTATAAAAACCAAACAATTGTGATGTAAAATTTTCTTTAAAAATCTTCACTCCATACAGATTACAGATAAGAATCAAAAAGTATCTACAATAACTGGAGATAAAATTATCTTAGCTACTGGTGAACGCCCCAAATACCCAGAAATACCTGGAGCGGTTGAATATGGGATTACAAGGTTTGTTGTATTTTAAATCATTTTACTGGTTATGTTGGTGTGTTTATCAAAACATCCACACGCAACAAGAAAATAATATGTGAATAAGTTGTTATGCATTTAGCTTTATTGAATATAATCATGTGTTCATTCGGTCTTTTACATATCTAGTCCAAATGTTTGTTGAGTTCGATTACATCTACATTGTTCATATAGATTCCTGATGTATACTAAGTGAACTACCTATTTATTTTACTCACTACTAATAAACTGGTTAAAAATTGTATGTTTGGTTTCTATTAACCAATAGCCTTGATTTTTGTTCAATGTAAACCATATTTTCAACTATTATTTGGTTATCTTCGTTAACCTTTGACAGTAACACCCAGCTACACGTTGGCGTAAATTTGATGCTAAGTGAGTAGCTAGATGATTGTACTGATCAGTTTCCATATTTGTTGGATAATAAGTAGGTTTTTTGAGATAATATTGATCTCATTTGGTGTAAGATGAAGCGCAGTTGACAATTTAGTCATCTTATTTAGAGACTAAGTGCTGAGGAGTTCTCTTGATTCTGACTTTTTCATACATCTCATATTTCGTTGTTCTCACTCTAACATTATCTAGTCGTTTGAATATCCTACACAATAATGTGTTTAGGACTGATTCAGAAAACTCACTTGGTTTTTCGCGAACATACGTTACTTGTGACCTTGAGGAGATGTCCATGTACCTATCAAGGGATGGATTCACTGCATAATAAACCGCTCTGTATTACTCTACGTCTGGGAAACACGGTTTGTGGGAATCAATAGCGTCTGTAGGCTACAGGCTTTTGATTGTAGGTACCTCCAAAGCGCAGGCCGCGTATAGTGAGACTTAGTGAGCAATGCTGAAGCTGGATAAAGTTGAGAAATCATTTGGTGAAGTTGTAAATCTTCATTGGTTGACGTAACTGGAATTTGTGTTGTGTATACCCAACAACCCGGATGTGCAATGTTGGCTAGAGTATAAATGGGTTAGAAAACTAGAAAGTAAACCAAGATATAAGTTCACGAAATCACTGGCTGTTGGTTTTGACCTTGCTATGCTGTTTGAAATTGTGCTATTTGTACAGGTACGAATATCTGCCAGATACTCACTTTTGTTCGCTTACCGATTTATACAGAGAGCATTTCTGCTACTCAAGATTCAAGTTGATTCAATATTTATGTCAACCAGAAAAATTATCTATTTTATCTAAGCATCGCACAAAATTATGTTGTTTACTAAGTTGAGTTGGGAAACATACTATATGCATTTGTAAATCACTTAACCTTTTCAGCGATGATTTATTTTCTTTGCCATACTTCCCGGGCAAGACACTAGTCATTGGAGCAAGTTACGTTGCACTGGAATGTGCTGGTTTCCTTGCTAGTTTAGGCGGTGATGTTACCGTTATGGTTCGTTCCATTTTACTTCGTGGTTTTGATCAACAAATGGCTGAAAAGGTTGGTGACTACATGGAGAATCATGGAGTCAAGTTTGCAAAGTTATGTGTACCAGATGAGGTTAGTAATGTATTTCTTAAATAATCCCAAAACAAAATAATGAAATGTTTATAGTTTAATAGAAAAACACTTAAAGTATAGACTTTTACTGCTCAACTATTTCTTATTATATTTATTTGAACACATAAATGTTGGTACAAGGAGGCACCAGGTACATATGCGCCACACTAATCTCATTTGATTTGTGTGTGGGCTGTGATACTGCCCGGGTCCCCAGGACGAAGCAGGTGGCTTTCTTAGGGTTCACACCCGGAGCCTTCGACCCAAATGTATGATCCACAAGGCAGTGGAGCAACGTCAGGAGATGCAGTCCCGTGGTAGTCAGTGACCAGTAATTGGTTCAGATGCCATTTGTTCCACCAGGATTTGTTAGCCCATGTGCACCATTGGTTTGAAATCGGGGTTTTCCAACTCCCCTAGGTGGATCCTCCATATCCACTAATCCGGTTAAAGCGCCTGACATTCGCTTTTCGTCCTCTCAATTTCGTAAACAACACCTCTGCCACGAGAAGGCAGTGAGTAGGACTTCCCTGGCTCAACAATATATTGGTATTTATAATAATAATTCCATAAAATCAGAAATTTTCCCCTGCTGACAAGGGCTGATTGCTGATCAATGGAAGTAGACATGTTATTTGAATAAATTTTATCCCTCAATCCTACGATTATTTCAAATCCTTACATTTTTGTCACTCAACCACAGAAGTCACAACCTTTAAATTAAAGAATAGTGTTATATTGGCAATCTCCTAAAATTTTGGATACAGTAGACTTGGGCTATTCCCAATAATCTTAACGTTAAGCTCGTCTAATGATCACTAGTATAATATTACTACAATTAAGTTAAATAAATCTCGTTGTCAGAATTGTTGGTCCTATTTACTCTTTAAGTTACCACCTGTTTCTAACAAATTAAAGTTGTGTTCATCATATCATATTTATATATGAACTGCTTAAAACTAACTAGAAGACAGAAAGTTTGTGTTTAATCAATGTAGTTGTACTTATTTTATATAAACTAAAATAAAATTGAGGCTATTATCAATTTTCCTCATTTCTTTCATTTAGAATACTTTTCCATTTTAATTTAAATTATCTTCATTTAGTTTTTGAGAAACAATCTTGGTTGTCAATAGTATTTGAAAAGTATGAAATTTAAAGTACCATTAAATTTCTAATGAGTTTCTATAATTTAAATATTTGCCTAGTAACAATGTATTGGTAATAGTTTCAAAGCACTACTCTTATTTATCAAGTATAATTGGTTTTTTTCTCTATCATTAGATCAAACAACTGAAAGCAGTAGATACTGAAAATAATAAGCCTGGACTTTTGCTTGTGAAGGGTCATTATACCGACGGTAAAAAATTTGAAGAAGAATTTGAAACGGTATGTTTTTACATCAAATCCATGTTCTTTCTCGAATGTTTTGCAGTAATATTACGATAATGCTCTCATTTTCTTAAAGGAAAGATCATTCTTAATAGTCGACAAGATATTTGATATACTCATGTATGTTCTTGTGTGTTACATTTTCCTTACACTTCCTAAGGTTATTAATTACTTCATTTGATTAGTTATAAGCGCAAATTGATTGGCGAAATGATTAGAACACTTATCAATTGATAAAGACGTAGCTAGCTGATAACTGCTAATCAGGATAAATTTGCTCACTTGTTACATTCATTGGTATTTCCATCAACTAAAGATTTGATCACATAATTACAGTTGTTTTCACTTTTTATATTCAAGAATTTAAATTGAAGCAGATATGATTCATTGAAATCACTGGATGTATTTACAACTCTATTTTCTGTCTATTATGATATCTTATTTGAACTATCAAAATTAGCTCTCATTCATTCAATTTTAAGATTCCATTGAATCAAATTACTGACACTTCAGTAGTTTTATTTTACTTTTTTTTAAAATCCCTCACTCAGTCAAATAATTAATACTCGACTAGTTGTTAACAATCCCCATCATATTCAGCTTTGAGTTATCTACTTATTTTAATTGTATGTTATATACTATGCTAACTCATTTACCAGGGTATAAGCCACACTGTAAGTGTAAGGATTTATGATGCTACCTTGTCTGCTAAACTAAAGTAGGTGGAGCGGAGTTCAAGACCGGAATTTAGTGGTCGGAAGCCAAATATCTTAATCACTAAACCTTTTTCCACTTACAATACTATATTATACCAACATTTTATGTTCGACTCATTACCTATACAACAAAGTAATCAATAATGTAAATACGTCAAAGTTTCAGGTGTTTTTGATCATAAATCAAATATAACGGTTGCAATAAGATCAAATCTATTGTTGTTTCTATGCCTCGATATTTACAACCTCGGAATCCGTAGGCATATTCCTAATCAAATTCTGCTAACGACTAAATAGAATAATAGCGTCATTTGATCTCATTGCATTACAAACGATGGTTAGTTTCTTTCAGACGTCTCATTTCATTTTGCATTATTTGGTGTTTCGTAGTCATATAGTTCAGTTCACTGATAAATTGACTTCTTGATAATGTTATAACTAGCAGAAACAAGCATATATTTCGTTTCCATAATGAAATTTCCTTATTAACCCTTATTATCTGTGTTTAGTTGAATATCATTTTCTCTTTTTATACTGTTACAAATTGTAACAACTTAAACCGCTATACTTTTCTACCAGGTTTTGCCCTAATGTCTCTATATGATGATCAGTTTGTTATATATTGTTCTGCCTGATTTCCTCAGACTGTTTGAGTGTATACCCATACTAAACCTTAATAAGTTCCAAACTGAAAATCAAACATCTTGAGCTGTTTCCTCAACAGTTCTTCGCTTAGAAAGACTGTAGTCAGCATACTAGAAATCAAATTCCTGACTATTATATTGGTTTCTCGAGTTTTTAAGTGTTGTAATTTAAATCTTTTTACTTGTTCGAAAATTAGGTTGATACAACATGAGAAGTAGCATAAATACCAGTTCGTCCAAGTATTTAGATGAATGATAAGAATAATAATTTTGTGCAGCCAACTAGTTAATGAGGTTTTTTAACAAAATACTCACACGAATTGATTATTATGATTTTAGGCACATCAAATAATTGTAATATATCACTCATTTAATGTATTTTTTAACTAATCATTTTGTTAAATCTTAGTGTAACACTATTCCAGTGAATTGTTGGAAATCTATCATAAGTAGGTTACTGTTGGTATCGTCGTATTTAGTAGCATAGATAAAACAACTAACTTTCCATAAAACCACGCAAAATGATAATAATAATCTAATCAGTCATCTTTATTTTGTAGGTCATTTTTGCTGTTGGTCGTGAACCGCAATTATCGAAGGTTCTTTGTAAAACCGTGGGTGTTAAACTAGACAAGTAGGTTGTAAACACTGTTTTAAGTTTTTCGACATATTAATACAGACTGATATCAACTGCTGAAGTAATAAAAACTGATGAGCACTACATTGTTGTTTCATTCTGAATTGGCAATGCTTGCAGGTGCACACTCATAACCCCTCATCCATGTCCAATTCCAAAATATTAAGCGTCATTGTAAGTATGATTCTGTTTAACTACTAAGTCAAAATTTAACATTTCAAACTCTATACCTTCATTCGATTCACAATATACAACTATCATAATTTAGTATCATGATGTAAATACTCCTCATCCCCGACTTGATTTATTACAGGTCACGGACGTTTTAATAAAGATTTGGGGTATCCATCTCAGAACAAGTCATACACGATGATCTGATCATTATTCAGTTTGATCTTTGATTTAACACTGAATTATCTGTTGATAAGCGAAAAAACTGATGCTGTTAATAAATAACTACTATATGCACAATCGGTTCCCCTCATCCATTTTTCCTTACTGAATTCTCCTTGATTAAACAATACATACGACTATTCACTAGAAAGTGACTAGAGAAATGGGTAGATGATGATTTAACGTTAAAGCTAGAGTAGCTCATGTTTTTAACTCAATAATATTGAATGAATATATACTACTTTAATTGGTTAATAACTAGATTTTAAACAATATAACTTTTTTTACTTCACAACAGATTAGTTAATTAACTAATACGGTGATAATAACAGATCTATTGATGAATTATCATGTGAATCTAATTTCCGAATACTTTATTACTTAAATTTTTATAACATCGAAACAATAACTGATTCACAAGTTTGTTTCTTACCTAGTAGTATTTGTAAATGACTCACGTGATTATATAAGTAAAATAAATTGATCTTTTTTTGTGTACAAAGCTGAGTAACATTTCAAGTAAATTGACTGTAATTCACGATAGAAAGGAATTTGAAGAATGAAGAAGTCAAAAAGAGATTACTATTAGAACTAAATGCATCAAAGAGAAACTATGCAGATTTCACATTTCTCTTTTCGTGCTCCAGTTGAATATCTTACGTAAAATATCTTAAAATTGGTCATTTTTGTAGATACTTGTTTTCTAACTATTGAATGTATTATCACTTTCTATTTGTTGGACTGATATCCTTATTTATGTTCATTGCTATCTCTCTCTTTGTTTGTAAGTATAACAAACTGAGACTATCGATGTTCCTATGAGATTCTCTGTTATTATGCCAATTTGAACATGATAGCAGTTTTGCCTTCTCATTGGTGTTTATTTGAGAGTTGGTTGTCTAGTTTCGTTTGTTACTGGGGTACATGTTCAGTATATAGTTAATTCTGTATTAGTTTCAAGAACGGTTTATTGCAATACCTTCATTTTATTTAATTGTTCGATATTGAAATGTATAATAATTCAGGAATGGTCGAGTTATATGCACAGATGATGAACAAACTACAGTCAGTAATGTTTATGCCATTGGAGATATCAATGCTGGAAAACCACAATTAACTCCCGTGGCTATTCAAGCCGGGCGCTACTTGGCTAGACGTTTGTTTGCTGGTGCAACTGAACTAGTAAGTTTAGATTAACTGAATTCAAAATTCTTCAAACTTCGTTTTATCCATTCATTTCAATTCAAGTTTCTATTTATTGCTCATCGTACATTCATTCTACATTCTTTTTCTGTTAAAGCAATATATAACCCAGCTAAGTTCAACCATCCGGAAGGCATGAAACGTCCGTACTTCGCAGTAAATAAATGATCTTAAGTAAATATTGAATATCACGTTCATACTCTTGACTTTCAACCACCAGTTGCTATGTAAATAATAAATAAATATCTCATCCTCATGATCAAACAAAAGAAAATCTAAGGCCTTTAACTGTTTGACTGTTTATCAAGTATACCAAATAGTATCATACAATTACATCATCATTCTCAAGTTGCAGATAACTTAGGTTTTGCCAATTCGTATTGAATAACTGTCACATTTATTCGTAGCCGTATATTTTTTGCTCACTTCAAACTTACATCATTCTTCATTCTGCTAACTATATTTGATGTACTTTTGTCCTTTATGTTGTTTTAATATGAATATTTATATAAACTTCGATATCTTTGTTGTTCCGGTCACTACACATTGATGACTAATCTCAAGTTGTATCAATCGAACTAAAATGTTGCTTTACTGAGTAACAACATAGACTATAAACATAACCGTTAGCTTATTCTACTTTAAATTTCCTTTTGATAAGTTTTCTTTTATCATGATTTCACACTAATAAATATATAATTTACAACAATATGATGATAATAATAATAATGGAGTAGTAGTGTAGCATGATATTTATATAATTTAAAAGTGACTATCGAAATAATATCGAATAATTGACTAACTATTTGAGAGAAAGAGGATTATAATAATCAAAGTAATTATTTGTAAAAATTTGAAAAGATGTAATTAAACAGATGCTAAATACTGTTTTGATAAAAAAAAATCAACTTTATGGTACTTGTATAAAAATCAAGAGACAGATGCTACAATATATAAGAACGCAGAGTGTGAAAGCTTAGAAAATTGAATATTTTTTTGAAAGGATCCAAATTCAACTAACACTCACTCTTATATCGTTGACCAGCGTAGAGAGAGGACTAGTATAAACTTTTTTTTATTATAAAGATTAGGTTTATGAACATAGATTTCAATTGCTCCAGTATCATACAAGAGAAGAACCGGTAGACCATGTGGTAAATTTGGTGGGATATATTAGATAAATTCAAAAAGTTTGTTCAGGTCAATTTGATGTCCTGTATATTCACCAAGTAAGCGAGAATAAAGCTCTTAATCACCCCTAGCTTTTCTTTGTTCACCCAAGACGGATAGCGTTCTGTTATATGATGACAGACTTGCCGAATGGTAAGCCCTATATTACTAGCTCCACAGCAGCAATTGAACTTATAAACACACACTGATATGACGGATTCAGTCAATCCATCTTTATTGTGGGTTTTTATCATCAGACAATCGTAGGAAACCCTATTCAGTTTAACTGAAGTAATATTATGTAACCTAGCAGTCGTTTAATGATATTTTTTCAATTTTTTCGATTGCTATAATCCTTCACTACTCTTAACTTATTGAGAATTGGCACTTAGTTCTTCATATTCACCTTCTTGATTTGATCATAGTTAATTTGTTTAAATAATCTATGATCAGATCCACAATTTTTCATGACGGAAGAAGTTCATCCAGCGATATATCCGCGTAACCTTGATTATGTTATAAAACCTAGAAATATGTGCATTAATGAGTTCATCTATTATCTCTCTCTTTTACTCCTTGATAAGTAAAGTTTACGTAATGACTTTTTCAATTGTTGTCACTACAAAATGGCTCAGATATGTTTGACTTTCTTAAATCTAACCTTTCCCAAAGTTACTTAAATCAGTCGTTGTTACAACTATGTTTATTTCGATATTTGTCCCTATCTTTCATGATTTATGTGTACATATGGTGTTTAATCACTACCAAAACTATTTTGTTTCATTTGTCAGCACTAGACTATGTAGTTTTTCACATCTATATATTTTTTATAATTGTTTCTGTTTGTATATATTCTCATTTAGACTGACTATTCCAATGTTGCTACAACTGTTTTCACTCCACTTGAATATGGGGCTTGTGGATTGAGTGAAGAAGATGCAATTGAAAAATATGGTGATAAAGATATTGAGGTATGTCTGGAAATATTGTATTTTCCCTTTTTCTTAATGGAAAATTCATCACTGGCCACAATATATAAATTTTATCGAAACCTAGAAAATGGTTGTTTTCAAAATGCTGACATTGAAAAACTTTTTATAATGTTAGTCTCATTGAATTCAGTCAAATACAGTAACAAATCATATTCGTTCAATAAATATCTTCCCTGTTAGCCACCATCATTTTTTTTTAATAATTGATCATAGGTATCATGTTAAAAGATCTTAACGCTCTGTGACATTGGAACAAACGAAAATCATATGAATAAATCTTTTGACAAAAAGATCACTACAGTGAATATTTATGCACTAGAAGAAACCAATTTATGTATAAATAAATAATATATTTGTAATATCCCAATGAGTATGTATAAATCAATTAATGACCGCACTAGATGATTAAGTTATTAAATCAACTTAGTTTACCGGTGACATGACTAGTGTCATTCATGATCCCTATTTTCATTGACCAATACAAATATAACGTGTATGAAATCGATAACTGCACATCTCAAGTTGAGCAAGCAATGCTAAATTAATATTTTTATCAAGCTGTAATAATAAACCATTTATTCAATACAAAGCTGTCATTATTGAGGGATATCTAGCCATACTACAACAAATTCGTCTATATAGTGTCCACCATATAATGCCACAATCATGATAAGAATGTTAATTTGCACAGCGTTTCAACAAAATTTTTATTTGTACTTGTTTTTTGGTAGTCATGCAGTCGAACAGTGTTTGGTCACACCACTGTAATCATTGATTAGTTGTCGGTGGGTTTACCACTTTTAAGTGTTAGCGAATGAAATCTTCCAATATCTATTTCTTAATAATGTAAACTTCCAGCTTTTTCCATTTCCACCGAACAGTAGCAATAATCAGTTGCAAATATTTTCTTGGTTTATTTATTTATATATTTATTTGAACACATAAATATTGGTACAAGGAGGCACCAGGTACATATGCGCCACACTAATCTCATTTGATTTGTGTGTGGGCTGTGATACTGCCCGGGTCCCCAGGACGAAGCAGGTGGCTTTCTTAGGGGTCACACCCAAAGCCTTTGACCCAAATGTCTGATCCACAAGGCAGTGGAGCATCGTAAGAAGATGCAGTCCCATGGTAGCTGGTGATCAACGATTGGTTCATACGCCAATTGTTCCTTCAGGATACTGGAGCCCATGTGCACCATTGGTTTGAAATCGGGGTTTTCCAACTCCCCTAGGTGGATCCTCCATATCCACTAACCCGGTTAAACTGCCTGACATTCGCTTTTCGTCCTCTCAATTTCGTAAACAACACCTTTGCCACGAGAAGGCAGTGAGTAGGATACATTATTATATTCGTAACTAAAACTTAGGTCTCAGCATACGAAAATATTTCTTACTCAAGCTATATGCGAATTTTTAAATAATTATTTGTCAAAACAGTTTTTTTTAGAATGTTCCACATTTGACAGTAAGATTGATTATTAGATGTAACTAATGTCATTCTGTTTCACTGGGATTTTTTCTACCTTTCTAGGTGTATCATTCAAATTTTAAACCTTTGGAATGGACTGTCGCTCATCGCGAAGATAACGTTTGTTACATGAAACTTGTTTGTCGTAAATCTGATGTAAGTTCATGTACAAGGTTACTTTTGACGACATCAAATTCCTTTGAGCGTATTATGCTTCATACAAAACTATAGAACTGTTAGTTCTTTGTTTTAACTGGGATTATAATGCGTTATTGCACTTATTATTTATGAGGATCAGTTTAAAATAAATTTGTTAAAAGCATCATTTCGTAATTTTAAGAAGATTAAACTAGCTTATCACTGCTTTGTGCAAACCATACTTAATTACTTACTCCTGTTGCCCCTCGTCGAAGAGCATAGGCCGCTCACCAACATTCTCCATCCAACTGTCCTGAGCAGTCCTTTCCAATTGCTATTCATCATTTTCATGTCTGCTTCAGCCTTCTTCTTTTATGTTTCCCTTTAGGATTCTAAGTTGTCGCTTGCTTCGTGATGCAGTTTGATGATTTCCTCAATGTATGTCCTATCCACGACCAACGTCTTTTCCTATTTTCCTCCTCAACTGGAAGTTGGTTTGTCCTCTCCCACAGTAAACAGTTGCTGATGGTAATCGGCCAAAGGACATTGAGTATCTTGTGTAGACAATTATTTATAAACACCTGTAGATGTTTGATGATGGTTGTAGTAGTTCTCCGAGTTTTAGCTCCGTACAATAGAACTGACTGTCTTGACGTTCGCATTGCAGATTGTGACTTGGATATTGGTTGACAGTTGTTTTGAGTTCCACACATTCTTCAATTGTAGGAATGCTGTCCTTACTTTGCTAATCCTCGCCTTTACGTCTTCATCAGATCGTCCTTGTTCATCGATGATGTTGGTGAGGTATGTGAAAGATTCCACCTGTTCCAGAGTTCCTCCATCAGGAGTGATTGAGTTGGTGTTCTTCATATTATCTTTGAGGATCCTGCTTTTTCCTTTATGAATGTTGAGGCCCTCTGATGCATAGACTTCTGCTACACTGGTTGTCTGCATCTGCATTTGTTGGTGTGAATGGGCTAGAATGGCCACGTCATCTGCGAAGTTCAAATCGTCTAGTTGCATGCAAGCTGTCCATTGTATTCCGTGCCTCCCCTCGGATGTCGAGGTCTTCACAATCCATTCGACCACCAGAATAAAGAGGAAGGGTAAGAGTAGGTAGCATTGTCTGACTCCAATCCTTACTTGGAATGTATCCGTCAGCTGTTGTCCATGTACCAATTTACACTGCAGTCTGTCGTATGAATGCCGGATAATGTTGACGATGTTCTGAGGTACTCCATCGTGTTGAAGAAGGTTCGCTTATTCACACCGTCAAACGCCTTCTCATAGTCAATGCAGTTAATGTATAGTGACGAGTTCCACTCAACTGATTGTTCAACAATGATCAGTAGTGTTGCGATTTGGTCTGTGCACGACCGATTCTTACAGAATTCAGCCTGTTGATCAGGAAGTTGGGCGTCTTCTGAGACTTTTATGCTGTTCAGCAACACTCTGTTGAAGACTTTTCCTGTTACTGACAGTAGTGTTATTCTTTTATGGTATGGCAACTTGGACCGATGCATATACGTGCCTGGTCCTACGTTGCAGCTGACTGACTGACTGACTGACTTTATGGTTCTTACACTTGTTCAGACCTGCTTTCTTTCGTATATTGATGAGTTGTCTTTCCTTACAGTCAGTTGTTACTTGTTATTCCTCCCAAATCTTCCCGAATAGGACGTAGTATCATCATCCTCCTCACCTTTTTTAGAGTTCAGCTTAAACCTAAGTACACAAACCCGTGTCTGGTAAATGACTTAGTAGTAAATAAATATGAATTGACCAACTCATTTGTAGTTAGATTATGAATAATGTACTGGATAATGTATAAGTTTAATAAAGGTTAAGTTTAAATGGGCTGTTAAGCACCACCCCGTTTATGCACTATACTTGAAAAAAATAAGACACCATTATCATATTTTTTTGATAATCACTTTAGTTTCATCACATTCTGTGTATTTACTATTACGTGTACTTTCTAACTGGTGTAATTTATATTTTTATTAAAAGTTTTCAATTATGGAGCATCATTTGATAATGAAATGCAGAAGGGAAGCAAACCTGAGCGTCTTAAGATAAACAGCACATTTTTAATAGTTCACCATTTTACTCATTTATTCCGTTTTGTAGCACATGCGTGTACTGGGTCTGCATGTTTTGGGTCCTAATGCTGGGGAAATAACACAAGGATATGCAGTTGCAATTAAAATGGGTGCAACTAAAGCAGATTTTGATCGTACAATAGGAATTCACCCAACTTGTTCTGAGGTTTGTGAATATGATATATTTTTATTTACATTGAATCGTTTTCAAGATATGGCCTAAGATTTGGTTTCCATAGTATAAATCAGGTGTACAAAAAAGTTCAATGTCTTTGATAATCTGTTTCCGTTTTGCTGTTTATATCTTAACGTAAATATTCTATTTTAGACACAAATATTTGTATTTTTTTCTTCTAGACATTTACAACGCTACATGTAACTAAAAAGTCTGGCGTGTCACCCACAGTGAGCGGTTGCTGAGGTTAATTCCCCACTGAAGCCTTGATCTCTTCCTTCTAATCAACGGGAAGGAAACTGTATTGGGCATTGGTGGGGTTATATAAATAACTGTTACATCTCTTCTTCATTTTCTTCTGAAGGTACCTTCCTATGATCCGAATTCTCAAAAATCTTGTTCAAATATGGAACACTGAGTCTTTGGTGATGTTTTGGTACTAAAAAGAGGAAAGACAGATTTTTTACACTACAAAATTTCGTAAAATAACTTAGTTAATTTGTTTTTGAATCATCGACTATCTTAGAAATTACACTTCGTAAATATTTTTTTCACTGATGATTAACACTTATTTGTAAATTCGACTTAATATGGTCAGATGAAGTTACTTCACAAAATAAATGTTATGTGAGAAAATAATTCTTTTCTGATGTTGTACTTTATTGACATTTGTAAAGCATGTCCCTACATACTGTAAGATCATTTGCTTAACCATAATCTTTATTTTCAGTGAAACTAATCATTAAGTAAAGCTTATTGTGTTGAAATTCAATACATCAACCCTGGTATGGTCGAGGGTGGGGAGAGTCCTCTCTCCCTTTCGAAATGCTCTCACATAGCCACACGAAATCGATTTCATAAACTCTGATTCCAAACCAATGGTGCACATGGGCTCCAGGATCCTGATGGAAAAAATGGTGTATAAACCTATATTTAATCACTGGCTACCATGATACTGCATCTCCTAACGTTGCTCCACTACTTTGTGAACTAGACCTCTAGGTTAAAGACCCTCTAAGAAAACCATCTGCTTCTGTTTGGGTGCCCGGATAGTATTCTGGCCCTCAAAAAAATCAAATGACTAAGTGTAGCGTATATATATTTGGTGCCTTCTTGAACCAATGTTCATGTATTTAAATAAATAAATGGATGAATTACTGAATAGTTTTAATTTATTGACCTTAAACACTAAGATTTCTCGTCAAGACGGAATATATATATATATATATATATATATATATATATATATATATATATATATATTCATTTTAAGAAAAAAAGCTTTATCGTATAACATTTAAAAATTTAACAAGATTTATACTGGCTACACTAACTAATAAATCTCAATGAATTCTAGCTAATAATTTTGATAATTCATTAGAAATCATTTCAATTTATCGAACTTCATGTAGTGCTAATTCACTTAAAATATTGCGTCATTATTAGTTCAATAGTAGAGCTATACTTGAAATGTTACTTCGAAATAAATTTTAAAGTCGATAGTTCAATGTATATTTTGATTATAATTGATGTAAATCATTTTTTTTTATTGTACTAATGTAACTAAGTGCATAATTTAATAGTTGTAAGTTTGTAATTGTAAATCTCTGTTTATGATTTCAATTAACTTAAATAAGATCACATAAATCAAATAAACATGTTAATAAATAAAAATGTAATAATCTGTAATTCAGAAATAATAAATGAAATTAAAATAATTTTTGATGTGTATACTTTCATAGATTCCTTTTAATGCGTGATAAAAATGGTGGTGTTTGTCGGGAAAATTGATCAACTATGGTTTATTTTTACAGGATGATAATAGTACTGATAATAAACTTCTGTCTCCGATGATCACTAAAATACTATGTATAACCAGAATGTATCGGGTATCTGTTTCAGATTATTTCAGCACTCTATGGCTATTTACATTCACTAGTTATATTGCTTTGCTTGGTCTTATGAAATCTGAAATTCTCCATCGGTTTATGGGAATAATTCTTCTACTCTGATTATCTACTATAATAGTCTTTTCAAAAATTTATCATAACCAACCAGATATTTATATTTCTCTCGTGTCTTGCTATGCCCAAGAACCTTCTAAGCAATTGATAACAGGCAATCGCAAACATATGGGTATGATATAACATCACTGCAAAATGGCCAAAGTGCTTTTGCACAAATGTAGAATCAACTTCTGTAACTAGGTAAACCCACAACAGTTTTTTAATGTAATAGAATGCAAATTCGTAATTTTATTGAGCTATCGATCTATCTGTCAGTCATAGATGGTGAATGATTTGGATAATACAAAGTAACTTATATTTGAAGAGTTTCGAAATTGTATTGTATTGGAAATTCTGACCTTGTTGTTGATTGACAGTTGTTTTGAGTTCCAGATATCCTTCAGTTGTAAATATGCTGCTCTTGCCATATTGATCCGCGCCTTCACATCTGCATCAGATCCACCGTGTTAATCAATGATGTTGCCCAGATATTTAAATGTATTTTCATATTCCAAATATTTTCAGAAAGTATGATTGGATTGTTGCATGCTGTGTTGTATCCTTTTTCTTCGAACGAGTCTGTGAGCTGTCCTCCATGCACGGCTTTGCAGTTTAATCCGTCATAGGAATTCCGTATGACATTGACTATCTTCTCAGGCACGCCGTAGTGTCGAAGAAACCTCCATGGTGTTGTCCTGTACACGCTATTCAAATACTTTCTTGTAGTCAATGAATTTGATGTAGAGTGATGACCAGTAAAGACCCTAGACTGCTCGGTCAATAAATCATTGCTCTCCAACTGGCGGTTTGAATATTTTTTTCCAAACCGCCAATTAGAGAGCAATGATTTATTGACTGAGCAGTCTACAGTCTTTACCGGTCCTGCTTACCTTCTAACCCTGCCTGTTAAGTCCATGTTATAACGCGAAGTCCGCCTATTAGAGAGCAGCGAATTATCGATCGGACTAAAGACACATGAAACACATAAGAGCAACCTAGAGTTCTGATTGGCCCTGCTTCCCTGTCTAGCCCAGTCAGTTGAGTCCAGAACACAAATCTCAGCCTCGGAGGTATGAATCATTACATTTCAAACATACACTGTTTATATACCAAACAAACACTACATCGTACCATAAAATAAAAAGTAACATTTGTACAAGATTTGACCTCCAGGAAATGACACAAATGAATATTGACCAATAGGGAAATGACACGTTGGGAGAATATTGACCAATGGGGAAATGACACTATTTCTTACTCCGGAATAGCATTAGATAATTTCTAGGGTATTTTCTGAATACCCTAACAGTTCAGAACACCTATCTCAGCCTATGTGATATGAATCATGTATTGCAGACATACTGGGTATACATACAATCCAAACAGATCACATTGTACCATAAAATAGGAAACAACATTTGTACAAGATTCAGTCGAAAGTGGCTGTGAATGCGGGAGATAGTAATTGATAGACTAGGCGTAACTCATGAACGGTAAGACGTATAATAATAGTTCATACGTCAAAACTAAGCTTATAATAAGAGGAACATGAATATGAACATTTTAGTTACTTGACAGTTATACAATAAAAATATACGTATAGTATTAGTCGAGAAATAGATTCCAACAGTTACCATTCATTATTCTCATCGGGATATAACAGCAAGTGGTTCGATTATTGAGCCGTGTCAGTCTCTTTAGCCAAGCGGAGTAATGTTCTTGAATTCATTTGGATAAAGTAGGGCTCCAACGATATATATACCTGGTTCCACATAAATAAGTAAATTGATATATGCACATAGAATTGATCAAATGAGATAATTAATGAACATGGATCGGCTTGAGAATACGATTCACAAGGTTGTTGCGAAGCAAGTTCTTTTTGGAGAATCAGAAATTCTCCTCTTTCGGATGTCTGTTACTCTATCACCCCGGAAATCGATGTTCACGTACAGTGTTTTCCTTTCAACAGAGGTTATTTGTGCTTTAGGCGGTCCGGGTTTTATGTTCTTTTCAATAAATATCGAAAGATATTCGTTTTCGATAACTACTTTCTTCAAGAGGCTCAGTTCGTTATCTGTGACCTCGGGACCACAAATTCGCTTAGCGAGTGGTGTGATCGAGTTTCACTTTTGACTAATGGGACCGTGATAGCTGGCCACTCTACAAGAGTTTCCTGTAGATTGATCTTCTTAGAGTTTCGTCGTGTTTTCTTGTCATTTCGCCTTTGTTTGTTCTCGACTTCAAGTGGGAAATTTATTTCTGAATGGCAGTTATTAAATGTTTTCAGAAGATAATTCAAGTCATATTTGTTGTCACAAATGATAAAAATATCATCCAAGTGCCTTTTATGCAAGTAGAAGTTGTCATTAATCGCCTTAAGTTAGTTGCTTTCTAAACCGACCATAAAGCCGGTAGTGGAACAAGAGGATATCCTCTTGTTATACCATGCTCTTGCTTATGAATTACGTCATTCGATGTAAATTGTACAATTTAAGTGCATCGTAATCGTAGTTTTTTTCAAATAGGTTTTCAGTATTTCGATATTGATCTCATTATTATTTATGCATTTGCATATAAAACTGATGTTCTCTGTCAGTGGAACATTAGGGAATGGTGATTCGACATCAAGAGAGATGATAGGTTTGTCATTTACATTCATTTCTTTTATGAGTTCAAAAGTATCATGTAAAGACACTTTGCTATGTTGCGATAAGGGGTTCCGGACATATCAAGAGTTGTTTGGAGAGGTAGGACATGTTTGTTTACTTTAGGCGAACCATATAGTAGCGGTATTATTGATCCTGTTGGTTTTATGCTCTCACAGATATTTTCGTTAATTATATGATCATTTCTCATTTTCTTCATTCAGCTGCTTTTCGATCATTTCAGTCTTGTCCTTCTCATTAGTTGTTTTACAGAATCTGGTGCCATCCGATAATAGCTTTGCTATTTCGTCGATACAGATCTTGCAGTCTAACAGCACTAAATCTATATCTTTATCTGGACGTTTTATAATCAAGTCTGTTGTTTCTAAGCGGTTTTAGTTTATTCCTATGCTCTTTCGTTAGAAGACTTTTACCTGGCCCTTTTGTGCAGCTATTGAAACGAATGGATTTAAAACTTTTAAATTCCTAGTCGGATATTAGAATAAGCCTATTTGTCTGTTTGATTACATTTTTGAGTTGAACATGTATGTGAATTTTGTTAAATCTTTTATTCATGTCTCAGAATTTTGTCCCTAAAGATAGAGCTTCCAGATGTACATTTGTTAATGATACTGAAGAATGATTAAACACATCTCTTAGGACTGATCGGAAATTTATATTGTGTTTCTGTGGTTTTAAACTTTAAGTGAGATCCGATATTAATTTTGTCGTAGGTTTCTCAATAATTGTGGTAAAATATTCGGTGAAAAGATAGTATTCATTAGATGATAACTCATATAAGACAGGCGATCTTTGTGAAATGTTGGATTTTAGTAGCGAGATGAGTGTAAGAATAGAACTGATAATATTTTGAGCATGGCGTTTAAGAGATTTGGAGTTTGGATAAATATGCTTTCTTCGAAGAATCACTAACACAAATTAAACCATAATCTTATTATTGAATTAAAAGACTGAGTAATAATCTTGTAAACTGTAAGTTTCATCAAGTAAAACTGATATATTGTTGCTTGAATTTATAAATACGCAAACAGTAGACAACTTACTTACTTACGCCTGTATCTCCTCGTGAAGGAGCATAGGCCGCTCACCAGCATTCTCCATCCAACCCTGTCCTGGGCAATCCTTTCAAGCTCTTTCCAGTTCTTATTCATCTTTTTCATATCTGCTTCTATTTCCCGACGTAATGTGTTCTTTGGCCTTCCTCTTTTCCGCTTCCCTTCAGGATTCCAAGTTAGCGCTTGTCTCGTAATGCAGTTTGATGATTTCCTCAATGTATGTTCTATCCATTTCCATCGTCTTTTCCTAATTTCCTCTTCAGCTGGAAGCTGGTTGGTTCTCTCCCACAAAAGGCTGTTGCTGATGGTATCCGGCCAATGGATGTTGAGTATCATGCGTAGACAGCTATTAAGAAATACCTGTACCTTCTTGATGGTGGTTGTTGTAGTTCTCCACGTTTCAGCTCCGTACAGTAGAACTGCCTTGACGTTCGTATTGAAGATTCTGACTTTGATATTGGTTGAAAGTTGTTTTGAGTTCCATATGTTCTTCAGTTGAAGGAATGCCGCTCTAGCTTTGCCAATCCTCGCCTTGACGTCTGCATCTGAACCTCCTTGTTTATCGACGATGCTCCCCAGGTATGTGAAGGATTCCACGTCTTCCAGAGTCTAGCCATCAAGAGTGATTGGATTGCTGTTCTCCGTGTTGTGTTTGAGGACCTTGGTTTTCCCTTTGTGTATGTTGAGGCCTACTGATGCAGAGACTGCTGCTATGCTGGCTGTCTTTATCTGCATTTGTTCGTGTGTATGTGATAGGAGGGCTAGGTCATCTGCGAAGTCCAAGTCGTCTAATTGGTTCTGAGCTGTCCATCGTATGCCGTAGTTTCTCTCAGATGTCGAGGTCTTCATAATCCAGTCGAACACCAGAAGAAACAGGAAGGGAGAGAGTAGACAGTCTTGTCTTACTCCGGTTCTTACTTGGAATGCGTCTGTCAGCTGTCCTCCATGCACTACTTTGCACTGTAGTCCATCGTATGAGTTACGGATAATGTTGACAATCTTCTCAGGAACTCCGTAGTGTCGAAGAAGTTTCCATAACGTTCTCCTATCTACACTGTCAAATGTCTTCTCATAATCAATGAAGTTGATGAAGTGATGATTTCCACTTTGTTGATTGTTCGACGATGATCCGTAGTGTCGCAATTTGGTCTGTGCACGACCGATCCTTACAGAATCCAGCTTGTTGATCTCAAAGTTGGGCGTATATTGTTTCTTTCATCCTGTTCAGCAACACTCTATTAAAGACTTTTCCTAGTACTGACAGTAGTGTTATGCCTCTGTAGTTTTCACACTTGCTCAGATCTCCTTTCTTTGGAATCTTGACGAGGTGTCCTTCTTTCCAATCCATCGGCACTTGTTCCTCCTCCCAAATCTTCTTGAATAGAAGATGAAGCATGCTTGTAGTTACTTCGATGTCTGACTTCAACGCTTCAGCTGGTATATTGTCAGGTCCTGCTGCTTTCCCGCTCTTGATTTGTCTGACGGCCATTCTGATTTCTTCGGTCGTTGGTGGATTGACATCTATAGGAAGATCTGTGTGTGCTGCTTCGATGTCCGGTGGATTCATTGGAGCCGGCCTGTTCAGGAGTTCCTCGAAGTACTCTGCCCATCTGTTGCGCTGTTGTTGAATCTCAGTGATTGGCCTGCCTTCTTTGTCTTTGACTGGTCTCTCTGGTTTACTGTATTTCCCTGCAAGCTTCTTCGTCGTATCGTAAAGCTGTCTCATATTTCCTTCTCTTGCAGCTTTTTCCGCCGTCGTTGCTAGTTCTTCCACGTATTTTTGCTTATCAGCTCTAATGCTCTTCTTCACTTTCTTGTTTGCTTCTATGTACTCTGCTTGTGCTTGGACTTTCTCTGCTCTTGTTCGACTGTTGTTAATTGCTGTCTTCTTGTTCTTTCTTTCTTTGATCCTGTCCAGTGTTTCTGTAGAGATCCATTCCTTGTGATGATGCTTCTTGGGGCCCAGAACCTCTTGACACGTTGAAGTTAATGTTTCTTTGATACCTTTCCAGCTATCCTTCATAGTAGTTTCTTCTTCCTTCAGTAGATCCTGTAAGGCTTGGAACCTGTTGTTGAGAGCTACCTTGAATTCATTGAGTTTGTCAGTGTCTCGAAGGAAGGCTGTATTGAACCTTTGTGGTGCTGTTTGTCCAGTTGTCCAGTTCTTCTTTAGCTTCTGTTTCAATTTGGCTAAAACCAGGTGGTGATCTGAAGCTATATCCGCTCCTCTCCTGGTTTTCACATCTTCCATTGTCCTTCGGAACTTTTTATTGATGCAAATGTGATCTATCTGGTTCTCTGTGGTGTGGTCCGGTGAGATCCACGTAGCTTTGTGTATACGTTTGTGTGGAAATGTTGTACCGCCTATGACCAATTTATTGAATGCACACAGATTTGCAAATCTTTCCCCGTTCTCGTTTCTCTCTCCCAGTCCACGTAGTCCCATGATGTCTTCATATCCGATGTTGTCCATTCCGACTTTGGCGTTTAGATCTCCCATCAGAATGGTGAGGTCCTTTCTTGGGCACTTCTCTATGATTGATTGCAGCCTCTCATAGAATTGATCTTTAACGTCGTCGTTGCTATTATTGGTGGGTGCATAACATTGGATAATGTTCATTGTGATCCCCTCCTTCTTTGTTTTGAATGATGCTTTGATGATTCTGGATCCGTGAGATTCCCATCCTACAAGTGCATTTCGTGCTACTTTGGATAGCATTAAAGCAACTCCCTGAGTGTGTGGAGCATTTTCCTCTTCGTGACCGGAGTATAGCAGCATCTCTCCCGTATTTAGCCTTTGTTGTCCAGCTTGGGTCCAATGGGTTTCACTGATTCCCAGTACTGCCAAGTTGTATCTCCTCATTTCCGTTGCTATTTGACTGGTCTTCCCGTTCTCCCACATTGTCCGGACGTTCCATGTACCTATAAAAATTGTTGCTCTGGTTGTCAGGAGGGGCATCGGCCTCGTGGCTTCCGAAGGAACTCGGCTTTCACCATGAAGCGTCATATTACCTCTAACTCCCAGGGCAGAGTTTAAATGGTTTGAGTTATTTTTTCTGGTTAGCGTTTTTTTAGCGAGTTAGGTTTCTACGGGATGGGGACGCTAACCCCATGCCCAACCCTCCTCCTTTACCCGGGCTTGGGACCGGCAGTAACTCTGGAAGAGCTACAGGCGGAGTTAAACAGTAGACAACACTAGTTTATATTTTCGATTTTATTAAGTTAAGTGTTTATTTCACTCATTAAGTGTTGATTTTAATAATCATGGCTACACACTGTTCATCTTATTAGTTTTAACTATAGAGTACACTGATTGTTATCACAACAAAAGATTTACCCTTAAGTAAGGGAAAACAAATTGTTATAACTGTCCGAGTTTCTTCGTCTATACAATTGGACGTTAATTTACCTTAGACGAATATTTACACTAGATTCCCTCCCAGTGTCTATTCTACAGGAGTCCAATATAACTCAGATCAAGAACATGTGATTAGCCTGACTAGAACATAAATATATTTCCACACCAAAAACTGACAACAATCCAATAATAATAAGACTATCTACAAGTCTGACTAAGCAAACAACCAATCATTATCATTCTCGCCCACACATCACAAATGGGTTTGAAACTAGGTTATTGACACTAAAAGATTAATTGTACATATAATGAAATATATTACTGTAGAATTTCATTACACATATTCTATATGTATGCACTTGGACACTGGGTTTTATAAACTGAACTCCTATTACATTTCATCTGAACACCAGACTGACCGGAGATCTCTACTTATCATTCATAGTTGTTAATATATATATCCAGGAATATTCTTTCATGTAACTAGTTTGGTTGAGATGTACACGGTAGGATTTAAAATCACAACGAAACAACAATTAACTCAGTAATTAGGTTAATACTGTTCTGTAAATACGCTGTAAACATATACTGAATATATGTTTTCTTCAGTAGGCCAAGTTTGCAAAACTCCCATATGAATACATTGATTTCCACGTTCTCATTAGAACTAAACTAGATATTATTTTACTGAAAGTTAATAAATATTTGTCCCATACTCTATATTGATAATAACTGACTGAATGAAGATGAATTCCATGTAGACTGGCTTTACATACATCACTTGTATTAATCTTAAGTTTTGTGATTTGCATTAAAGAAAAGGTACACACTTTGATTATAGCTTATCTACTTTTATATATTAGAAAACATAAATACCCACTTCATAAATGCCCTTGATTTTTGGAGGGTGCTATTTTTAAATCTTAGACTCTTGTTTCATGTTTATTGGTATTCGATACGTTTAAGCTTGAGAAAATTTATGATCAATTTACGAATAAAGTTTAATGAAACAGTGTGTTAATTTGTAATTTTAACCTACAATTATTTCGTTTCTTTGTCACGTTGCCGTTGTATGATAAAAGAAGATGCAATAGAATTGCTTTCATTTAACAAAAATACTTTGAATCACGTGCAACATTCACATGATGCTAAATATTAGATATTTGATATGTTTTTAGATAACGCTATGCAGAAATGAACTTTGATGAAGGTACTGTTTAAGTGATTATTGTATTATAAAGCAATATATTTCTTGTTTAATCTAAGCTACATACACGGATTCGATTTACGTGTGAATAATGTTGTTGATAAGTAATATACCTATTAATTAGTTTACACAAACACTTTACGTGACATATTAGCTAACACGTAAGTTAGGTTTCACAAAACTACAGAAACCTCCAACTCATCTTAAAACGTGTAACAATGTGATTTCATGTGAACAAGTTATCATAGCCAAACTATATTAACAGTCTCTCAGTAAGCTGGGTTTCCAATCTTGAATTTATCAGCAACTTTAGCACAGCAGGTGTATTTTCAAATTTTCTACTGAGGTAGAAGTAAATTTTTCATTTTTGAGAATATCTTATTTTCGATCAAATGAGTTTAAAGTTTTTTCTCATATTACGTAGTTTTCAAATGAATCCAGTTGAATCTCCAAAATTATTAATATAATGATGGGTCATTTCAATGATTGATTGACTGTTTCTTTAAATTTATTCGTGAGATGGATAAACAACCTAGTGATGACATAATATCTGTATTAGAACTAAACTTTTTATCAACACTTCATTTTCACATCTGCATATTGTCCGAAATTGGTCAATCTTGCTCAACAATAAATTTAGTTCACGGTTTATCACATGTTAGAATAGATTTCTATGGTGTTTGTATGAACTAATGATTCCTTTGTACTTGATAACTGCTTGATTTCAAATTCTAAATACAATATGTTTGTTCGTGCTCATCTAATACTTCTTGGTTAAATTGAGTTATTTATGAGAATCCTAGATTGTACTATAATTCAAATACTTCTAATTATCACTATTTCCTTTAGTTAGTTCAGTTTCATGTAATCACAATGAGATTTTGTAATAAACCAGTCAACTTTTAAAGTTACTTCGGTAACCAAGATACATTGATTTGTCCTCACTTCTTGACCCTGTGTTTACTAGGAAACATATTCAGAGTTTAACGATTAGATATCCAAAACATTTCATCAACATACATAGATTGAATCACAAAATAATCTTAATTGGACCACCACTGAATCCAGTGCTTACTGATTTTCATTGATGGTCTAGTTAAGATAAAGTCCATAATTTAAACTATAAAATTCCTACAATTCCCATTAACCTCCTTTACTATTAATTTAGTTAATAGTCTTGTCTAAATGAGGTGAGGATACTAAATGATATAAGCCATTCAATTCTTTATATTAATACAATTATATTAATAAGTTAGATTATTATTATTAGAGAAACAATTAAAAAATATTTTGTGATTTGTAAATATGAGAGTTGGAATCTTAAAATAATAGACTGTTGTTTTGAATTCTGGTGTTAACTATGTGTCCTTATAACCCAGTCATTATTTCTCATTCCCAACAAATATGTATGTTTCTGTGTTAGTGAACTCAAAATCTCTTTATATGAAATTTTTTTACCTAAATAGCCAATTGATGATGAATGAATCTAACTTATAATTATTTTGCTTATGAACTGAATATTGTGTTCGTTTACATCAGAAATGTCTCAGACTGTGACAATTACAGGATTGTACTCTAAGAATCTTGAGAACATTTACTAGAATTTAATGACAAAATACTAAGAGGACTCAGTAAATAAGTGGATAACGCGATAGCGTTTTAAGCGAACGGTACTGAGCTCGAGTTCTAGAGTGAACATCAACTCTGAGATGCAGGTACATCCAGCTGACGACTCCCAGATAACACTAAACGCGCATCCTGGATTCCACTGCTAGCCACTATCCATCTTTGCCCCCAGATGCCCTCGCACGGCCGCAAGTGGGGAGGGCCTGCTCTCCCTCTCGAAATGCTATCACATGGACACACGCAGATAGCCTCTGCCAGGGAAGTCCTGCTCACTGCCTTCTCGTGGCAGAGGTGTTGTTTACGAAATTGAGAGGACGGAAAGCGAATGCCAGGCACTTTAACCGGACCGGTGGATACAGAGAGTCCACCTAGGGGAGTTGGAAAACCCTGACTCCAAACCAATGGTGCACATGGGCTCCAGTATCCTGAAGGAACAATTGGCATATGAACCAATCGTTGGTCACCAGCTACCATGGGACTGCATCTTCTTACGATGCTCCACTGCCTTGTGGATCAGACATTTGGGTCGAAGGCTCCGGGTGTGACCCCTAAGAAAGCCACCTGCTTCGTCCTGTGGACCCGGGCATTATCACAGCCCACACACAAATAAAATGAAATAACAATATTTACTAGAAACACTGTTCTTGTTCCAATTAAAATTCAGACAACTTATATCCATTTGATAACAATCATTATTATTTTTTTATATATATACTACGTCATTTATACACTCTCTTTTATTCCCACTGTGTTGTGGCCCCATTGTGCCAACATTTGTGTTCAAATAAAACAAAATAAAAAAATTAAGAGAACATATTAAAATTGTATATTTTTATGAATGGTTTTTAACTGTATACAATTAATTCCTTTTTGTAATTTTGTTTTGAAATCTCAGATCACAGCGCATAATGATAACAGTCATCTTGTTTTGTGTGTAATCTCGGTGCTGTGTTAGAATTTTATTTTCTTTCCCTATTATATCATTTTGCAGATTTTGATTACATTACTTCTTCACCTTAATATTTGCTAATATTCCCTATTAAATATTTTCCTTTATATTTACAGAGAATTAAAACTAAAACACTAATTCATGTATCTTCAGACGGTAAGGTGGTAGTTGGAGGTAGTTTACAGGAAACCCTGAATATAGATTTTGTGCTAATATGGTATGGCAACTCGAACTGATGTACGTGCGTACGAAGTTCCACGTTGTTACTGACTGACTGATTTTGTGCTATTTTGGAATCGTCAGCAAATTATGCCTGTAATCTTGAGGGAACTTATGCATCCTGATGGATTAGATCGATAGAATTCGATCTGTAATAAGAAGGAATTTACATTTATGACATTGGTCACTATCCAGTGATTAATCAATTAGAAATCTGTAGATGGATTATAACTGATGATCATGAGGTCTGGATACTGGTGGATAAAACTAAAGTAAATCTGTCAAGTACATACTGGTTGTCTCCAAAACACATTTTAACAGTAATCGAATTAACATTTATCAAACCTTTCCGATTAACTCTGTCTTTACCTCTCCTAGAGTTAATATCGGTCCCAAGCCAGACTAAAGGAGGGGGGCTGGCAATCCCATCCCTAAAAAATATTCTTGCCAAGAAAGCGCCAACCAGATTAAACAAATTAAACTCTTCTCTGGGTGTTTAAGGAAGAATTATGACGCCTTAGGATGAAAGCCGAAATTCTTCGGAGGTCACGAGGCTGATGCCCCTTCTAACAACCAGAACAATTTTTATAGGTACATGGAACGTCCGGACAATGTGGGAGACCGGGAGGACCAATCAAATAGCAACAGGAATGAGGAGTTACAACTTGAAGGAATCAGTGAAACCCATTGGACCTAAATTGGACAGAAAAGGCTTGATATGAGAAAGATGCTGCTGTACTCCCGTCAGGAACAGGAAAATGCTCTACAAACTAACAGATTTACTCTGATGCTGTCCAGACAAGCACGAAATGCACTTATAGAATGGGAATTTCATGAACCCAGGATCATCAAAGCATCATTCAAAACAAAGGAGGGGTTTACACTGAATGTTATCCAATGTTATGCACTCACTAATAATAGCAGTGACGACAATAAAGATCAATTCGACTCGACAATGTAATCGATCATAGTGAAGTGCCCAGAAAATAACATGAATTTCCTGATGTGAGACCTATACTCCAAAGTCGGAATGTACAACACCGCGTATGAAGGTATCATGGGACGACATAGACTGATTGGGAAAAAGGAACAAAAATAGGGAGAGATTTGCAAATCTGCGTACATTCAACAAAATGGTTAAACGTGAAGGTATATTCCCTCACAACGCATACAAAAATCTACATGGATCTCACCGGACCACACCACGGAGAACCAGATAGATCATATTTATATCAATAAAAAATTCAGAAGAACAGAAAATCACAACTTGGTTGTGCGCAAGATGAAACTGAAGCTAAAAAAGCACTAGGCAACTCGGGAAACACCAGTACAAAGATTCAACACAGCCTCCCAAAGAGATACTAACAAACTCAACAGAATCAAGATATCTCTGAACAACAGGTTCCAAGTCTTATAGGATCTAGTGAAAGAAGAACCTACGATGGAGAACACTAACTTCAATGTTCCAGAATAAGGAATGGATCTTGAAGTAAACCCTGAACAAGATTCAAGAAAGGAAGAACAAGATGACAACAATTAAAAGCAGTCTTACAGGAGCAGAGAAATTCAATGCATTAACTGAATACACTACAACAAACAAGAAAGTTAAGAGCAGCATTAGAACCGACAAGCAGAAATATGTGGAACAGCTAGCAACGACAGTGGAAAAAGCTGCAAGAGAAGTAAATATGAAAAAACTATATGACACGATGCAGAAACCAACAGGGGAATATAGTAAATCAGAGGTACAAAGAAGGCAAGCCAATCATTGAATTTCAAGTACGGATGGGTATGACACTATGAGGAACTCAAGAATAGACCAGCCTCACACAACCCACTGGACATTTAAGATGTTACTTCATCAACGATCGAAGAAATCAGGGTGGCCATTAGACAAATCAACAGTGGGAAAACAGAAGGATCTGACGATGTACCAACTAAGGCACTCAAGTCATACATAGAAGCAACTGCAAACATGCTCCACGTTCTATTCGGGAAGATTTGGGAGGAATAACAAGTAACAACTGACTGTAAGGAAAGACAACTCATCAATATACGAAAGAAAGCAGGTCTGAACAAGTGTAAGAACCATAAAAGAATAACACTACTGTCAGTAACAGGAAAAGTCTTCAACAGAGTGTTGCTGAACAGCATAAAAGTCTCAGAAGACGCCCAACTTCCTGATCAACAGGCTGAATTCTGTAAGAATCGGTCGTGCACAGACCAAATCGCAACACTACTGATCATTGTTGAACAATCAGTTGAGTGGAACTCGTCACTATACATTAACTGCATTGACTATGAGAAGGCGTTTGACGGTGTGAATAAGCGAACCTTCTTCAACACGATGGAGTACCTCAGAACATCGTCAACATTATCCGGCATTCATACGACAGACTGCAGTGTAAATTGGTACATGGACAACAGCTGACGGATACATTCCAAGTAAGGATTGGAGTCAGACAATGCTACCTACTCTTACCCTTCCTCTTTATTCTGGTGGTCGAATGGATTGTGAAGACCTCGACATCCGAGGGGAGGCACGGAATACAATGGACAGCTTGCATGCAACTAGACGATTTGAACTTCGCAGATGACGTGGCCATTCTAGCCCATTCACACCAACAAATGCAGATGCAGACAACCAGTGTAGCAGAAGTCTATGCATCAGAGGGCCTCAACATTCATAAAGGAAAAAGCAGGATCCTCAAAGATAATATGAAGAACACCAACTCAATCACTCCTGATGGAGGAACTCTGGAACAGGTGGAATCTTTCACATACCTCACCAACATCATCGATGAACAAGGACGATCTGATGAAGACGTAAAGGCGAGGATTAGCAAAGTAAGGACAGCATTCCTACAATTGAAGAATGTGTGGAACTCAAAACAACTGTCAACCAATATCCAAGTCACAATCTGCAATGCGAACGTCAAGACAGTCAGTTCTATTGTACGGAGCTAAAACTCGGAGAACTACTACAACCATCATCAAACATCTACAGGTGTTTATAAATAATTGTCTACACAAGATACTCAATGTCCTTTGGCCGATTACCATCAGCAACTGTTTACTGTGGGAGAGGACAAACCAACTTCCAGTTGAGGAGGAAAATAGGAAAAGACGTTGGTCGTGGATAGGACATACATTGAGGAAATCATCAAACTGCATCACGAAGCAAGCGACAACTTAGAATCCTAAAGGGAAACATAAAAGAAGAAGGCTGAAGCAGACATGAAAATGATGAATAGCAATTGGAAAGGACTGCTCAGGACAGTTGGATGGAGAATGTTGGTGAGCGGTCTGTGCTATTCGATGAGGCGTAACAGGCGTAAGTAAATCAAACTTTTCAATTATTCAATACTAAATGCGCCATTTGTATGAAAGATCTATTTTGACAACATTTTGATTGAGACTATTTTCCAGCTAACTTTCTATAAAACTTCTCAATTTAGCCTCTTAAATTCCTAAGTGTTTATCGATGCAGTAACTAGTGTCTACCGATAAGTCACTGGCATTTATCGTTTAGTAAATTCCAACACCTTTATTTGGCAGTTTCACGTAGATTTGTATGAGATCTTATAATTAGATGAACAGAACTAATGTATCACTACTTCAGTGAAAATAAATTAATCATATTCACTCTAGATTATTCACTTGATTGTTAGATACTTCATTTTGGCTGAATCTATTCTATACGCTGAGAATAGTTACAGTCTTTTTCTACCAAACTACTGTATCGTAGAATATTTTTCTGCGATTGTCTGAACTATCTCCTCAAAATAAATTACTTGTTTCGGCCAGTTAATTAAACACCATGTATAACCTTCGACTTCCAACAGCTCCATATGGTCGACGATGTAAGTAGTTCATAGTAGCTTTGTGTTGTTGATTGTATTGAAATTTGAATAATTGTACATTTTTATGATTTACATGACGTACTAATAGTTTGGAAAATTTTAATGCATCCAGTTGGTGGTGTGTGTGTTCGCAGTGTTTATATTCGTATTAAAATATAATTCTTGGTAACACCACATGTTAGTCTTCTTTTATTAAGAACCTATACTTTTGGTTTATCTCTTTCTAGCTAGGGATATACTGGTGGTCAGGAATCATCGTATTACACTAAACGTTAAGTACACGAGGCAAACAACAAGTTTTCCTTCACTCTTCAAATATCAGCATACAGCAATTAGTTTGCAACTCTCATCATTCAATGCGTTTATGAGGTAAAAATGTTCCTGGAAGCCTTAGTGGTGAACTCACACAGGCGTTTCTTGACAAAGGTATCTAAAAACTAGATTATGGTGACAAGGAAAAGCAACATCTGTGGAGTGGATACCACTGAGTTATCATTAGCTATGTTGTAAAGTTCGTCTATATGTGATAGACTGATCATGATAAGCTTTTACACGCAGATTCTGAAGTACCTTGTGTACCCCGTTTCATTTTTTATGATGCTCTTCGGAAGTGTTTTACTCATGATATTCAAAAAGCTTTTATACTTATCTTTATTTTTGACGCTGGGATTAGTTGGAAAAGCAGATGTGATCAGCCTATGAAATCAGAGTATTATAGTATTTTGTGTAGCTCTTTATAATTCGGATGAGTTGTGATTTGTTTCGGACGGGCTTGTGATCCACGTAACTGTTTATGAGAGAGTATTGTCACAAACCATTCGAACCTAACGCTGCGCGAATAAACAATATACAACAGTTCAAAACCTACCATATTATCCCCTTGATCTGCTTTTAATGGAAACTGGATAGCATTTAACAGAAGTGGTTGTTCGGAATCTCCTTAAATTACTTAAGGCTGAGCACAAGAGTCTACCAATCAAACCTGTCATTTATAATCTAATTACAAGTCATTGATAGATATTCGAGCGGAATCTGTGTTAAATAACATTGATTCTTACTAAAACTTATACTAAAGTCGATGAGTCGTTGTGCTGAAATAAATGTAATTATAAATTGTTTGAGATCTTTATTAGTTCTATCATAATAGTATTTTAATAAAAGCTTATGATAAACGTTCTGTTTAACTAGAAATTACTTCAGTAATGGTAACATAATACGTCTTATCAGATCATAGAAAATAAGATGTAGAAGAAAATTAATTCTTCTTCATTCCAAAACTTTCCTTTAACTACAAGTAGCCTATAAGATACATGAATTTTTTTAATTATAGTACACGTTTTTTGTTCAACAGAAAGCATGATGAATAGAAAATAATTAACATTACACTTCGCAAATGGAGATTTTTAGTTATTATAAATTAATAAGATGGGAAATCCTGAAAATTTCATTTCTCGGAACAAAATAATATTACAACAAAATGTAGTTCCTGTCTGAAAGATTTTCCCTGAAACGATTGAACCTAAGTGGGCTTTCACTTCGATATAAAAGAAACCTGATCAAAATACTTCTACGTAGAATCAAAGCTATATGCTCCCGAAATGAAATTGCATATGAAATAAATGCATTGCGTAATGCTCTAAAAGAAAATGTGTACACTGAGAAACTTATACATAAACATTTAGCCAATAAAATAAGGCACGAGGAGTTACTAACTATGAGCAAGTCTCTGTTTACACTCTTACAAGTTGAAGGTGATGCACCCAGCGAAATGCTAATTCTAACGTTGCACAGAGTAATTCAAAGAATCTTTAGTGCAGGTAAACTACAATTATTGTTTTCTACAGGCCCGATGATCACTCCGAGATGGAAAGATAAATTATTTAAACTAGCCATCTTTTTCTGTATCTACCAATTCAACTGCTATTGTGGAACAAATTATATTGGCAGGTGTTCTAGGGATTTGTATTTTCGTATTTGCAAACACCTCCTAGTGTGGTTATGTAAAAGTATAGTCAAAACTGTTAACAGCTCTATTTTAGCTCATTTAGTACAAACGGGCCATACAGCCGATAGGGAGCAATCATTCACAATCATATATCGTGTTAGCAGCAATCTGCTTAAATCAGTCAAACTAATAATCATTCGAATGCCTGAAGTAATAGCTATTCGAATCGAAAGGCAGTAATCTTGCTTCCCTTGGCCTAATTAATTATTTGTTTGATGACATGGTGATATTTAATAGGTGTTCATACAATCTTCCTTTTACCATTTTCGTAGCTTAAACTGATCTTATTCACACATATTATGATTATTATCATAATACTTGGAAACATCTTGAGACATTCATTTAGCACCCAACTCTTCATAATAGGAACAGTTATAAAAATAAATGTTTGCTTACAAATTACTTCAAATAGCTTGTCGGTTCCACATCAGGGAATGTGTAGTATGCAATAATCTATCCATACTAGGCCACTTTACTAGCTAATCCACTCTAGATGTAAAAAAAATACTCAGTCTAAATACTAATGACCTGCTACCAAGATAATATTTAAAACAACTGGAAACTATTATGATATTATCCTTATGATGACTGAAATTGCCAAACGAGAAGTAAACATAATTAGTTAGTTTTTTTGACACAGACTAAACATATTTGACCCCTTCCGAATGAGCTGAGGACGATTTCTAACAAATAAAATGAACTACATTTATTAAAACTGAAAACTTACAGTACATTATCATTTTTTTATATGTCGGGTTTTTACATACTTTCGAAAAGACAGTGTTTATTAACACCAAAGATATATTTGATGGCAATCCTACAGCAAAATCACCTGGATTATGAAGAGGATCAAAAGTCCTAGAAGTATGTGTTCCGAAAATTTTTCTGAGTAAAACAAAAGACTGGAAGATAAAAAATTTTATCATATAAGAAGTCAGTGAAATGTAGGTAACCAGCCACAATAATTTGAAGAAAGCTCAAAAGAATAGATAGTCAAAGACAAACACCATATAGTCATTCAACTGTTGATTCACTTTTCATGCGTAGTTTAATTAAATGTTTTATTTGTTGAGAAGATGCCTCTAGTTTTGCACGTCGACTGGCAAGTTCTAAGGATAAATTCACAGCACGTCGAAAACAAGATTGTGCATGACGTAAACTAGAAGGAACAAGTACTCCAGAAAACCATCGGATTGGGTCTGTTGAAGGGTTAGGATCTAAAGTATTGCTAGCCAATTCGTCAATTAGCTGAAAACGAGTGGTTTTGAAATCCTTATCATAAGTAGGTTCGATAGGCTGGAAGGAAAGTGAAAAACGTAATATTATAGCTCTTGAAATGCACGTCATCTATGGACGTATAGACCGTTTTAGAAACGATTTGAATATGTTTCAGAACCTTATTCTCATAATAAAATCTCCAAACCGACCCTGATTCAAAAAGCTTTAAACATATATAGAATAATCAATATTAATAGGAAAAAAATCATTTCGATTTGCGCTCTGTTAAGTCCCATTAAAACTCGTGGATAAAATCAAGCATGACTATTCTGAACAATTAAAATGAAATCTGCTACACATAAACGACTGGATTACATTTTAGTGTGTTTATCAGTTTATAAGTGTGTGAACAAATACAAAATGTGGATTAATTGTGGCATACAAATAAAGGTGGATAAATATGAAACGGAAGGATTGCAAAACAGTTTCACTAATCCGACGAATATTTCAGATGGGTCAAAGGACTGATCACAACTAAGGTTTGGTAAATTTGTATAGAAGTAGTTTAAAATGATTATTCACATTTGTTAAAAACTTATCCACACGATAATGCAAACCTACCAAACTCGTTTTAGTGTAATATTAAAGGCAGTGTGGTCAGTGCTTTTCCTTATTATGCTTGTTGTTCTTATGTTTCTCTTAGAGAAAGTTAATGTATGATCAGATTCCTATAAGTGTATTGAGCTAATATACTACATAGCTCCGATAAAATGTCGTCCCTTTACACTATCATTAACAATTTCAGAGATATTACTCTAATACACTTAAAGTAGTTGCAGCAGATACGTTGATTATGTGTACGTAACGTTTGTATAGTATGTATTATTAGATCGATTTTAGTCTTCAAAAACTTTTTTAATCGCCTTGAGCTAATCATCAAGGTTCACGTTGGGACTTTGTTTCATCTTCTAAGGATTATGTAACCATGTAGTATGATTATCCTACAGAATAAATGGTTCACAACCTAGGATATGAACACGCAGGTAGTTGCTAATTTATGAAATTTTACTTCTTAGGTTAAATTTACGTCGAGTATTATTAAGACCTATAGCATACTGACTTCATGATGATGATGCGTGAAATTATATTACTAAGTATCACCCTTACATAGTTAATTTAGTTTTAGAAAGCCACTCCGCGTAACAAGCATTTCTCATGGCACTAAGTACTATTGCGTAAATTAGAATAACTCGGGCATGAAAGATTTTAGTAGTGACGAAATGCTGAGCGAAAAAGTTATTTTAAAAAATAAGAAATTCAATATCATACGAAAAATTAGACATGATATACGATTAATACATTTATATAAATAAAACCAACGTTCAGATGCTTTAGAATTTATGGTAAAAAAATGTGTGAATTACGATTGACAATTGGACTGTTAAAGCATTGTAATATCTGGATGCTTGAGCACAAGTATTACAATTCAATCAACGGACAAGTGTGAAAGCTTAAAGCCAAATAAACTACGCATCAATCGAAATATGATGAGCTAAAAAATTTTGTTATCTGATCATAGAGAAGTGAATTCTATGTATACACATGTACAGCCTTAGTTTCCTAGTGGAACTGTACTGAAGTTGACCGATAAACGGGTCTTGAAAGCTCTGTTCATAGAAATTCGAGCTCAGATTATCACAAAACTAAAACAGTATCAACATGACATGACGCAACTCAATGCCACAGTTGCATTATTAGTAAATTTTTGTGGTGATATTCAGGAGTCTACGGGTTGGCACATAAAAGCTAAATTGAAATCTAAGAATAAAAATATACATAGTATTATTCTAAACCTCATGAATCAGAAAAGTAATGCAAAAAACAACGAAATCATGTTAACTGTTTAATGAAAAAAGAAAAACGTTTATGAATAGGCTACCAAATCATCAGTCAGTCAGTCAGCTGCAACGTAGGACCAGGCACGTATATGCATCGGTCCAAGTTGCCATACCGCATTAGCACAACAAGATGAACACCGGATTCATAGGAGTAGTTAATTCAGTGGTGGTAATATATAGAAGAAAGATTGTGTATAAGGAGATAGTAAAGGAAGAAAGAATTAGTTCCTAGACAGATATGAAGCGATTTTAATCTCTTAATTTAAGGAAGACAGAGAGTGTATACACCGACGCCATGGTGATCGATTCTGAGCCATGTCGCCAACAGTCTCCAACCATTGGTTACGATAGTCACGCGGACCCCAACCAGGCAGTCTGAATCTACCAACATGGCTCAGACCAGAAGTTAGTGACTTCAAGCACTGATGCCACGTTTTGGTTTGGCCGCCCCCAACTTTCACCCAACCATCCGCCACACTAGTCAGCATTGCGCGTCGTGGTAGTCGGTGTTCAGGCATACGCAACACGTGGCCCAACCATCTCAGTCGATGAAGATTCATAACCTCATCAACTGATTTACCATCATTCCCTAATACCTTGCGTCTAACCTCACTATTACTTACCCGGTGATCCCAGCAGATACCCGCAATATTTCTAAGGCACCTGTGGCCAAATACTAGTAGCTTACGAGTATCTTCTACTCTTTAGAGCCATGTTTCGCAGCCGTATAGAAGGACGGAACGAACTGCCGCGCAGTATACTCGTCCCTTAATTGATAGACGGATATCTCGCCTTCGCCATAGATGACGTAAGTTGGCAAAGGCCAAACGAGCTTTTCGAATCCGTGCTGAGATTTCGTCAGACACCAACCCATTAGGGCTGATCAGACTTCCAAGATAAGTGAAGTTGTCAACGCGTTCGACTACTTCACCCCCTATCCTTAGTTCAGGTGTTGATGCAGACCAGTCCTGAAGCAACAACTTGCATTTAGAGGGAGAAAAGCGCATCCCAAACATTCTAGCATTGTTGCTCAGTGCTACCAAAAGACTCTGTATTTCATCAGCGTCTTCACCAAATCATATCAACAATTTATAGACATAAAGGTAATATGAACTGAAAGTTTGAACAGAAATATCAAAAAGCTGGTCAAATTAGATAGTTAATTTAATAGCAAGTAGAAAGACTCAAAAATCAATAATAACTATTATGAAGACGATCTAAAAATTTAATGAATACATAATCGACACAATTAAAGAATAGTGACTACAATGGGTTATGAACTTAAAGATTTTTTTTATAACTTGTAACACTGAGTTTCCCGAACGTAGCTGCTACCTTGACGTGGTGGTCGAGCTTGCCTATCGTGATGACCCAACCGAGCTATATTGGCTGGAACACATGTTCCTGCAGGTTCTACCATGCCAGGCAGGTCGTTTGGAGAACGGGAAGACTAAAAGCAGCAACTCAAGGTCTGAGGGCGAAGTCGTACTGCTGACTGTACAGAGGTGTGACAGCAGTAAGGTGTTTACCTCGGACAACCAGCATCTGCAGCGATACTGCCTTCTCACAAGGAAGGAAGGGGTTAGAAAAGATTGACCCTAAAAAATGTCACACCTTACCTTACCCCACGGATTTCCGTCTCCGGCGGTAAGGCCCTTTGAAGAACGGAGCTAACACATTAAAAACCTCCCACAAAAAGGCCGTGCGCGACCGGCCTCAAGCAGTTGTCCCTTGGGCTCTGCGGTCACGCACTCAGGTCGCTAAGACCAACACTAATCCGATTTCCTTTTCAGGTTCCTCAAGAAATACCCTTCCACGGTGTGGGCAGCCGGGAAGTGACATCAGCCCTCATACCCGTAACAGCGCACGAGACCAAGTTGGTCACATTCAAATCCTTCCTACACCTCTTAATGACTCTCTTATCTCCACGACTAACCATTCTTACGTCCCTTTATCACCTCGCCCCGCTAGTGCAAACGATTCGAGTACGCGGAATGTTATTCCTGGTCTCCTGAAACCACGCTCCAAACTACACGTAGGAGCTTTCAACGTCCGAACACTGTGCCAAATAGGACAACAGGCTTCCTTAGCTAGGACTTCAGAACCTCGCTTCACTGATGTGTGCTGCGTCTCCGAAACGCGCACACAGGATCCGAGTAGTGTCATTCATTTGACCGCACCATGTCAAAGTAACGAACCAACTCGATTTACGCTTCGTGTATCTGGAAGCCCTGATGCTGCTTCCCGTTTCCTCGCTGGCGTAGGTATAGCATTGAATCCTAGGGCAGAACTAGCTCTCCTAGACTGGATCCCAGTAGACAGTCGTTTGTGTGCTGTCCGACTAAACGGAACAGTAAGGACTCGAAAAGATAGGGACACTCGTCATTGCCTCTTCGTCGTCTCTGCTTACTCTCCCACTGACTGCAGCTCAGATGATGTAAAAGATGAGTTTAACAGAAAGCTTTCCGACCTTCTCCGAAAAGCTAGGCGTTCAGATGTAGTAATAGTGGCTGGTGACTTTAATGCTCAAGTAGGTAAACTAAGCGAAAAGGAAAGACACCTGGGTGGATCTTATGGTGTCGCGGCTCAAAGAACAGATAACGGCGACCGTCTGTTGCAGCTATGCTCAGATAACCGCCTGTTTCTTGCAAACACTAACTTTAAGCATAAGGAAAAACATCTTTTTACATGGAGACCCCATAATTCGTCTCAACGCTGGGCCCAAATAGATCACATCGCTATCAGCCACCGATGGAGGGGCTTGCTCATTCTGGAGCACATACTTAGATTCAGATCATGCTCTGGTGCGAACGCGTATTTGTCTACGTCTTACTGGACGTAGGAAAGATGGTACAAGGAAACTCCTTAGGGTACTACTTAATGATAGTCAAGCTAAGAGTATATTTCAGGAACAACTAGAAGAACGGTTAGACAGCCATGTAAGTGATGCCCACCCCGAGGCAGCGTGGAATGACATCCGAAAAGCTGTAGAAACAGCAGTGTTGTCTGCAAGTACGATAAACCATAAGGTTAGGGAGAAACACTGGATCTCAGCAGCATCTACCGCACTGAAAGATGCTCGTAAACTCATTCCATCTGGCTCTGAACATAACGAAGAGCGGAGTCAGCTTAAGCGTAAGCTGACTAGAAGCTTACGCAATGATCGTGAACAGTGGTGGGTAGCGAAAGCAAGAGAGATGGAAAAGGCAGCAGCAATAGGTAACAGCAGGCAACTGTTCAGATTTGTTAAGGAAACCGGGATTAGGAACCCAACTGTTAGCGAAACAATCGCAGAGAAAGATGGACATATTATTCATTCTCAATCCATTAGATTGGATCGATGGACAGAACACTTTAGGGATCAGTTCAACTGGCCTTCAGCCACACTTCGGTTTCCCATGATCTCCAGTCGACCTGAATGGCAAGTTGATGTAAGTCCTCCGAGTCTTTATGAAGTTGAAAAAGCTATAAGAAATCTGAAGCGTGGGAGAGCAGCAGACCCTGACAGGTTTACCCCTGAAATTTTTAAGGATGGCGGTCCAGTATTAGCAGCGAGATTGACTGAGGTCTTAGGTAGAGTCTGGGAACTGGACGTAATCCCATCTGACTGGTCTCAATCACTGATTGTGCCAGTCTATAAGAAAGGACAAAAGTCCTCCTGTGACAATCACAAAGGAATTAGTTTGACCAATTATAGTGTCTAAAATATTAGCTTCAATATTAATTCGACCCCTAACCAAAGCTCGTAAGAGCAGACTAGAGAAAACCAGGCTGGTTTTCGACCTGGACGTGGTTGTATTGATCAAATATTCACATTACGTCAGGTCCTAGAACATAGACACACATTCAGACGCCCCACAATGACAGTATTTCTCGACCTTAAGGCGGCATTTGACTCTGTTGATCGTGAGGTTTTATGGCAGTGTTTGTCACTGAAGGGAGTACTAAAGAAGTACATTAACCTTATAAAGGCTCTCTACTCGAACACAACTGGTCGAGTGAGAGCTTATGGTGAACTGTCATCAGAATTGATTACCTCAAGTGGTGTTCGTCAGGGCTGTCCACTCTTTTCATTCTTGTTTAACTTTGCCGTTGACGTGCTTTTAGAAATAACACTTTCCTCATATAAATTTCCAGGAGTTGAACTTTTACCGGGAGATTCACTTGTTGACTTAGAGTATGCCGATGACATAGTTCTATTTAGTGAAGACGCTGACAGAATGCAGAGTCTGCTGACCACTCTAAGCAACAATGCAAGCATGTTCGGCATGCGATTTTCTCCCTCGAAATGCAAAATGTTGCTTCAGGATTGGGTTGCGTCGACACCCGAACTAGTGATAGGGAGTGAAATAGTTGAGCGTGTCGACCGCTTCACTTATCTCGGAAGTCTCATCAGCCCTTGCGGTTTGGTGTGTGACGAAATCTCAGCCAGTCTATAAGAAAGGACAAAAGTCCTCCTGTGACAATCACAGAGGAATTAGTTTGACCAATTATAGTGTCTAAAATATTAGCTTCAATAATACTTCGACGTCTAACCAAAGCTCGTGAAGAGTAGACTAGAGAAAACCAGGCTGGTTTTTGACCTGGACGTGGTTGTTGTTAATTCTTTTACCGAAGTATATGACTACAGAATCGATGAGATATTTTTTCAACGTCTAAATTATATGATAAACCTGTGAATTTCTGCTTTGTATTTGTTGTAATGAGATTACTGATAGATTTACATTAATCGATGACTATTAAACATGGTTATCCAATTGATAATATTTCTATATTATCGACAGTATTTATGGCTTAGTATTCCAACACCTAACTGTAGATCCAATTCTTGTATTATAAACACTCTAAGCAACAATGCAAGCATGTTCGGCATGCGATTTTCTCCCTCGAAATGCAAAATGTTGCTTCAGGATTGGGTTGCGTCGACACCCGAACTAGTGATAGGGAGTGAAGTAGTTGAGCGTGTCGACCGCTTCACTTATCTCGGAAGTCTCATCAGCCCTTGCGGTTTGGTGTGTGACGAAATCTCAGCACGGATACAGAAGGCTCGACTAGCTTTTGCCAACTTGCGTCATTTGTGGAGTAGGCGAGATATCCGTCAATCAACCAAAGGACGTGTTTACTGCGCAGCAGTTCGTTCCGTCCTACTTTATGGCAGTGAAACATGGCCAGTAAGAGTAGAGGATATTCGTAGGTTACTAGTATTTGACCATAGGTGTCTTCGAAACATTACTCGTATATCCTGGGACCACCGAGTAAGTAATGCAGTTGTTATGAAACGGGTACTAGGTAAGGATGGCAAATCAATTGAGGAAGTAGTGAAACTTAATCAGTTGAGATGGCTGGGACATGTGTTGCGCATGCCCGACCACCGACTGCCCCGACGTGCTATGTTTTATGGTGTAGGAGTAGGTTGGAAGAAAGCTAGGGGCGGCCAGACCAAAACATGGCACAAATCCATGAAGTCACTGACAAGTGGACTGAGTCATGTTGGTAGGTGTAGACAACCTGGTTGGGGTTAGCGAGATGATAGCAACCGATGGTTAGAGACCTTGAATGACATGGCTCAAAATCGTTTGCAATGGCGCAGGTGCATCCACTCTATGTGTTCTCTCAAACTCTAATCTTCTGAATTCTTCATGTCCTTTATTTTCTTTCCCAATTTATTCCACTGGACTATACTCCTTTAATAACATCATCAAACCTTAATGTCCCCTATCTCTACTTATACTTTCAGTACCTCTACCACTATAGGATTTGAATCGATAACTGAATCTCTGTGCTAATGTGGTATGGCAACTCGAACTGATGTACGTACGTAAGAAGTTCCACGTTGTTACTGACTCACTGACTAACACTGGGTTTAAAAGTTGTAACACACAAAGCGCATCCTTTGGCAAACATCAACCTCTTTGTTTGAACAAGCAAAACCGGAGATACTCGTTTGCAGAGGACAGAAAACAAGATCTGAAACCATATGATTTACAAAAAACAATAAGTATGATTGAAAATAACTGCGACATGATTATGAACTCCGAATCTGTTACGGGTTAGCTTCCAGTAAAGATAACGTGATAAAGCGGTATGAAACTATTTCAAATTATTTGAATTAGAAAAATGCATAACTCGAGTGAATAGCCACCCATTATTTAAAAGAGATATGGTTCTATATGTATTCCGTGGTGTTCTAATAAAAACCCCGAAATATAGGTTTAAGCCAATTACAACTGAAAACAGGGACATAGTGGTCAAGTTATGATTTGACTATAGTCATTATTGAACACTAACCATTGGACTTCTAAAAACCGTGTGGCTAGACAGTAATGTGCTATCCTTGAGACATCAATGTTCATCGCTTGACTGAGAACAAGAATGGGGATAGATACTCGTAGATCTTGGACTGAACATGGAGATTTCTACCACTTCATGGTTTCTCAGCCATCAGTTTGTTACACGAACTATTTCGCATTCACAAGAGACGACATAATAAATCCGGTTTGCGATGTAGAAGCAAGATAATAGAAATCGAAATACTTCTGAATGTTATCTATCAAGTCAAGAGGAGAAAACGATCCATCAGTGTGTTAAATTAATGCATATACATCCACACTAGGAGAATTCCTCTCCACTTAAAGAAAAAAATAGCGTTTAATCATTTAAATGTAAATCTTTAAGCGTTATGCAATACCTCTTCAATAACTGCAGCACGAAAAGATGCACCACGAGTAGACATTTCGTTTAAATTATAAGAGGTTGAAGAGATCGAACAACTGTTTCCCCGAAGATTATGTCTCGTTTTAGCCAGTAAAAGTCTTCCTTCACCTTTCATCTAGATGTACAGTAATTCCATAACCTACTTAAAGAATCCTCTAAATGGTGATTCAAATCAATAATGGTAGACAAATTTTCCAGATGATTTAATACAAGTTCGTCTAACTCATCATCAGTTGGTATCATGATCATTGATTTTGAATATACTGGAAGGAATGAAGATATTTTGTTGGTAAGTATAATAGCTTCCTATACTTGCCTGATGAAAATTGACTTGAATCGGGTTGTTAGCAGTAGCGTCACACGAAAAAGATGGAGCTGGAGAAAAAAATTGGTAACCGTAGTGAAAATAATATTAAAAAATGAAGACAGGGTCAGCTAGAAAATGTAAGGGATTGATATTTCCCAGTTTCCAAAACCATAGAAGGACATTTCTCCTTGGGGATCTGGAAAGGAAAATTGATTAGTAGTGAAGGTTTCATTGAATTAAGAGCTTGAATCCAGTACACAAAAGAAAGTTTTCTGAAGCTTTTCACACGTTTTTGAATAGCATCTTACATCTTAGCTACGTGTATACATTAGATCCTACCACTAGTACATGAAGTTCATGAGGTAAGGCGAAATGTTCCATTTTTATGTTGACTTTTCCAAATCCTTCTCTCCATTGCCCAATACGTATAACAAAGTTGAGAATTCACAGTAAAACCAACCTTTACTTCATTTTCACTGTTACATAACTGGTACCTATAAACAGATAATGATGTCCAATGCTTCTCGGTCAGTGATAAATAATGCAAGATTTAGCACAAACGTGAAAAACACTTCTCATCAACAGGGTACAGGAAATCAAGATTAAATGCTAATTTCTACTAAAATAATACTAAAAAAACTGTGTATTAAACCTAATGAATATGCTATTCAGAATCAAAGAAACAAATCGTAGAGTGAAAAATACTAAGTAGCATTACGCCTAAGAGATTAAAGACAGGAAACGGATGCAAATGCACTAATCTAATAGATTTTGGGTCACTTTACTCAAGGTTTTCAAATACATACTGCAGACAGATAGATATCATCAGTGTATAACGTGATACAGATGTAAGTTGGACTAATTTGCCACACCATATTAAGACGAAATAAAAATAACAAAAGTGATCGAAATAATGTAATAGCAATAATAAAGACTAAAGTTTAGGAATATAGTTAGGGAAGACAGAGTAGTAGTACTTACGGAGAGATATTTGGATTAAAAATCGAGAGGAACATAAAAAGTGAAGGGATCTGCAACATGGTGAACTGTTCCGAGCCAGCATCTTAGAATACTGATGGCAGTTACCACGCAGACCCCAAGTACCTGCATCTACACATATGGCTTAATCCAGCAGTCAATGACTTTATGGACTGGTGAGATGTGGCCTATATCCTAACCACCTCAGTCGAAGAAAACCCATTATCTAATTTACCAACTTTGCCAAGTGCCCGATGCCCAACTTTAAAATTGATGACTCGGTTATTCCATGAAACACGAGCACTGCTCCGTAGAAATCGATGACCCGACACCTTTAGCATACGCGTGTCTTACTTTCATAGATAATGTTTTACAGCCATGAAATAATATTAAGTGGACCGCTGTGTACTATATAGGCCTGGGTGGCAAACAGAAATTTTGCCTACGCTACAAGTTGAGCGAGCCGACAAACGTTAAGTGGGTTTTCTGATTCTGTGCCAAGATGATGAGATCTCCAAAATAAATAGACTGATCAATGCACTCAACAACTTCACTCATTATTACCAGTTCTGAAGTATTTTGAGAAAACCCATTCCGCACAAGCTAGAATTGTTCTTTGAGACGATCAGAAGACTAAGTTCTGTCAGCGTCTTTACCAAATAAGGCTACATCATTTAAGCCTTCTAAATCGGTTAGCGGATCGCCTAGTAGGAAACTTGGTAATATCTCGGTTAATTTAATTGATGAAAATGGATCACCAAACCTACAGATCTCTATGAGTAAACCATCGGGTTTTGCTGCTATCCATCGTCTTAGATTAACTATAGTATTTCCAACCTCATTAAGAGTTAGAGAACTTGTACCAATACCCCGCTTAGGTTTATTAAGAATAAAGGGTGACTGAACAGTAGCTGGAGGTTAGTGGAACTGTTCCCTAAAGTGTTTTGCCTATCTATCAAGTCTCCCTGATTGATAGTGGATAACAGTTTCATCCTTTTCCAAGATAGTCCCACTAACACCTAGCTTTTCAATAGTTTTTTTAATAAGTCGGTGGAGTCATCTAATATTACTTATCTCTTTTGTCTTACTTTTTTTGCTTTCGTTACCGACCACTGGTCACGATCATTGCGTTGACTTTTTATTAGTTTACGTTTGAGCTGTCGTTGATCTTCATCGTACCTCCAAGGCTGCCGAGATGACTAACCGAGTATCCGTCAATTTACTTTGTGTCACAGAAACCCATTGCTCTTTACTAATCTTTTAATTTTAGTTCTTGATCTCGCTGCTGAAATTACAGTTACTTGGACATCTTTTTAAGTCTCTTCAAGATGAACTATTACTTTAAGATCAATTAAGTACCTAGCTAATTTTTTCCAAGAATATATCCCTGATCTTTCCATCCTCTAATTTATAATTGGAAGGTCAGTCAGCTACAACGTAAGACCAGACACACATATGCACCGGTCCAAGTTGTCATACCTCATCTTCCGGTTGCAACTTTCTTACGTCCGTTACAGCGCATAGAAATGTGTGGTCTCATAATGGCATAGTTGCAGTTTAAATATATACCCCAGTAGAAACGAAACTCTTTTGTCGATCCTCTTCAGAGGTGGTTAATGGAGATGTGGTCTATTTGCACTCGTAGATGTGTCCGTGGTAGGGTCATCAAGTTAGATGGTGTCTCTCTTTATAATTAAAGTTTGTATTTACCATAAACAATTGACTGTTTGAACAGAATTACAGTAGATGGTCACTGTTATCTGCTCATTGGGTTGAGATACCATACGACCCACCTAAGTGTTAAAGTTGACCTAGTCTACCGACTTAAGATAGCCTGACACGACTAATACGTCTGAAGTTTCTAAACAAGATCACGGAGTCTTCTATTGAGACTTGTAGGACTGTAAGAGATTGTAGGGATGATGGTTTTATGAAGCAATACAGAATAAAGATAAGTTCAAAATATTTAACCACTGTAAGTGTGAGGACAGCTACTTAGTATTCTGTAACTCAATGCATCGTTATAATTTTCAGTCTATAATAAAGGGAAACTGATGATTATCAATCCATATAACTAAGATTTTTCGGCAAAGCCTTCAGGGAGTTCACTGTTCTCATGAGAACAGTGAGAAATGGACAAAGAAAAGTAAGAAACACGAGCGATGAACATGCTAATCGACGGGATAATCACTTAACAGTTGCCATTTCTATCTACTTCCCTTTCAACTTCATTAAAATTTATTCAATTTCTCGTTTATTATTACTTTAACCCAATCAATTGAGTATTCAATGCAATTACGTTCGTTTAAGTGTAATAAGCTTATTTGACGTCTTTTCAAGTAACTGTTATCAGTATTTCTACGCTACCAGGATTTATCACGAAGATTCAAAACGAGAAGAACAAGGTCTTCTATCTTCAGCGTACGTAACGCAATAGTACGAATGGCTGCGCGATTTCCAACAACCAATATATTTCTGACGAGGTTGTATAAGCCACTCGGTTTCTTCACACTCGTTTCTTGATCTTGTCGTACGGTTGTAAGTCCATATTACCATCCTGTGTAGGTAGTCTAGCCACTCCTACGCACTCATTTCATTGATGCTCATATGCAACAATTTTTTTTAATTATCCAGCTTTCGGTCTTCAATGGGAGGTCACTCGACCTAAATTAATTCCATGTAGCATTAAATAAATCCCCAAAATCAATATTTTTTGTAAATTTCAGTATTTGACGCTGATCGCACTACTTTTAATAGACCCATCTAGCTGAAGTAGCTCAGTCGCTCATCCGCACCAGATCACGAGTGAGTACATCGTGTTTCACATCTCCTACAACCGCTAGCTAGCTAAGCCTAGTCAGTTCTCGGTATATCGATATTACATCAATTATATTTTCGAACCTCTTCGCTTCTGACTTCTGATTTCACTGAGTTGGCTCGTTTTGGTTATAAAAGTTATTACTGGTTAAGGTGTTGTCAATCTCAGAATAACTTAAGCTTTTGAGCTCCTCTAGGATGTCCTTTTATATGAGCAGTTCAAGATGCAGGAGAAAAAATACGTTTTAAAAATACCAATATCACTCAATATACGTCATTCTGTACCTTGAGATAAGATAACAGAAATAGGTTGAGACGTCTCAGTCTGTCTTTATAAGATATCTAGCGAGATCTTTTACAATTTTGGTACCTCACCTTCGAACTAGTTCTAGTACGTTCGGTTTATACTTGAGATTCCATATTCTAAATATCTTCTCACAAAAGTCAGACAATACCCCACACATTTCTTTATCCTAGTAATGATATGACCCGTAAGATCCTGAAGTCTTTGGCAGCAGCAGCCTTGTACCTTTACATAGCTATGACTTCTTTGCTTCTTATGACTCCCAGACGGTTATAGTCCATTACTTTGGACAACACAAACCAACGTTTTGTGTGTTGATGTGAATCATCGCGGTTATTTATTTTTATCATCACACTCTTGCCAGAGTTAACTTCTAATGACCACCTGCACATCCATTCCACAAATGGATTTAGGTTATATTATAATAATATTCTATTTGAGATAGTGTGCATCGGTCTTCAAATCTTTATCGAATCTGGGAAGAATAAAACAGATGAATTCATTTCAGTTGGTAAGTCACTTACACAAAGTAAGAAAGAAGGGGGCCGAAGATTTTGCCTAAGGAAAGTCCATTATTACAGATTCCAATGTTGATAGAGCTCCATTTACACGTATCTATTGTCTCTTATCATTGGAAAAGTCGGTTATCCAGTCTATGATTTCAAAGTGGACCCAAAAGCTTCCAAGATTTAATTTAAGACTCAGGTAACAGACCCTGACCATGGTTTTCCTTGAAAATAACATGTACAGGAATATTTCTAGCTTTCGCTGCATCCCAATCTTCTGTAACGAACAAATTTGTCAGGCATTACCATGTCGTTCCATGGATAAAAGATTATTCTTTTCTGCATGCTCTAAACTAGCCACCCGAATGATATTTTACATTAATTTGACAACTATGAAGAATTGTGATTTACTTAGTTAATAATAATGTTTTAATAATAGACCTACTCCTTAAATTGTGGATATGTCATTGTGTGACTGCCTAATCTATAAGATCCTGCGTGGAAATCACATCATTGTCTACAATGACTCATCGTATTGTAACGATTAACAACCCGATGTCTAGGGTTTTTAAAGGACACATTTAGGCTAAAAATATAATAATATACTTAATGCGAGCAAGGACAAGTATACAGAATGACCACGTTCGCAAAACTGAGCCATTGAATTCAGTCAATTCCTCCTGCCTTCTCCATTGTTGGTCTTCTCTCCGTGTCGAATGTTAAATATTTATTTTCCCAATTATCTCGTGTTCAGCTTTGAGGATTGTGTGGTTAAGGCCCAAGGCCACTAAAATTATACAGGTTGGACTAACGGGTTGTTAGTTACTATGTCTCTACTCTCCAATTTATACGGCGAACTGATTAATGCCTCTTTCTGTGCTCTTGGCATTTAAGGATGCCTCAAAGTCATTTCAAACAGTATGGTAGAGATTCAGCAGACACAGCCATCAGAGCCTTCACAATCCAAGAATAAATGCCCTACATTAATCAATTACCAAGACTGCTTAAGTCATCAAAGTTTCTGTTTGGAGATGATGTCACATTCGGAAGAACAATTAATAGTGAGAGTGCTCATATTATTCTCTAAGCCAGATTGAATGATTTAGTCTGGCGATCCTAGAGTTGGAGTTTCTAGATTAATTGTAGGAGTGCACCAATGTACATTAGGCACGGTGGCAGTCATTAGTATACTTTTAGTAGTACATTGATTCCACAAGCTCAGGAAGAACATACATAAGAGTGATATTGATTCATGGCTTATGAACAGCTCTGACTTGTAATGCGTCATTTGCCAAAGATTTTTGAAGGGTATGGTCAATTCGTTGAGCATCTGAATTCCTTGATGAAGATGCGTTTCGGATTTTGTGCCCTACTTAATGGAGATATGAGCAGCTAGTCCATTTCCCATTGAGGACGTCAGCAAACACAATTGTGTTCAACGTGTGTAAACTAAGTCATTAATAGGTCTTTCCACATTATTCACTAATGAGTGACTATAAATGAAGATTCCACAGGTATTGGGAATTTGACAACGCCTTTATACGCAATACATTTATGATCGGAGTATACGATATCTTAGCTGGTTAGCATTTGCAAGGAATGAGTAGCACGATATATCTGATGCGATGGAATGACCGAGTACCTACAACTAGGTCAGCATTAATGACGAGGGTAGACAGAACAGTTTGTTTCAGGGGTTTATTTATCGCCATTAAATGTTTAAACTTCTCTCATTCGTCTTAGAATGCGAGGTGACCTTATAGTGATATTCCGTATCATTAATAACGATATGGGTGTTTAAGTACCTACAATTTACGTCCCCTCTAGAACTAGTTCTCTCCGAGGCCACACTAATGAAATCTGGAAGCCACGATCAAATAAACTAGGAGTGGGATTGCATTTCTAAATGACTGGATCACCCTACATTAGTACACTGTATTAACTTCACCAGTGAACATTCTTAAAATGAAACTGAGTTTCTACTGGACAATAAATTGAAAAAGCTAACTCAGACCAATCAACTTATTATCCATATTACTGAAGACTGAACTTTCCATTTCTTCAAGAGGAAAATTGATATATTCTTAAGAATTAAGGAATATATTTCGTAACAGTTTATTAATAATTCTCTTCTGCTTGTATCAAACACCTATGTGTTTTATATAGAAGCATTTTTGATCAGATTCTAATAGATATGGCGACCGCTTGAGTGAAAGCATTTTTACTCGGTCCAGATCCAAAAATATGAGGTAATACCCAGAAACTGGAAACACAACTCAGCAGAAAAAACTGTAGACATAACTTCTACTCCTTAATAGTAGTCAAATGTCGAAAATGTACTGACGGCTGCGCCAGTCCAAGCGACTTCGCAGGAGTCCTTTCAGAGAAAACATGACATATTCTTAAGGACGAAGAAGAGTATCTTTCTATGACCTACTAATTCTTTTTTCCTCTTTTATCGTTGATACACCTATGTTTCTGCCCAGAGTTATTGATAATACAGAGCTATTAGAAACGGAAGCCTGTTAAGCGAAAACTTGTATTCCGTCCATAACCATTTTCATATTCGAAGTCCAATAATGAAAGAAGTGCGATGGTTAGCTTGACTAAATCAAAACAAACTATAAGCTCATAGAAACATACTATGGAAACATAAGTAATCAACGTTCTATCTCCTAAGCACAGTGTTTGTAAACCTATGAATTTCAGTGCGATGTACAAGTTTAGGAAAGGCACTCATTTAAAGTCAAGGACATTTAGATGTGTCCAGCCATAAATCCAGATTTGTCCTTTCCGAGCATCGTATGTTTATACCAGCACATACTTTACCATTTCAGAAATCAAATTATGGGGTGGCGTTGTTGGACCGATTGACAAAGAGTGTCCTTGGAATTCCTACTCCCGAAACCGAGTTAAAACCTCAAAAGTTAAAAGAACATTTTGAGGGTGCGTTGTACGAACTGTTTTTACTCAAGTCAAGGCTGCAAGAAAAATGTTCTCAGATGGAGGTGAGTCTTTTTGAAAATGAAGTCTAATTTTAGATAAACCGATCAGACGGTTACTCACGTACATAGGCAGGTACCCCTCATAAGGACATTGTCCGATGACCACTGTTCTCCTGGGCTCTCATTTCTAGTTGTTCACAGTTGCTGTTCATTCCTTTAATTACTACCACCGATTCCGCACACAATGTGTTCTTGGGTCCTCCTCTTTTCCTTTTACCTTAAGGATTCCAAGTAAGGACTAACCTCGTGATGCAGTTTGATGATTTCTGCAATGCGTGTCCTATCCGCTTCCTAATTTACTCTTCATCTGGAAGTTGGTTCGTTTTCCGTCACAGTAGGTAGTTGCTGATGGTATCCGACCAACGGATCTAGAGTATGTTGCATAGATAATTGTGCATAAATACCTGTACTTTTCTATTGATGGTTGTAATGGTTCTCTACGTTTCAGCTTCGTACTGCAAAACTATTTAACGTTTTTGATGAAGATGACTACTGGTTGGTTTCAAATGTCTAATTGTTTCTTAGTCAATCATGAAGAATATACAGAGGTTGTTAATTTAAAAGGTTACTCAATATTACTAGTTGAATATTTCGTGGTTTAATTTGCTTCAATGCATTGTAGGATGTTTAGCGCCTCCATTTTTCTCGCTGACTTTCTAGTGTGCTTAAAGCTTATGTGTAAGCTTTAGAGATTTTGGCTAGATTCTGATGCTTCAAAACGCTTTAATTTTTTGGTTTCCACGTTTTAACACATGAGCATCAAGTGGCTTTGGTTAGATCTGAACGTTGTCAGTCAGTGAGTCAGTAACAACGTGGAACTTCGTACGTACGTACATCAGTTCGAGTTGTCATACCATATTAGCACAGAGATTCAGTTATCGATTCAAATCCTATAGTGGTAGAGGTACTGAAAGTATAAGTAGAGATAGGGGACATTAAGGTTTGATGATGTTATTAAAGGAGTATAGTCCAGTGGAATAAATTGGGAAAGAAAATAAAGGACACGAAGAATTCAGAAGATTAGAGTTTGAGAGAACACATAGAGTGGATGCACCTGCGCCATTGCAAACGATTTTGAGCCATGTCATTCAAGGTCTCTAACCATCGGTTGCTATCATCAACGGCGACATAATTTATGGGTGAGCCAATCAGAAGCGTTTGAAAGATTTCAAGTTCACGGCGTCAACTGCAGTGCATAATCAGTCAGTCAGTCAGTCAGTCAGCTGCAACGTAGGACCAGGCACGTATATGCATCGGTCCAAGTTGCCATACCGCATTAGCACAACAAGATGAACACCGGATTCATAGGAGTAGTTAATTCAGTGGTGGTAATATATAGAAGAAAGATTGTGTATAAGGAGATAGTAAAGGAAGAAAGAATTAGTTCCTAGACAGATATGAAGCGATTTTAATCTCTTAATTTAAGGAAGACAGAGAGTGTATACACCGACGCCATGGTGATCGATTCTGAGCCATGTCGCCAACAGTCTCCAACCATTGGTTACGATAGTCACGCGGACCCCAACCAGGCAGTCTGAATCTACCAACATGGCTCAGACCAGAAGTTAGTGACTTCAAGCACTGATGCCACGTTTTGGTTTGGCCGCCCCCAACTTTCACCCAACCATCCGCCACACTAGTCAGCATTGCGCGTCGTGGTAATCGGTGTTCAGGCATACGCAACACGTGGCCCAACCATCTCAGTCGATGAAGATTCATAACCTCATCAACTGATTTACCATCATTCCCTAATACCTTGCGTCTAACCTCACTATTACTTACCCGGTGATCCCAGCAGATACCCGCAATATTTCTAAGGCACCTGTGGCCAAATACTAGTAGCTTACGAGTATCTTCTACTCTTTAGAGCCATGTTTCGCAGCCGTATAGAAGGACGGAACGAACTGCCGCGCAGTATACTCGTCCCTAAATTGATAGACGGATATCTCGCCTTCGCCATAGATGACGTAAGTTGGCAAAGGCCAAACGAGCTTTTCGAATCCGTGCTGAGATTTCGTCAGACACCAACCCATTAGGGCTGATCAGACTTCCAAGATAAGTGAAGTTGTCAACGCGTTCGACTACTTCACCCCCTATCCTTAGTTCAGGTGTTGATGCAGACCAGTCCTGAAGCAACAACTTGCATTTAGAGGGAGAAAAGCGCATCCCAAACATTCTAGCATTGTTGCTCAGTGCTACCAAAAGACTCTGTATTTCATCAGTGTCTTCACCAAACAGGACTATGTCATCTGCGTATTCTAAGTCAATAAGTGGACCTCCTGGTAGGAGATCAATACCCGAGAATTCAGTCGATGAGAGCGTTATTTCCATCAGGATGTCTATGATAAAGTTAAACAAAAAAGGAGAAAGTGGACAGCCTTGACGGACGCCACTTGAGGTTGCAAAAGCAGATGACAGTTCGCCATAGGCTCTGATCCGACTAGTAGTGTTCGAGTAAAGAGCCTTCACAAGGTTTATGTACTTCTGAGGTACGCCTTTCAATGACAGACACTGCCACAGAACCTCTCGGTCAACAGAGTCAAACGCTGCTTTTAAATCAAGGAATACCATTATTGTCGGACGCCGATAAGCATGCCTGTGTTCTAGAACCTGACGAATGGTGAATATGTGGTCGATGCAGCCACGACCAGGTCTGAAGCCAGCCTGATTTTCACGTGTTTGCAGCTCACGAGTCTTAGTTCGGCGTCCGAAAATTATCGAGGCTAGTATTTTAGATACTATATTAGTCAAACTAATCCCTCTGTGGTTGTCACAGGATGATTTTGACCCTTTCTTAAATATTGGGACGATAAGTGATTGTGACCAGTTAGATGGAAGAACGTCTAACTCCCAGATTTTAGCTAAAATATTAGTCAACCTAATCGCTAAGACTAGACCACCATCCTTAAAGACCTCTGGGGCCAATCCATCTGGACCAGCTGTCCTTCCTCGTTTCAGATTAGCTATAGCCTTTTGAACTTCAGCTAGAGTTGGGGGACCTACTTCAATGTTCCATTCACACTGTCTGGGAATAGAGGGTAGTTGTAGAGCAGCTGAAGGCCAGCTAAACTGCTCCTTAAAGTATTCCGTCCGTCGTTCTAAGCGTCTGAACTGGGAGCAGATGAGAGTGTCGTCTTTTTCCGAAATGGTCTGACTTACACTTGATTTATTAATTCCAGTTTCTTTTATTAGTCTGTAGAGTTGTCTTGTGTTCCCTATAGCCGCCGCCTTTTCCATCTCTTTTGCTTTCGTTGCCCACCACTGCTCACGATCATTCCTTAGACTTTTGCTTAATCTAGATTTGATTTCTTTACGCTCTTGATCGTATTCAAAACCTGATGGGATGAGTTTGCGAGAATCCATCAGTGCGATAGACCTAGAAGAAATTCATTGGTTCTTTGTAACCCTTTGGTATAAATCACTAATAGAAGTCACAGCTGTTTCCACATCTGATTGTATATCTTTTCAAGCAACATCTGGATCAGCCTCGTTTTCAGAACTACCTAAGTGTGACCTCAGTTGTTCCTGGAACCTACTTTTGGTTTTTTCGTTACTCAGTTCAGTTCTAATTGGTCTTTTTAATGTGGCTTTATTGCGTCCAGTGAGGTGCAAGCAGATGCGTGCTCGTATTAGGGTATGGTCGGAGTCCAAGCAGGTACTCCAAAATGAGTGACAATCTACTATCGACCCTCACGATAGCTGATGGCGGTAAGGTCTATTTGAGTCCATCGTTGGTTTGGTGCAGGGGGTCGCTATGTTAGACGATGTCTCTCCTTATGCTTAAAATTGACTATGAATACAGTGGTCTTGAGTGCTGTTAGAGGTATGAGGGCGGTTATCACTTCCCGGTTGCCCACACCGTGGAAGGGTTCTGCTGGAGGTACCTGAAAAGGAAATTGGATTAGAGTTGGTCATAGTGACCTGAGAGCGTGACCGCAGTGCCCAAGGGACAGCTGCTTGAGGTCGGTCACACACGACCTTTTTATGAGTAGTTTTAGTGTTAGCTCCGTACTTGTTGAGTCCTTACCGCCGGAGACGGATATCCGTGGGATAAGGCGAGGTGTGCATTTTTAGGGTCAACCTTTTCTAACCCCACCGCTCCTTGTGGGAAGGCAGCATCGCCTTTATGCTGGTTGTCTGAAGGAAACACCTTACTGCTGTCACACCTCTGTACAGTCAGCAATACGACTACGCCTTCGGACCTTGGTTTTGTTGCTTTTAGTCTTACCGCTCTTCAACCGACCTGTCTGGCACGGTAGGACCTTGAGAAACGGATGTTCCAGCCAGTATAGCTCAGTTGCTTCATCACGGTAGGCAAGCCCGACCACCACGTTAAGGTAGCAACAACGGTCAGGCAGTGCTTAATGCTGACGTACCATCGGTTCACAGGGAATTTTGTACAGAACGTGATAATTGAGCTGCTAGAACAAATAAGACGGCGATACTATAATTTGTGGACGAATCATTCAGGTACAAGATAACAGATCTCGGATTTTGGCGCGAAAGGCTTTCATGCACTTGGCTAAATTAATTTCTGGCATTATATATGATATCAGTTCGTGATGAGAACCCTTTATATAATTCCTAAATAAGGCAAATTATGATAATTATTGCCAACTGGATAATAAAAGCACCAGTAACACTAGCTGCAGTCGGGTACTACAATATATACGGATGATTAGAGAGCGTACAGACTCCTACATAGGCTTGGTTATGTTCATCGTGTCGTTATCCATAAGTGGCATTTAGTGTACTCAACAACCGGAGTTCACACAAACAATATCGAAGCTATGTGGTCGAGGCTGAAAGAGTTTTTGAGGCTATCATGGCTCCAGAAGCCGACTATTCCGTAGCCATATCGGTGGTTTACTCTACTGCATGCATTATGAATTTAGAACCCCTGAATCTCTTTCTAACCTTGACAAGTTTTTGAACCACTTTATTTCTTTGGTTTTGTATGCTGTATTTTTACTCGATACTTACTGTTTGCTGATTAGCTAATATTTATCAAGGTTACTTTAGATTCGTTCAAAGGTCGTCCATAAATTATAGCGTTGCCGGCTTTGCCACTTAAGGGTTCCAAATTTAAGTTCAAGCATCACCTTTTCTTTAACACTTCCATTTTTTGTCTTAACAAATGAAAGCCTTGTATCTGTTGGAAACTGTCGCTAACTGTCATCTGCTTTTGCAACCTCAAGTGGTGTCCGTCCAGGCTATTCATTTTCTCCATTTTCGTTTAACTTCATCACAGATATACTGATGGAAATAACTCTCTCATCGACTGAATTTTCTGGCATTGATCTCCTTCCTGGAGGTCCACTTATCGACTTAGAATACGCAGATGATATAGTCCTGTTTTTGGTGAAAACACTGATAAAATGCAGTGTTTTGGTAGCACTGAGCAACACTGCCAGGATGTTTGGAATGCATTTCTTCCCTCTAAATGCAAGTTGTTGCTTTGGGACTGGCCTGCGTCAAAACCTGAACCAAGGTTAGGGAGTGTAGTCGAACGCGTTGACAACTTCACTTATCTGTTGGTCCTTCACGACTCCCTTAGCTGGGGTCCGAGAGATGGTGTAACACAGTGGCTAGAGACGTTATCAGATATGGCTCAGAATAGAAGCCAGTGGCGATCCTGCTGTAACCCTCTTTTACTTTCTTCATAAAATATGGCTGTATCCTCCCTAAATGTAAGATTTCTTCTGAGTGTACCTTTTCGTCTCCCCCCATTATTGTTCTTTTTTTATAATCCCCTACGTTCCTTACTTTTTTTTCCCTTCTTAAATTCTCATTGTTTTGTGTGGCGCATATATATTTGGTGCCACCCTGTACCAATATTTATGTGTTCAAATAAACAATAATCTTAGAAGTCTGATCAGCCCTAATGGGTTGGTGTCTGACGAAATCTCAGCACGTACCCGAAAATGTCGTTTGGCTTTCGCCAACTTACGTCACCTCTGGCGAAGGCGAGATATCCGTCTATCAATAAAAGGACGAGTATACTGCGCGGCAGTTCGTTCCGTTCTACTATACGGCTGCGAAACATGGCTCTAAAGAGTAGAAGATACTCGTAAGTTACTAGTATTTGGCCACAGGTGCCTTAGAAATATTGCGGGTATCTGCTGGGATCACCGGGTAAGTAATAGTGAGGTTAGACGCAAGGTATTAGGGAATGATGGTAAATCAGTTGATGAGGTTATGAATCTTCATCGACTGAGATGGTTGGGCCACGTGTTGCGTATGCCTGAACACCGATTACCACGACGCGCAATGCTGACTAGTGTGGCGGATGGTTGGGTGAAAGTTGGGGGCGGCCAAACCAAAACGTGGCATCAGTGCTTGAAGTCACTTACTTCTGGTCTGAGCTATGTTGTTAGATGCAGACTACCTGGTTGGGGTCCGCGTGACTATCGTAACTAATGGTTGGAGACTGTTGGTGACATGGCTCAGAATCGATCACCATGGCGTCGGTGTATACACTCTTTGTCTTTCCTCAAACTATGGGATTAAAATCGCTTCATATCTTTCTTTCTACGAACTAGTTCTTTCTTCCTGTATCATGTCCTTATATGCAATCTTTCTTTTATATATTACCACCACTGAATTAACTACTTCTATGAATTTGGTGTTCATCTTGTTGTGCTGATGAGGTATGGCAACTTTGACCGATGTATATATGTGCCTGGCTCTACATTGTAGCTGACTTACTGATGTGTTGGGAAACTTAACTGAAGTAGATTTGTAGTAATCGCTCCAGCATTTTGACTCCATGCAATTACATGTTGACAAAATATTACCTTAGACTTGTTACGTAACCATTTTGTTAGTAGTTATTCTTGACTTCACAGTGTGTTTTATAAATTTAAAACCTGACAAACAGCACATGAAGTTTTGTGTTTTTGCCAAAGCTGCTCTCTTCCAACCTATGTGTAGAAAAATAGTGTCTGGAAATGCTAGTTTCTGATTAGATAGAGAGAGCTTACTCTCTCCAATAACTTGTTCTGTCAGTTTACCACCTTGCGCAGATAACTATATGGTCCTACTAATTAGATTGCATCAGGCTGTTCACGCTCTTAGATGGCAACTATTTTTTAAACCTGTCGAAATGTTAAGCTATTAAAGGTATTCCCGATAGCAACTGCTGTCAGACCTGAATAGCTGAAGTCAGTTGGCAGCAACCAATATATATATATATATATATATATATATATATATATATATATATTGATACACCAGTTGTACATTTGTCACTTCCTCAATCACAATCTGAAGTTATTATCAGGTAATCTTTATCGGTATGGATATGTGGTTAGTTGGTCTGTGTTTATCCTCTTGATTTGCAATTCTATAAAAAGCCAATCTCATTTTAAGTGTATCAAGAGAAGTTACTGATATTACCTGTTCTAGTATGTAATTCTAGTAATTCATAACATAATGCGCTAAAAGATGGATAGGTTTAGACTTCCATTTGGATTTCTTTTTTATTTATTTATTTATTTATTTATTTGAACACATAAATATTGGTACAGGGGGGCACCAAATATATATGCGCCACACAAAACAGTGATAATTAGAAGAGAAGGAGAAAAGAGAAGAAAAAAAAAAGTAATGAACGTGGGGAGTTATAAAAAAAAGAAGAGAGAGAGAGAGAACAATGGTGGGGGAAACGGAAAGGTACAATCAGAACAGATCTTTCAGTTAAGGAAGAATACGACCACCTTTTTATGAAGAAAGTAAAAGAAGGTTACAGCAGGATCGCCACTGGCTTCTATTCTGAGCCATATCTGATAACGTCTCTAGCCACTGCGTTACACCATCTCTCGGACCCCAACCAGGGAGTCGTGAAGGACCAACAGAAGCTAGCCCTTTGCAGCTTTCTTTCATACCACGACACCATGTCATATACTGACCACCTCTCCGCTTTTCCAACCAGTCCCAGAGTCGGCAAATAATGCACGACGAGGAATTCTCTGGGACGACATTCGTAGAACATGTCCAAGCCACCGAAGTCGGTGTTTCAAGATGGTGACACCAATTTCATTATCGTCTCTGTGACCGAACACTCGATGCCGAACCTCTGCATTACTGACATGGTGTTGCCACTGGATGCCAGCAATCCTTCGGAGACAACGATGATCGAACACAGAGAGTCGTCTAACATCCTCAACTCGGAGAGGCCAGGTTTCACAAGCATAGAGCAAAACTGCTCTCACCGTCGCGTTGTAGATCCGACCTTTTACAGCCAGACTAACATCACGAAGGCGCCAAAGATGGCCCAGATTGGCATAAGCCGCTCTGGCTTTCACTATACGTGCATTGATCTCATCACTCACGCCACCACCAGCACTTATGCAGCTACCTAGATACACGAACTTCTCGACTACTTCTATCTGCTCACCATCCAGAGTGAGTACAGGATTAGAATCCTGCCAGTCTTGTAGAAGTACTTTGCACTTCGAAGGTGCAAAGCACATACCATACCTACGGACACTGATTGCCAACTGATTAAGTGCGGATTGCATGGCTTGGGCATTCTCGCACAGTAAGACAATATCATCCGCATACTCAAGGTCGAGAAGTCTTTCTCCAGGCAACAGATCCACACCACCATTACTTACATCCGTCAGAGCTGTTTCCAGAATGTCATCGATGGCAAAGTTGAAGAGGAATGGTGAGATTGGGCAACCCTGCCTAACTCCACTGCTTGAATGGAATAGTGGAGAAAGGTGGTTGTATGCCCTCACTCTACCTGAGGTGTTTGTATATAAGGCTTTTAGGATGTTAATAAACTTCTCAGGCACACCCCTCTTCAATAGACAATCCCAGAGAACAGTTCTGTCCAACGAATCGAAAGCAGCCTTGATATCAAGAAACACTACGATTGTTGGCCTTTGATAAGTATGGCGGTGTTCTAACACTTGGCGGAGGGTGAAGATATGATCAATACATCCTCGACCAGAACGAAACCCAGCCTGCTCCTCGCGAGTCAATCCTTCTCGGGTTCTGAACAACCTACGAAGTATGACGGAAGCCAATAGCTTGGACGCAATCGGAAGTAGACTTATCCCCCGATAGTTGTTACAGGAACAACGTGAACCCTTTTTAAAGATAGGGACAACTATCGACTCATTCCATGACGTTGGTACACTCTCTAGTTCCCAGATCTTTGTAAACAACGTCGTCAGTCCTTTAGTCAGAAAGTCACCACCATCTTTAAAAAGAGCCGAAGGTAAGTCGTCTGGGCCTGGTGATTTGTAACGTTTCAAGAGTTGGAGTTCCTTGCGGACTTCCGCCTCATTTGGTGGATCAGTCGTCACCGGCCATGGAGGGCAGGACAGTCTGACCGATGTTGCCGGAGCAGCAGGCCAGTTGAACTGCCCTTCAAAGAATTCTGCCCATCGTCCAAGACGTCGATGGATGTTAGTGATTGGCGTTCCGTCATCCTCGCAGATTGTTTCGCTCACACCAGACTTCTTGCTGCCGGTGGCTCGGATGAGTTGGAAGAGCTTCCGGTAATTACCAGATGCAGCTGCTGCTTCCAACTCACTGGCACGCTCCGACCACCAGGTTTCTCGGTCCTTACGCAAGCTTTGCCCGATTTCATTACGTAACATCCTTCGTCTGTGGTCAAACTCACGGTCACCCGGAGTAGACCGACGGGCTTCAATCAGTTGTAAGGAACCAGAAGAAACCCAGCAATCTGAGAATGGTAGCTCACCATGTACATTTTATTTCGTGAATTTGATGTGCGATGAAAGTGTATTTATTCGTTTTGAAAAAGATCTTAGATGAGTCTTTTTTATAACAAAAAATCTATCGTATACATATCTAAGCCAAATTCGTGGTATAATGTGGGCGAAGATATTTAATTCTATGTATGCCATAAAAAGGTTGGCTACAATCGGGGATACAGGGGATCCCATTGCTACACCGATAGTTTGTTTGAATAACATACCGTTAAAAGTAAATAGCGTTGAATTTAAGCGAAGTTTTAAGGATTTCATAATTAGACTGATGCTCAACGGACATCTGTCAGGAAGAGTATTGTCATGGCACAACAGAAGAAATCCAAAGAATCTTGAAACACCACAGAATTAAAGTATACTACAAAACAACGAACACATTACGTAATACTTTAGTTCGCCTAAAAGACAAAATCCCTTTCATGTACACACAGAACTGTGTCTACAAATTAAGTTGTATCGATTGTGATGCCTATAATATTGGAGAGTCATCCCGCAAAATCTTGACTAGAGCCAAAGAACATATTAGATACACAAAGAAACCTCCTAACAATCCTGTAGAATTGAACCAACTTCAAATTAAATCGGCAATAGCAGTTCATGCCGTTTTCAACAACCACCAAATCGATTTTAAAAATATCAAAATATTGCAAAAAGGCTTTTCCAACTACAAAGAAAGGAAGGTAGCTGAGGCGTCCCATATAATGCTCAATCCTATTTCTCTCAACAGAAAGGAAGGCCTTACCATACATCCTACTTGGACCATCTATCCTAGCCATTCAGTCTGATCGTATTTACAAATTCACACTATCATATTACAAATTTAAACTCTATCCTTTCTTACCATAAAGGTCACACAATTTTTCATTCTTAAACAATGCACACATACATACACAAATTTACATACATGTCATTTATGAATCACCTTGACAAAAATGACATGACGTCAACTTCTTCAGACCTGTTTTTGATTGATCAAATATTATTTTTGCATTGTTCCGTTGTACTATTTAAACTTGCATTAATTTTAATTTGGTTATTTATCCTCTGAAGAAGTGACTTACACTAAGTCACGAAACGTCAGAAAATCTAATTTTATACTCATTGGGATATTACAAATATATTATTTATTTATAACAATCAACCCAATGCTCAATTTATTCGAAATTATCAAATCAAACCTTGGTAATGATACCTATTCTTTCGGATGTTCAGTAATGGGCGTGAGTACAAGATAATTCTCTCAGTTCTATGTAACATGATTCAATCGTGACCGCGATTCTGCAAATATATCCATCTACTGTTTTACTTCCAACCTCTATCCTACATTTACTTTACATTTTCCACTCATTCATTTGTTTGTCCATTTTATATTTCCTACATCTCGTTCCTTTCCTGTGATGTGTTACCTTAATGTATACACGTTTGTTCAAAAAATTTTGTATCCCTATGCTGAAATATTATGAATATACCTTATTGTGTATTATGAGACTATAAAAGGTTTCTAAATAAGATAATCATCATTTTAAAGTGATAATAGATTGTAACCTCTAGCAATATCATTCGTTTTTGACTTAGGAAAACTGAGGACTAGACTAAGTGGAAATAACAATGAATTTCATTGCTTATAACTTCCACATACTTCTAATGGAGAATATTAACATAATTATTTAGGTTTTTTGAACTTTCACAACACAGGTAAAATGTCGAGAGGATGAGCGTTCATTTCATTCTGCTATCGAAAGGTTAAAAAAGGATTTAACTGATCTTAGTAAACAATTCTGCAAGTTAGATACTGAAGTTCATATGGTATCTGGAAAGTTGGTTCATTTAGGCGACCAGTTAGAAAGAAAAAACTTACCGAGAAAACGAATTGAAGAGGCACGTGATTTGATACTTGAATTTTATAAATTCTGGGGTTTTGGCGGAGGAAGTGTCACCAATGTAGTAAGCGCTCAATCAGATGAAGCTCAGGTAAGTTACCTTTTGATATAACCTGAGGAATAAGCCTTGTTATATTATGTGAATCAAGTCGTCTGAAAATATTTTCCTTATATTTTCTAATAATCAGAATATCCTATTTTCTCCATATAAGATGCTTAAAAGACACAAAGTAGCGTACTTACATGTACTTTGTTGTACAAATGATTATTTCTTTTAAAAAGAGTGGGAAAAGTTTGAGCAGTTTATCATGAATTCATTTTATTTCGTCTAGTTCTCGTCAACTACTTACAACCTATTATATTTATCTTCTAGATTAGTGATCTTTTTTTAGCTAATCTGAATTTACTTATTTTATTCCTACTTATTAAGTTTACTCACCATGTAACCACTTGTTTTTAACCCTGTAGACTTTTGTTACTACCGATTTCATTGAATCTTCTTTTAAGTAAGATATGTATTTACATTGTATTTTGTCCGTTAAATTCACATACACCCTTGCTATACCATACTGATGTTTGATCATATCAACTTCTTAAACTCCACGTATACACCAATTCAGCAGATAAATAAACTTTTCGGTTATTCATTGTTTCTAGCCGAATTAGTAGCAAACAATGCATATTCTGAACCTCATCTGTTCTGAACCATATTTCCCTTTGTTACGAAGGCTCAGATGAAATTTTAAGACAATAAGATTATATGTTACCCTGCAAGGATGATTTCGACTTTTTCTTTTGTGCTATGTGCTAACCATGGAGCATTGGTTACTTTTGAGAAACGGTGGTTTTCTCTTATTCGCTCCTTATATTCCTGTATGAAGTTTTTAAAGTGGATTAGTGATTTATTTTTCATAGTACTTTAAAATTCACTTAGAAGTATAATACATGATTATAGATCCAGATATTTAATTATGGCTTTAAATGCCAAAATAAAGTTATCTTTGTACAATCATGTTATATAATTTTAAGTCGTTATTGCTTATGTCCCACCATCTAGCTCTTTAGAAATATTATATTTTTGACTACTCTATGCATCCACCCATTCCGATACTAACACCTTAAGCTACATCAACTTTGAAAAAAATCGAAATAGAAGTAACTTGTTTTTTTTTTAATATCTCTAGAGTACTTGCAACAGATCTTTTAGACATAGAAGAAAAATTTGCTTGCTGAAGTGTTTAACATGTGGATATAAAACTAACTTTTGTTCTGGTTGCAATTTACTCTTGAAAAAAATAGACTCTTCAATAGAGAGAAATTCATATTTGTTGGTAGTAACTTTTCCTATTCGATTATTTAAGCTTTGAGTAACGTTTCATACTATAAAAGTTACCTTCTGAATCTGTTGTAAAAGTTGTGTTTTGCACGTGACACATTCTACATAGTGCATTTTAAAAACATTGAATATTAATGTTTAGATGTTTATTGTAAGAAATATATGTTGCAACCATGGGCTCTCAAAAAGCTTTGTGTCGTATCACGTTGGTAGTGATTTTGAAAAAAGATCTCGTAATTGATCGTGAAACTGTATCATTCAAGTTTCATAGCTTTGTATAAGGTGCTATCTTATTCACTGTATGTGTTAATCGTCCTAGAATCGGCACTTCATTTATTTGCCACTTTTCACTGACAGTCCAAACTTGTATCTCAACCCATTTTACTAGTCAGTGGCAGACACTTAATTTCCGAATTAGTATTTTCGTATTTGTCAGTTTTTACTCAATCAAGACTTAGTCTGTATATGTCTAACGACAGTTTAGAGAAATACGATGAATTTATATTCTTCTAACCGTCCTTTGTCCAATTTTGGTAAGGGAACCAGGTGCTCATAAATGAGTATTAATTGGATTTTGTGGTGATAATAGTGGAAGTATTAATGTGACAAGCGCTTGCATAAAATTAAGCTGTTAAAACAGCTCATTATTTCTGAAGTGAGTAGAAGAGTGTTTATAGTTATCACTCCTGAATGAAAGTGGATTTTATTCTTTAAAAGATATGATAACAAAATGAAATTTATAGTATGCACTTTTTAAATGCTCATACTCATGTTTAAACTTCAGATCTTGTTTAGTGCTTGAATTTTACGCATTGTAAGCTTTAGCGTATGTGAATAAAAATTTAATGAACGAGTTTTTAACCTTACTTCCTTAGCTACTTGAGGCCGCCACTCGGTTCAAAAATTTGAGTTCGTTGTGCTTGGAGTTACCTGATGATGAACGTTTCTTAAATGCAAAACAAAGAGTTACAGGTTTGTCTTTTTTACTGGCTTTCTAACGTAATTAATTTCAGTTGCCTGTCAACACTTGGATACAGCTTTACTTGAACGATTTAGAGCAAATTTTCTTACGGGTAATGTTGAGACAATGAAGAGCATAGCAGATGTACTTCTTCTTTCCAAAAACTACTCTCAATGTGCTGAGATCTTGGTTGAAGAAACAGTAAAGGTAGATTTACTTTATATACTTTCGAAACATCAGTTTCTCTGTTGGACTGCTTACGTTCATAGCTTAAAAAATTGTAGTTTCGACAAAATTTTGGCAAGAAAGCTTGAGGATCAGTACATTTATTATTGAATTTCCGCAAATAGGATTACCGACTATACTGGGTTGAACCGGCAGTATGATGTTTCTCACAGGTAATCAGAATGTTGAAAAGCGCTACTTTTCCGTTTTTAAGATGTCTTCAAAACACAACTGTGCTTACTTCACTGTGTTCCAGTTAGTCATTATCAGCAGAGTCTGGAATAAGTCTGCATCACCCGAAGTTTCCATACCATATTAGCTCGACGAGATGAACTTCACAAGATGAATAGAAAAAGATACTAAAATAATGTAATAGCAATGATAATGAAAAAAGTTCACACTGGTATCAGACAACCTTGAAATTCCACTTTCTTTACGTTCTACTGAAAATAAGGCCTCTGAAAAGATCTATGAGTAAAAAGGTCAGTATGAAACAGTCAATATACAATATCTATAACTGGTTTTTATTGAGTGGGAAAAGTCGAATTGCTTTTATTTCTTCAGTTTAAATGTCTATTTTCTATACGTTATGGTTCCACAGTCATTATCTACTAATCACTTATTTATTCTTATCATAATTTTCGTACATTTCCTTTATTGTTTTTATTGTTAACAGACAATAGATCCCAACAAGATTCATTTCAAAGATATTACAAGGTGCTTGGTTTCGAGTGAAAAGCTCATTATGACCTTATTCTTACGACCAGATTCAGTCCTGATGCAACTAATGCATAGTCTTTTCACAACAAAATTAAAAGTACGTCAAATAAATGACGTTGGCAGTACACTTCTAGAAACTCAGTTTATATTTGAACTTCATTGTCATGTGATTTGTCTTAATCACTTTTTTCAGCATTCTTTGATTGATTTCCAACCAACTCTAATGTTTGAAGACTTGATACTACATACCGAGTAACTGAATTATATAACTAACGATTTTTTTATACATCTCGTTGCAGTTTGGATGCTCATATTGAAAATACCTTAATGACTAAATAAATTAAATGCGTATGAATACTGTAAACGAATTTTTTCTTGTTGGACTCGACCTTTATTGATAAAGGTCGAAATCTGAATTTTTCTAACTAGATACCAGTGCTGTACTGAAAGTTAATTTTCTGTCGGTTTATAAAGTGTTTTTTCGTCTACTCTTGTCAATAGATTGTATAGTTTTAATGCTTAATATCGTCAACATCATACTATAAAACTCTATTTTTGCAAAATGACCAGGTTGTTCGGTCTAACAGACTTAGTAAGCTATGAAATTAGACACTACATGGTTTCGTGACATGGGTATATTCAAATAGTATTCCACAAACTAGATTGGGGAAGATTCCATGTTTAACGTTTTGATGCATTTCTTCAATTACATTAAAAATTGACAGACACAGAGATAACAACGTATAACTCTACATTGGTCGCTTCAATGGAAACTACTTATGTTAACAATCAAGTGAATAAATTTCCAGATAAAAATCCTTCTCAACACTGGGAATCCAAGGGTGTTTGGGAATCAGTTAGACATAATTTAATATCATGAAGATGTAGGAATAAGTAAAAACAGCTCGCTTACACCTTTGTGACCAATTTTTTATCCTGTTACTTGGGGTCTGAAACCATTAATTGTTTACACCCCGACATCTTGTGGTGTGGGGTGTTGTTTACGGAATTGAAAGGATGAAGAGCGAGTGTCCGGCGCTTTAACCGGGTTGGTGGACATGGAGAGTCCAGTATTCCGACCAGCATTCTCCAACCCACTCTGTCCTGGGCCTTTTCTAGTTCCATCCAATTCTTGTTCACTTTTCTCATATCTATCTCTATTGGTCTTCCTCTTTTCCTTTGGCCTTGAGGATTCCATGTGACGGCTTGCCTTGTGACGCAGTTGGGTGCTTTCCTCAATGTGTGTCCTATCCACTTCCAGCGCTCCTTCCTGATTTCTTCCTCCGCTGGGATCTGCTTTGTTCTCTTCCATAGTAGGTTGTTGCTGATAATGTCTGGCTAACGGGTCCGAAAAATTTTGCATAGGTAACTGTTAATAAACACTTGTATCTTCTGGATGATGGCTTTCGTAGTTCTCCAGGTTTGTAAATATGCTGCTCTTACTTTATTGATCCGTGCCTTCACATCTGTATCAGATCTACCGTGTTCATCAATGATGTTGCCCATGCTCAACCCTCCTCCTTTATCCGGGCTTGGGATCGGCGGTAGCCCCAGAGGTTCTCCAGGCGTCCACTCAACTTACTACGAACTTATTCCCGATTCAGCCAGAACAACACAATCGAATGATCGTTTGACATGCCCTAAACATAACCAAGTTACACCAATCAGTTTGGGCACACAAGTTCATGGATTGCCTTGCGTCTCTTAATTACAAAATGATGCGTAATTTTAACACTGCTTCACCTCACATGATCAACACTTCGAAGACATATGATGTACTACTATCAAATAGTTTTGGAGATAAACCTCTTGTGTATATAACAGTTGGCAAGCAAAGTTGACCTGCGTGCTTTGTGCACATCCTATGTAATTTTACTAAGCTTATATTTCATCTTTCATTACTGCTTTATATTAACTAAGTTTGCTAACACTTTACTGTATGTGTCAAAATAACCAACGCCCCACGCGAAATTTTAATCCGTTTTCTTAAATTATCAATCAGTGACATAAAGATCAGGCTGTTATGTGTGATTCAAACTCTAAAATACAAGACCATGACGCGTAAATTATAAATCATAATATGTACAAAACTAAGACATTTATTATACAAATAATAGGTTCATGACTAATTAACGGTAATCTATGGATGGAAAAAGATAATAATAACAACTATCAATGAGACAAGTAGGAGCTTATAATTAAGAGAATATAAAACTACCGTAAATTAATCGTTTAACAAATGCACCCAGAGAATGGCTCCAAAAGTTTCGTAATTCATACTTATTTTCCTCGTCACAGAACTTTCTAGGCATATAATTTGTTTGATTTTTTAATTTATTTCAACTTAGGTGTACTTGAGTAATCATATGAAGGAAGAATTGAATGCACAGGCATTTTTAACCAATTTGTACAATGAATATCGAAAGTAAGCGTATAATTGCAGTTTTACACATATTCTTGTTTAGTAATCTTAGTATCCATTTACAATATTATGTAGAATAATAGTGATTTACTTAGGTGAATCTCAATAGTTTTGAAAATAGTACTGTTTTTACTCTTTATTGGTACATGAAAATGCACATTTCATTGGACTTCTCAGTGTTTGTTGTACATAAAATACAGTTAGAAAATTTTTGTTCAGAGCTAATCATTTCTTTTATATGTGTGAGTTTTACGCTTGTAAGTGTAGGATGTTTATCACTAAAAACCATCGTAGATTTCAAGTAGACATTTTTACCATGTCATTTACGACGATACTGCAGTAAATGCTTTTAAATATAAGTTCAATACTTATACCTATTGCTCACTATCTAACTAAATACAGTTTTCATTGACTAGGTTAGTTAATTAAACATTATCATTTATACCCCTTTTACTGTTTTCTACTTTCAAAAAAATGAATGTAATTAGTTAACTCAAGCAAATGTTGTCAATTTCACTACATTTTTCCTCGTACATTCTTGCTGTTTTTTGGTCAATTGTTTCTGTTTTATTTTCGATAATAAATAAAATTCATTCATCTGTTAATTTATTGGAGCTTTTGTCTTATTTCATTCTTGGCTGTCGTACATATAATTCTGATAGTTTTATGTATCTATTTTACAAATTTCAGCGTTGAAAAATTGGTTGTTGAGTTATCTAATGAGTTAACCTTAATTACGGATCCAATGCAACTGTCTAAATTATTTCGGGAATTATTTGCTCCATATTTAGTCGATTATATGAAACGAGAATCTGACTGGTTAACTGAACGCTTAACAGGTCATCTTGAACATTATTATCAAAGTCAAAGGCATCAAAAACGTGCGCTAAATGTTTCTGGGTTAGTTTCAAAGTTTTTCATACACTGTTACAATTCAACAGTGATTAGCTTTCAATAATAAAATCTTGCTGATATAGTAAAGTGAATATTCATAGGTGTTCATCTGGTTTATGAGGAATAATGTACTTATTTCCAGTAACCAATAAATATTAACTATTCCTTTGTTTTTAGCTTGGCCGAACTTCGTCGAGACCTCCAAGCAAAGTTTCATATCACTGGTGGTGATCGATCACAAAATGACTACGACATATCGTTGTTATCCGAAGAAGTCGCTGTTAATATTATTGAGGATATTCGGCGTGCTGCCAAACGATGCTTGCTGGTAAGATACTGAAGCTTAAACTTATTTTAAAAATAAGCATACTTAGGATGTAGACAGTAATAACTTAGTCATGAATTCGTGTAATAATCTCCAATCTTTTTACATCGGAAATATGTTATTTAGAGAAATAGTTAAAATTTCGTAAAATACTAAACTTTATAGTATACTTTCGTCATATAATGAAAGGCTTTCTTTGGTTTCATTATATTTATGCAGTCTTTTTGTTGAAGATTTATTTACAACTGAAGACTACTTCAAATAAAGTATATGGTATTCTGAATGGATTTACACTTATACGCCAGTTTTTGAAACAATCATCTATTCATCTCTATTTTTCATCGTTTACAGTGGCTAAGATGCATTTATCCTATGTTTAAAAATATCTGCTTTTTACTCCTCAAAACCGTTCTTTCTTCTTCAGTTGCGTTCTCTTTGCTTAATCTTTTCTACTATAACTGGTGTTGTTACTGCTTCTGTTATCCTGATACTATATGTCTTGATAATCTTACTTAGCTATGGTGAGACGGTATTGAAGTTGGGACCAAAGAACATATGTGTTAAGTTTCATATTTGTTATGACTGAATGAAGTATCATTGGAAAGTATATTTTTTCCTATTTGGTTCATTATTTATCATTGATATGGAATATTTAGTTTTTGTAATAAAACCAATCTTAAAATTGTATATTTGATGACATTTGCCAACTGGTTATTTATGTATGTTGTGGTTGTAGACAAATGATCTAAACTATTGATTATTCTGGAAACGATAAGATTTCCTATTGTTTTAGTTTTAAACATTTTTTCCTAAACTTTTGTAAATGTAACTGTGTATCATTTTTGTAAAGTAAATACTAATTAATGATTGCTTCAATATGTAGTGAAAAGCCGATAATAGCCCGTGAATATTACGTTTTTGACAATATTTTATTAAATGAAGTTTAGGTAAGAGTAGAAATGGTTCTTAACATTTTACGTGAAATATTTAACTGAAAACATAAATATTAAAATTTATTCAATTTATCAGTAAATCCATTGTGAAGTCTCTTATCAACCAATCAGCATAAACCCTTTCATGTTAATGAATAAAGAGGTTGTACACTAGTTTGTATTCAATACAAGTATTTAAATAAATAAAGTTAATTAATTACCATAGAACTTTATTTCATACAGTTTACAATGTGTAAAAATAAACTTGAATAGCTACTACTCTTTAATCTACTTAATTGTTCTAAATATATATATATATATATATATATATATATATATATATATATATATATATATTGTTCAATTGCTCTATAGTTATCCCAACCTACTGCTATTCCAGACAATGGCAAATTCATATTTAATTGTTTGTATCACTATCTAATCGTTGAACACGTGGATTATGGTGTTACTTTAGGTTTGCACGGTAAGTCCATTGCATCAAAAATGAATATGTTCTTTTTTTATACGAAAATGGACATTCTTATACTATTCAGTCTATATATGTTTATAATACAAGAATTGGATCTACAGTTAGGTGTTGGAATACTAAGCCATAAATACTGTCGATAATATAGAAATATTATCAATTGGATAACCATGTTTAATAGTCATCGATTAATGTAAATCTATCAGTAATCTCATTACAACAAATACAAAGCAGAAATTCACAGGTTTATCATATAATTTAGACGTTGAAAAAATATCTCATCGATTCTGTAGTCATATACTTCGGTAAAAGAATTAACAACAACCACGTCCAGGTCAAAAACCAGCCTGGTTTTCTCTAGTCTACTCTTCACGAGCTTTGGTTAGACGTCGAAGTATTATTGAAGCTAATATTTTAGACACTATAATTGGTCAAACTAATTCCTCTGTGATTGTCACAGGAGGACTTTTGTCCTTTCTTATAGACTGGCTGAGATTTCGTCACACACCAAACCGCAAGGGCTGATGAGACTTCCGAGATAAGTGAAGCGGTCGACACGCTCAACTATTTCACTCCCTATCACTAGTTCGGGTGTCGACGCAACCCAATCCTGAAGCAACATTTTGCATTTCGAGGGAGAAAATCGCATGCCGAACATGCTTGCATTGTTGCTTAGAGTGGTCAGCAGACTCTGCATTCTGTCAGCGTCTTCACTAAATAGAACTATGTCATCGGCATACTCTAAGTCAACAAGTGAATCTCCCGGTAAAAGTTCAACTCCTGGAAATTTATATGAGGAAAGTGTTATTTCTAAAAGCACGTCAACGGCAAAGTTAAACAAGAATGAAAAGAGTGGACAGCCCTGACGAACACCACTTGAGGTAATCAATTCTGATGACAGTTCACCATAAGCTCTCACTCGACCAGTTGTGTTCGAGTAGAGAGCCTTTATAAGGTTAATGTACTTCTTTAGTACTCCCTTCAGTGACAAACACTGCCATAAAACCTCACGATCAACAGAGTCAAATGCCGCCTTAAGGTCGAGAAATACTGTCATTGTGGGGCGTCTGAATGTGTGTCTATGTTCTAGGACCTGACGTAATGTGAATATTTGATCAATACAACCACGTCCAGGTCGAAAACCAGCCTGGTTTTCTCTAGTCTGCTCTTCACGAGCTTTGGTTAGACGTCGAAGTATTATTGAAGCTAATATTTTAGACACTATAATTGGTCAAACTAATTCCTTTGTGATTGTCACAGGAGGACTTTTGTCCTTTCTTATAGACTGGCACAATCAGTGATTGAGACCAGTCAGATGGGATTACGTCCAGTTCCCAGACTCTACCTAAGACCTCAGTCAATCTCGCTGCTAATACTGGACCGCCATCCTTAAAAATTTCAGGGGTAAACCTGTCAGGGTCTGCTGCTCTCCCACGCTTCAGATTTCTTATAGCTTTTTCAACTTCATAAAGACTCGGAGGACTTACATCAACTTGCCATTCAGGTCGACTGGAGATCATGGGAAACCGAAGTGTGGCTGAAGGCCAGTTGAACTGATCCCTAAAGTGTTCTGTCCATCGATCCAATCTAATGGATTGAGAATGAATAATATGTCCATCTTTCTCTGCGATTGTTTCGCTAACAGTTGGGTTCCTAATCCCGGTTTCCTTAACAAATCTGAACAGTTGCCTGCTGTTACCTATTGCTGCTGCCTTTTCCATCTCTCTTGCTTTCGCTACCCACCACTGTTCACGATCATTGCGTAAGCTTCTAGTCAGCTTACGCTTAAGCTGACTCCGCTCTTCGTTATGTTCAGAGCCAGATGGAATGAGTTTACGAGCATCTTTCAGTGCGGTAGATGCTGCTGAGATCCAGTGTTTCTCCCTAACCTTATGGTTTATCGTACTTGCAGACAACACTGCTGTTTCTACAGCTTTTCGGATGTCATTCCACGCTGCCTCGGGGTGGGCATCACTTACATGGCTGTCTAACCGTTCTTCTAGTTGTTCCTGAAATATACTCTTAGCTTGACTATCATTAAGTAGTACCCTAAGGAGTTTCCTTGTACCATCTTTCCTACGTCCAGTAAGACGTAGACAAATACGCGTTCGCACCAGAGCATGATCTGAATCTAAGTATGTGCTCCAGAATGAGCAAGCCCCTCCATCGGTGGCTGATAGCGATGTGATCTATTTGGGCCCAGCGTTGAGACGAATTATGGGGTCTCCATGTAAAAAGATGTTTTTCCTTATGCTTAAAGTTAGTGTTTGCAAGAAACAGGCGGTTATCTGAGCATAGCTGCAACAGACGGTCGCCGTTATCTGTTCTTTGAGCCGCGACACCATAAGATCCACCCAGGTGTCTTTCCTTTTCGCTTAGTTTACCTACTTGAGCATTAAAGTCACCAGCCACTATTACTACATCTGAACGCCTAGCTTTTCGGAGAAGGTCGGAAAGCTTTCTGTTAAACTCATCTTTTACATCATCTGAGCTGCAGTCAGTGGGAGAGTAAGCAGAGACGACGAAGAGGCAATGACGAGTGTCCCTATCTTTTCGAGTCCTTACTGTTCCGTTTAGTCGGACAGCACACAAACGACTGTCTACTGGGATCCAGTCTAGGAGAGCTAGTTCTGCCCTAGGATTCAATGCTATACCTACGCCAGCGAGGAAACGGGAAGCAGCATCAGGGCTTCCAGATACACGAAGCGTAAATCGAGTTGGTTCGTTACTTTGACATGGTGCGGTCAAATGAATGACACTACTCGGATCCTGTGTGCGCGTTTCGGAGACGCAGCACACATCAATGAAGCGAGGTTCTGAAGTCCTAGCTAAGGAAGCCTGTTGTCCTATTTGGCACAGTGTTCGGACGTTGAAAGCTCCTACGTGTAGTTTGGAGCGTGGTTTCAGGAGACCAGGAATAACATTCCGCGTACTCGAATCGTTTGCACTAGCGGGGCGAGGTGATAAAGGGACGTAAGAATGGTTAGTCGTGGAGATAAGAGAGTCATTAAGAGGTGTAGGAAGGATTTGAATGTGACCAACTTGGTCTCGTGCGCTGTTACGGGTATGAGGGCTGATGTCACTTCCCGGCTGCCCACACCGTGGAAGGGTATTTCTTGAGGAACCTGAAAAGGAAATCGGATTAGTGTTGGTCTTAGCGACCTGAGTGCGTGACCGCAGAGCCCAAGGGACAACTGCTTGAGGCCGGTCGCGCACGGCCTTTTTGTGGGAGGTTTTTAATGTGTTAGCTCCGTTCTTCAAAGGGCCTTACCGCCGGAGACGGAAATCCGTGGGGTAAGGTAAGGTGTGACATTTTTTAGGGTCAATCTTTTCTAACCCCTTCCTTCCTTGTGAGAAGGCAGTATCGCTGCAGATGCTGGTTGTCCGAGGTAAACACCTTACTGCTGTCACACCTCTGTACAGTCAGCAGTACGACTTCGCCCTCAGACCTTGAGTTGCTGCTTTTAGTCTTCCCGTTCTCCAAACGACCTGCCTGGCATGGTAGAACCTGCAGGAACATGTGTTCCAGCCAATATAGCTCGGTTGGGTCATCACGATAGGCGAGAGTCAATAGTTAGCTTTAGTTACCTCGCTCAACTAATTAACAAGTATGGATAAGTTTGTAATTCGTTATTAATTTTTTTGTTTTTCATTTAATTATGACTACGATTTAATAAGTTTAACTCGAAAATACTTTTTGATTTCTTTGTATGATATATCTGCTACTCGAACGATTTCTGGTGACTTCCTATATGGTTTTTTTATCCTCAGCCCACTCCACGTGAACTAAATATTGTCGAAAGGCATTAAGAAGGGATAGGAGTGTTCACTGTTAATTTACGTGCAAAAAGAAAGCTTATTTGTACGTTTATGAATAACAGTCCACTCAAAACATGAATTTTTCTAGATGTTTCTAGGAGTTTTCTACTTGGTGCAGATCAGATAGTGTGTTTTCATCTTTTCTGAGCTTCTACAAGCTTTATTGGTATATTCTTAAGAGCTCCCAAAACTATACTTCCAATAAAAGTATCTACTATGTTACGTAATAAAATCATATTTCCCAGTATTCTGGAAAACTCCATCCTAGCAAATAATATAGTCTTCACTGATTATTGGTTCATTTATTAAGATTTCTATGTAGGTTCACGTTCTAAATTAACTAAACTTATTAGTTTTTCTGTAGGTGGAGAGAAAGTGAAGAAATCCTGTGAATTTATTATATTTTAAAAACACTTATGTTGTTATTTTAGATTTGTAAAGAGCTTTAAATGGATCATTATGAATTATATTAAATCAATAAGTAATGATTAAAACTATAGTAGGGAGTGTAAAATAGTAAAAAATAACAAGTTTTCACGCTACAAGTGGTTTGAAAAAAAATCAAAAATAACTATTACTACTGTACTTTTGAGTGTTTTCGATCACTTATTCAGTCATTCTTAAACAATGTATCACAAATGTATATCAACTCACGTTGCTAATCCTCGTCAGTACAGCTAATAGAAATTAGTTAGAAATATATCAAGGGATTTTAAATAATTATATCACTGGCAATAAAAAAAATTAAACGTAGTAAGTATGGTTCGTATAGAATGAATGAAACATATGAATAAAACGAAATCTTCACTTTTGTTTTTAGCTAAACCTTTTACAAACTTCATAATAATGAACTTTTTGAAGATTTTCATATCAGCGTTAGAAATCGTTTTTGATCACGGACTGTCATCGGATGAAAAACCCAAGTTCAATCAATTCACGGTATTACGCGATGACTATTATCCAATGTTATGGGTGATATCTATCTCAATTCAAATATGGTTAAATGAATTTTGAAATGTTAACGATTGAACTCCAATTAAGTGGTTCGTATATATCGTTCTAATTACGAAGCCTAAAATTTCATGCATTAGGTTTTGTGCAGAGCAGTGTGTAGACCTTGTTGATGGTAAAACAGTTTCTTAGTGCTAAATGTTTTTGATGCTTTCCCAGCTTGCCTAAATCCGTGATGAGAATTTCCATTTCCGTAATTACATATGCACTGCTTCTAAGTCAGTCTACTGGTATTAGTATTTTGCATTTTAGTTAGACATTTTCGATTCTACCTGCAGTAAAAATGGAAGTATATTTTATTAATGCGTTTTTGTTGTAGTGAATAAAAGCCTTTAAACCCTAGGTATTAAGGTTTCAATGTGGGTTTCTTAAAAACAGTAGTGATACAAATAACTGTAAATGCTAGACCAAATAGTCCTAGTACAGTACATTACACTTAACCGACTGTGATCAGAGATAATAGAAATTCGTAGTTAAAATATATAACTTAAATTAAAAGCAATCGTACTTTTCAGAAGTCCATAAATAGATTTCTTAAATAAGTCATTTTAAGTAAGGGCGAAGCGGCCATCGCGTGCTCCCAGGTTTTCAATGATGGTCTAACATTGATCGGTTCATTATCTTAATAAGAACTCAAAAACCTCCACAACCCTATACTGATCGTTAGATAAGGTGCTCAAGTTTGTATAATTTTGTCATACTTTCATATACTTGTTTGCAAATAATATTTGAATGGCTTTTACGCTTTGCAATATCAGGTTTGAATATAGCCGATCCTCGAAATAACAATCCACACCTAGTCTTCTTCTCCATAATTCATGAAGCCACATCAATTTTTCACTTTTTCGAGAAAACAATTGATGAGTCCATTTTACCAATGATTATGTGAGTATTTTCTGAATATTTTTTGTGCCACTAAAGTTTCTAAAAACGCCTTAAGTACATAAATTCAGTTTTTGAATGTATGAGTCTTTTTAATTGACCTAATAACCTATCTTTTTCTTATACTGTTTAGATTATTTGTAAACATTTATATTTTCTTGTTGATACTCGAGACCACAATTGATTAGTTGCTATTTACTTATGTACACCCCTAGAAAATGTAATGCTGTGGGACACAAATATACGAAATCTTAGAAATTCTGTCCACGAATATGTTACAATTATGGATGGAAATATTTGAAAGATTTGATATTATTTTGACTTAATTAGATCAGCTCATAGTTTAACTCTCAACTATGTATAGTTTAAAATGCGATTTACTACGAAGTTAATTTCGACGTAATATTCCCATTTTCAGGACATTGTGATCTCCAAGAGTCGTATATTATTTCAGTTGATACAGACTAGTACTACAGTATAGCTAAATGTGATTCAAAATTTGCATCATCCACTATCTTAAATTCAGTGGCATCCTGACACTGTATCTAAATTGAATGATTCATTTTGACCTGATAACTAGAAAAATAAAAGCATTAAAAATGTTTAATCAACCAGAGACTAGAATTAATTGACTAAAAAGAAACTCGGAACTATTATTTAATTACTTACTCCACTTTCCCCTCATAAGAACGTAGGCCGATGACCAAGGTTCTCATGGGCTCTCCTTTCTAGTTGTTCCCAGTTGCTGTTCATTCCTTTAATGTCTACCACCGATTCCGCACGCAATGTGTTCTTGGGTCCTCCTCTTTTCCTTTTACCTTAAGGATTCCAAGTAAGGACTAACCTCGTGATGCAGTTTGATGATTTCTGCAATGCGTGTGCTATCCGTTTCCTAATTTACTCTTCATCTGGAAGTTTGTTCGTTTTCCGTCACAGTAGGTAGTTGCTGATGGTATCCGACCAACGGATCTAGAGTATGTTGCATAGATAATTGTACATAAATACCTGTACTTTTCTATTGATGGTTGTAGTGGTTCTCCACGTTTCAGCTCTGTACAGTAAAACTGTTTTAATGTTTGTATTGGAATTTCTGACTTTGGTGTTTTGTGACAGTTGTTTTGAGTTCCATGTTGGTGTGTGGGCGAAGAAAACGGTGATTGTTGTTTTGCCTAGTTAGGCTTGTAGATAGTTTGACAGGTTTTAGATGTGTTATATATTTTCCTACATTTGTTAGTATTATTGTCGGTTGTTGACGCGGAAATATACCCACGTTTTAGTCATGCTAGCCACCTGATCTTGATCCGACTTGTGTTGAAATCCTGTAGAACAGACACTGGAAAGGTATATAGTGTAGAAATTCCCCTAAGGGAAATTATTGCTCCATTGGTGTAGGGGAGAAAACCGAGCGTTATTTCGATATGTTTTTCAATTGAAGGAATTCTTCCCTTGCTTTGCCAATCCGTGCTTTCACTTCTGCATCAGGTCCTCCTGTTTATCAGTAACACTGCCCAAGTACGTTAGTTTTCACCTGTCCCAGATCCCCAACAAGTTCAATTTGGTTGGTGCTCTGTGGTGAATTTTAGGATCGTGTTTGTTCCCTTGTATAAATCGAGGCCTACTACAGCTGCACTGGTCGTATTCACCTGCATTTTTTGCTGCGTATAGGATCTACGAAGTCAAAATCGTCTAGTTGCATGCAAGCTGTCGATCGTATTCCGTTTTTCTCCTTGATATATGGAGATTTTCATTATCCAGCCAACCATCTGTCAGTTGCCCTCATGACTTTGCAATGAAGCCCGTCGTATGAATCCCACATGATGTTGACGATTTTCTCAGCTACCCACTCTGTGTCGGAGAAGGTTCCATAAGGTTCTCCTATTCAGTGTCAAATGCTTTCTCATAGTCAAGGAAGTTGATGTATAGTGACGAGTTCCACAATGATTCGTAGTGTCGCGACTTGATGTGTTCAAAACCGGTCCTTACGGAATCTGGCCTGTCGACTTCGAAGCTGATCGTCTACTAAATCTCTTATCCTGTTCAACAACACTGTTCAAAACCCTTTCTGGTACTAACAGTAGTGTGGTGCCTCTGTAGTTTTCACACTTGTTCAGATCTCCTTTCTTTGATATCTTGATGAGATATCTTTCTTTCCAGTCTGTCCTCATTTTCCCCCCTCCCAAATCTTCATCAATAGAAACGAAGTATGTTTTCAGTTGTTTCTATGTATGACTTGAGTGCCTTAGTTGGTGCTGCTCTTTACTTTCTTGTTTGCTTTAGTGTATTCAGTTTGTGCCTTGACTTTCACTGTTGGAAACTTTTCTTGGTACCGATAGTAGTGTGATGTTCTTGTAGTTCTCACAATTACTCTTCCCTCTCTGTTTTAAAGGATGCTTTGATGATTCTAGAATCATGAGTTTCCCATCCTATTAGCACTTTTAACGCTTCCTTGGAGAATATCAGTGCAATTCCTTTCGTATGCCGGGCATATTTTACCGCCAGAATACAACGTTATTTCTCCCGAAGCTATAATTTTCTATCCAACTTGTATGAAGCAGGTTTCACTTAAACAAAACACAACCAGTTTCTATCTTCTCATTTCCTCTGCTACTTGAATAGCCTTTCCGATCTCCCATAGTATGCGAACATTCCGTTTACCGATATCAGTTCTTGCTCTGCTTGTCAGAAGGAGCATCGGCCACGTGATTTCCTAAGAGTCTCGGCTTTCATCATGAGGCATCATAACTCTTCTAAATAAAGACCCTTCAACTCGCAGGACTCCGAGAGTGACCTCTCAAAGCTAGTCACTAGTGAGTAAGTGAAGTAAGCGTGAGCACTGTTGGATTCAGGCTCAGTGGTCTAGAGGTTAAGCGTTCGCACGCGAAACTGAAGGTCCTAATTTCGAATCCTGTGTGCAGGATTGTGGATGAGTACCGCTGAGGAGTCCTATACTAGGACGAAACGGCAATCCAGTGCCTTATTTATTTACTTGAACGCATAAATATTGGTACAAGAGGGCACCAAATATATATGCGCCACACAAAACACTGAAATTTGGAAGAGAAAAAAGAAGGTATGGAGCGTGTAATAAAAAAAAGAAGAACAATAACGACCACAGATTAGTTTATGCCAGTGTAATAATAATAGTAATGGGGAAAATGAAAGGTACAACCAGAAGAAATCTTTCAGTTAAGGAAGATATAACCACTTTTTATGAAGAAAGTAAAAGAAGGTTACAGCAGGATCTCCATAGGCTTCCATTCTGATTCATATCTGATAACGTCTCTAGCCAACGTGTTGCACCATCTCTAGGACCCCGGCCATGCAGTCGTGAAGGACCAACAGAAGCCAGCCCTTTGCAACTTTCTTTCATATCACGACACCATTTCATACACCGACCACCTCCGCTTTTTCCAACCAGTCCCAGCGTCGGCAAATAATGCACGACCTGGAATTCTTTGGAACGACGTGAACTCTTTTCAAAGATAGGAACAACTATCGACTCAGTACACGACGTTGGTACACTCTCTAGTTCCCACACCTTTGTAAACAACGTTGTCAGTTCCTTAGCCAGAAAATCACCATCATTTTTATAGAGAAGCCCCAAATCCAGTGCGTACAATTGTTCTTCTTTTTCATCTCATTAATATTAGTAGCAATGTGTCTTGTTAATATCCTTTACGTGTGATGTTGTACAATGACAGTTTCCTTGGAACAGGGTATTTGTGTTTAATTTTTATATTAGACCACTTGAAAAAATTAGATGCAATTAATATTATGTATATTTCAGTACAAACCCATCATATGCAAGTGAAATATCTGTCAAACGTAACGAATTGAAACAAGATTTGGAAGGTAAATTCTGTACTGGTTTAGAAAAGTGTCTAAATCTGGCTATTTCTCGTGTTCAATATCTATTATCCAGTGAACAGCGAAAAACTGATTTTCGCCCAGATATAAATGCTAACTCAGGAATAATTGCCGGTAATCCACCATCGCTTGTAAGTTTTCTGGCCAGTGGTTTGTTTACGAATTATTCTAAGGAATATTTAACTAAGTTTTCTGCTGTTTAACTTTCCACTGAATAATGAGTATTTGACTCATAAAATCCGATCAAAATACGCTTTATTATAAGTTACTTTGTCACCAATATTAGTTTCAGGACAAATTTGAAAGTGTGCTGTACTGTCCTGTATCTTTTCACAGAAATAGTCTATTCTTATTTCGTGTTTATTTGCAGACTATAATAGCATCACTTAATCATGTGGGGGTCATCGTTAATTGCTTTATACTATCTGCAGTTAAAAAACTCAAGACTGATCCGCTACTGTATCTCCATTTGTCTTCAGGGGCAAGTCTAGAATCATCTACAAGTTTTTGTAGCTTACCCGACCGTTGTTGCTACCTTGACGTGGTGGTCGGGCTTGCCTATCGTGATGAAGCAACTGAGCTATACTGGCTGGAACCACCGTTCCTCAAGGTCCTACCGTTCCAGACAAGTCGGTTGAAGAGCGTAAAGCTGGAAGCAAAGAACCCAAGGTCCGAAGGCGTAGTCGTATTGCTGACTGTACAGAGGTGTGACAGCAGTAAGGTGTTTCCTTCAGACAACCAGCATAAAAGCGATGCTGCCTTCCCACAAGGAGCGGTGGGGTTAGAAAAGGTTGACCCTAAAAAATGCACACCTCGCCTTATCCCACGGATATCCGTCTCCGATGGTAAGGTCTCAACAAGTACAGAACTAATACGAAAATTACTCACAAAAAGGTCATGTGCGACCGACCTCAAGCAGCTGTCTCTTGGGCACTGCAGTCACGTTCTCAGGTCACTATGACCACTCCTAATCCAAATTCCTTTTCAGGTACCTCCAGCAGAACCCTTCCACGGTGTGGGCAACCGGGAAGTGATAACCGCCCTCATACCTCTAACAGCACTCAAGGCCACTGTATTCATAATCAACCTCCCCGTTCCATTCCTATTATCCCTCCTACATCGACTTTCAAATCTAAACTTCCTCTTTTGGTTTCCTCATGTGTCTCCATAGCCGACGATTCTAGTGCGCAAAACACTGTCTCAGGTCCACTGAGACCTCGCTCCAAACTACACATTGGAGCCTTCAACGTACGCACACTAAGCCAAATCGGTCAGCAGGCTTCCTTGGCTAAAATCTTAGAATCTCGTACAATTGATGTATGCTGTGTCTCCGAAACACGCATACAGGATCCTAGTGTGGTCATTCACTTGACCTCACCTCGGCAAAACGGAGAGCCAACGAGATACACCCTCCGTGTATCTGGCGATCCGACGGCTAGTTCTTGTGGACTGGCAGGTGTAGCCATAGCACTAACAATGAGGGCGGAACAAGCGCGATTAGAATGAATCCCCGTTAACAGTCGTCTATGCGCTGTTCGGCTAAACGGCTCCGTAAGAACTCGGAAGGATAGAGACACACGTCGTTGCCTTTTCGTCGTTTCTGCCTACGCTCCCACTGACTGCAGCTCGGGTGAAGTGAAAGATGAATTTTACAGAAAACTCTCTGAACTTCTTCAGAAAGCTGAACGTTCAGACATAGTAATCATAGCAGGTAACTTTAATGCCCGGATAGGTATCTTAAACCAAACAGAAAGACATTTAGGTGGGTATTTTAGTATTCCGGCACAGCGAACAGATAGTGGTGATCGTCTACTGCCACTGTGCTCAGACAATCGTTTTTTTTTAGCAAACACAAATTTTAAGCATAAGGAGAGACATCGTCTAACATAGCGACCCCCTGCACCAAACCAACGATGGACTCAAATAGACCTTACCGCCATCAGCTATCGTGAGGGTCGATAGTAGATTGTCACTCATTTTGGAGTACCTGCTTGGACTCCGACCATACCCTAATACGAGCACGCATCTGCTTGCACCTCACTGGACGCAATAAAGCCACATTAAAAAGACCAATTAGAACTGAACTGAGTAACGAAAAAACCAAAAGTAGGTTCCAGGAACAACTGAGGTCACACTTAGGTAGTTCTGAAAACGAGGCTGATCCAGATGTTGCTTGAAAAGATATACAATCAGATGTGGAAACAGCTGTGACTTCTATTAGTGATTTATACCAAAGGGTTACAAAGAACCAATGAATTTCTTCTAGGTCTATCGCACTGATGGATTCTCGCAAACGCATCCCATCAGGTTTTGAATACGATCAAGAGCGTAAAGAAATCAAATCTAGATTAAGCAAAAGTCTAAGGAATGATCGTGAGCAGTGGTGGGCAACGAAAGCAAGGCGGCGGCTATATGTAACATCAGACAACTCTTCAGACTCATAAAAGAAACTGGAACTAAAAAGTCAAGTGTAAGTGAGACTATCTCGGAAAAAGACGACACTCACCTGCTCCCAACCCCAGACGTTTAGAACAGTGAGAACAGATCAGCTGGCCTTCAGTAACTCTACAACTACCCTCCATTCCGAGACTGTGAATATAACATTGAAGTAGGTCCTCCAACTCTAGCTGAAGTTCAAAAGGCTATAGTTAATCTAAAACGAGGAAGGGCAGCTGGTCCAGATGGATTTCCTCCAGAGGTCTTTAAAGATGGTGGTCCAATTTTAGCGATTAGGTTGACTAATATATTAACTAAAATCTGGGAGTTGGACGTAATCCCCTCTGATTGGTCACAATCACTGATCGTCCCAATATATAAGAGAGGGTCAAAATCATCCTGTGGCAACCATAGAGGGATTAGTTTAACTAATATAGCATCTAGAATACTAGCCTGAATAATTATCGGACGCCTAACTAAGACTCATAAACTGCAAACACGAGAGAATCCAGCTGGCTTCAGATCTGGTCGTAGCTGCATCGACCACACATTCGTCAGGTTCTAGAACACAGGCATAGTTATCCGCGTCCGACAATGGTGGTCTTTTTTGACTTAAGAGCATCATTTGACTCTGTAGACTGAGAGGTTCTGTGACAGTGTCTGTCATTGAAAGGCGTACTCAGAAGTATATAAACCTTGTGAAGGCTCTTTACTCGAACACTACTAGTCGAGTCAGAGTTAATGGTGAACTGTCATCTGACTGTGCAACCTCAAGTGGTGTCTGTCCAGGCTATTCATTTTCTCCATTTTCGTTTAACTTCATCACAGATATACTGATGGAAATAACTCTCTCATCGACTGAATTTTCTGGCATTGATCTCCTTCCTGGAGGTCCACTTATCGACTTAGAATACGCAGATGATATAGTCCTGTTTTTGGTGAAAACACTGATAAAATGCAGTGTTTTGGTAGCACTGAGCAACACTGCCAGGATGTTTGGAATGCATTTCTTCCCTCTAAATGCAAGTTGTTGCTTTGGGACTGGCCTGCGTCAAAACCTGAACTAAGGTTAGGGAGTGTAGTCGAACGCGTTGACAACTTCACTTATCTTGGAAGTCTGATCAGCCCTAATGGGTTGGTGTCTGACGAAATCTCAGCACGGATTCGAAAAGCTCGCTTGGCCTTTGCCAACTTACGTCATCTATGGCGAAGGCGAGATATCCGTCTATCAATAGAAGGACGAGTATACTGCGCGGCAGTTCGTTCCGTTCTACTATACGGCTGCGAAACATGGCTCTAAAGAGTAGAAGATACTCGTAAGCTACTAGTATTTGGCCACAGGTGCCTTAGAAATATTGCGGGTATCTGCTGGGATCACCGGGTAAGTAATAGTGAGGTTAGACGCAAGGTATTAGGGAATGATGGTAAATCAGTTGATGAGGTTATGAATCTTCATCGACTGAGATGGTTGGGCCACGTGTTGCGTATGCCTGAACACCGATTACCACGACGCGCAATGCTGACTAGTGTGGCGGATGGTTGGGTGAAAGTTGGGGGCGGCCAAACCAAAACGTGGCATCAGTGCTTGAAGACACTTACTTCTGGTCTGAGCTATGTTGTTAGATGCAGACTACCTGATTGGGGTCCGCGTGACTATCGTAACTAATGGTTGGAGACTGTTGGTGGCATGGCTCAGAATCGATCACAATGGCATAGGTGTATACACTCTTTGTCTTTCCTCAAACTATGGGATTAAAATCGCTTCATATCTTTCTTTCTACGAACTAGTTCTTTCTTCCTGTATCATGTCCTTATATGCAATCTTTCTTTTATATATTACCACCACTGAATTAACTACTTCTATGAATTTGGTGTTCATCTTGTTGTGCTGATGAGGTATGGCAACTTTGACCGATGTATATATGTGCCTGGCCCTACGTTGCAGCTGACTGACTGAATTTGTAGCTTGTTGGTTGTATGATTGAGATGATACTAAATATTTCCAACCATTACTGTAGAATGTAGCTCAGCTCTCTAAGTCGTTTGCTGGTGTTTAACTGAAGGTCCCTTTTTGGATGGTAAAATTCGGAGGGTAATCTTTTAGTTGGAGTCATACTTTTTTCTCATTAGAAACATTAATTATATCGCCCCCTACAACGACCCAGAACACTGAGACATTTATTGAAATTCCTCAATCATATTATCATGACTGCCTTCGATTTTTTGAGCAAGACTGGTCTGGAATTATCTTTTGTGGTAGTGTGTGTCCGTTAAGTTTATGGACATCCTAAAGGTGCTGCACACTAACACCTCTCCGCTGTTCCACTCCAACAGTATGATTATGTAAATTTGTTTAAAGTTGCCACTCCTTTTCAACTTTGCTTTCTATAACATTCTGGAAACGGCTGTGATGGAATTCGGTAATAGTGATGTGGGTATGCTACTTGGCGAAATTTTCCGACTTTGAATACGCAGATGGTGCTCTACGATTATGCTCAAGGTATCTTGATTGTACTTGGTCGGATGACTATCAGTCTAGGTGAGCATGGCATGTATTATGCACCTTCAGCTTGCAAAACTGTCAGAATACTGTGTCTGTACCAATTTGTAGTGATCCTTTAGAAGTAATCGAGAAGTGTGGATATCTATGTATTTATATGTGTGCTAGTGGTGGCACGACAGATGAATCCAGTCTATGTATAGTAGAAATCGCAGTACTGTATGTCAATCTGGACTATCTTTGGAGTTGCTGTGTTAGTTTAACTGTAGGAGTTCGTGTATAAAGGACATCGGTAAGGACAGTTCTGCTCTGTTTATCAAAGTGGCCTTGAGTGCTGTTAGAGGTATGAGGGCGGTTATCACTTCCCGGTTGCCCACACCATGGAAGGGTTCTGCTGGAGGTACCTGAAAAGGAAATTGGATTAGGAGTGGTCATAGTGACCTGAGAACGTGACTGCAGTGCCCAAGAGACAGCTGCTTGAGGTCGGTCGCACATGACCTTTTTGTGAGTAATTTCCGTATTAGTTCTGTACTTGTTGAGACCTTACCATCGGAGACGGATATCCGTGGGATAAGGCGAGGTGTGCATTTTTAGGGTCAACCTTTTCTAACCCCACCGCTCCTTGTGGGAAGGCAGCATCGCTTTTATGCTGGTTGTCTGAAGGAAACACCTTACTGCTGTCACACCTCTGTACAGTCAGCAATACGACTACGCCTTCGGACCTTGGGTTCTTTGCTTCCAGCCTTACGCTCTTCAACCGACTTGTCTGGAACGGTAGGACCTTGAGGAACGGTGGTTCCAGCCTGGTCCTACGTTGTAACTAACTGACTGACCGATGTTTATCAAAGATAGCTCCTCTTAGATGGGATTATCTGATTATCGTTGTCTTTAAGGTGTTCCTCACATCCGATAACAAGACTATTTTTTAGCAATCCAGAGGTCAGGTAACGCGTGTTTGGGTTCAGTGACCGTAATTCATTTAATGCCAACATGTCAAGAAACTCACTTCGGAGACTTGGACATATTTTACGAACATTTTCCCTGCGATCACCCACCACCAGGTGTTGCTCGTTTACGCTAGGACGCTCTGAAAAAGGAGAAAGGCGGTTCGTTTTTGACATGGTGCCATATTATTGAAGAAAGGTGTGTGAGGCTGGTATCGGTTTGTCCCATCACGACTCTCTTTTCGATGTCCTAGAAATGGTGCAACTCACTGGATTGAGACATTGTCAGATATGCCTTGGAAAAGAATTTGTGGAGACGTAGACTTCAATGTAATCTTGGATCAATTCAGTAATTGTCATCACTCAATTGAATTAACACTAAAAGCAGAGACTAACGCGGAAGCTCAGTTTTTCTGTTGTTTTGTTGAAAAAAGGCGAGATAGTTCCTTACGAAAATCTATATGTAGGAAACCGACCTCGAATGTTCATTATACTAGTTTCTTTAGTTGGGTTCCATTAGGTAGAAGGAGAAACTTAATTCACTTCTTATCCTTGATGGCTAGGCGAATATACTATCATACCAAAATAGATGACGAACTACTGCAACTTCTACAGATACTCATCAGAAATAGCTATCCACATAGATTCATTGCTAGAAGCTTAACGCCAAGCCACCGATAGTCCTAAAAAAATTTTTATTAATATCGAATTTAGATGATATATACTTTCCGAAATCTTGGATAAACGAATTTCAAATTCCCTGAATAAATCCTATTCAGCCAAGCTTCGTATTGCCTTCTCAAGTTTCCCTATCATTCCCGGATACGTTAAGGATAAAGTCCGGCTTGGGGCCATATCGATGTGCATCTATAAATTTACTGGCTTTTGTGAGGCAGGTTGCACTGGGTGCACAAATAGAACATGTCTCAGAGCATTACTTTTAGTTTTTAAAAGGGGAATGAAAAGCTACCACTTGCTCGATAAAGGAGCACCTGGTCAACCCTAGTTATGTCACTCTAGAGGAGTCGTCCTTTAAAATAATCCATACAGTTGAAAATAATTGAATCAACGGGAGGTCGAATCAGAAATTCATGTAATGTTGAGGCGCTGGAAATCCACCAATGTAAGTCCGAACTCTGCTTGCAAAAATGATGCGCCCAACCTCTCATCCTTTCTTGACTCTAATTTGTTTTTCCAGTGTGCTTTAGTTTTGTTTTTATTTGTACTTTTTTAAACCGTAATCAGTTATTACTATCCTCTAACACTTTCCCATAAATATTATCTATTAAGTGGACAATTACCTCTTATGTTTCTGATCCGTAAATTATTTTCGTCCTCCTATTTTTCAACCTAATGATCATTACGCAACCCTATTTGATATTTCGGATCACTTTATAATTCGATCTCTTCTATCCCTGTATAGACTCATATATTTATCAAACAACTATAAATATGAATGTACAGCTTAATTAACTGACTTCATCGGAAAGAAAATGTTTTTTACTCAGTAACTCAATGGGTTACTTTAATTGTCTGAGTATTTTTATTAAATGCTACACTTGTTCACCTATCAACTGATGTTATTACTTCGTTTGCATAACGCACTTTTCAAGTCCCCTATTTTACTAGAATTCGGACGTGCCACAAATCTCTCCATATCTAGTTAAAGAAGCGAACGTGGTGTTCTCCCCTCATTGGTTTGTTTTTTACGGACCCTTTTTATCACATAGCTTGTATCAGTCTGAAATACTACGATTTGTTGCTAAATGTTATTTTTCTTACCTACATACTAGGCATGTCAACATGTGGTCGCTTTCGTAACCCACATCAACCGTGAAACTCATCAACACCTAGATGGTCAAAATTTAAAAACATTTTTACATGAATTTGGAATGAAACTAAATCGCACATTGGTAGATCATTTTTACAACTTTACCTTCTCTGACACAGGTAAATATTTATTCATGCTATAAAATCCTTTTCCTCTTACAAATTAATCCGAAAAATTCAATGAGATAGTCTCGTACTTCGGAGATATTGATTTCACGTAAAATGATGAAAAGGACACGTACGTATTTATAGTAACGACCTACTGGTTGTAAAAAGAAACCAGCTCATCCTTGTCATAAACTTTCTCACCATCTGAGCAAAGTTCCCACGTAAATTAAAATGTGACATAACAGAATGTTAACTTTCCAAAGAATAAGGAGTCTACTGTGTGTTTTACTCGGGTGCATAAAAATCGAATTTTCCAGAACAAATAAAGTTCGAAACTTGATGAAATGGAGGTCGTCTTTTTAAATTGGAGTACATGGTTCACAATTTCAAGAAACCTTATGTAGGAAAATGTTGATCGAACGCACTCGTATCGAAACCTAGTGTTAATGCTTAGTTTCGTATGTACGATTTCTTCCTCTTAACTTTAGGAAATACCAAGCTATGGAGTTATACTGTAGTTTATTCAGTTTCGTTCAATATTTATTACACTATATATAAATACTTTAATTTGATATATACCCATGTCCAGTTCCTTATCGATGGGATGAAAGCAAGGCAATGTTTCTTTCAGAGATGGGATTTCTATTCCTTTTATTCTATATTGACTAATCTAATTAATACAAGCGCGACTATTCCAAAGTAGTAATTAATCAGTTTATTAGTTTTAGCATTATCAGAACTGGTTACTCTAAAAACTATATATATATATATATATATATATATATATATATATATATATATATATATATATATATATATATATATATATATATATATATTAGTTCCGTGCACATTTCCTCATGTAGTGTGGCCTAACACTTATGACAGGGTTTCGATTAAAATCAAATCATATGCTTGGTTTGGGGGCGAAAATCGCATCGCTAGATAAATTATGGTGCCTAAACCAGAATTTATAGTTTTAACACTGTGTTCAAATTACATATGTTATGCGATGGGTGAGTTAGATTGCTGGTAGCTGACGAAATGATATTTTACTTTGTCAGCTATTATTATCTTTGACAAGTTATCTGATCTACACTCACGTGTATGAAATGTATGGTGATGACTAACCACGTATATTGAACTACTGTCTATCTCAGTCTTTCTTTGGGTCAGTATATTCAGAAATATTACTTACTTTCTTACGCCTGTTACACCTCGTGGATGAGCATAGACCGCCCACCAACATTTTCCATCGAACTCTCTTCTGGGTAATCCTTCCCACTTGCTACTCATCCCTTTGTTGTCTGCTTCCAATACCCGGCGCAGTATATTCTTTGATCTTCCTCTTTTCCGTCTCTCTTTAGGATTGCAAGTTAATGCTTGCCTCGTGATGCAGTTTGATTATTTCCTATCCACTTTCAGTGTCTCGTATTAATTTCCTTTTCAGCTGGTTTGTTTTCTCCCACAGTAGATTGTTGCTGATGTTGTCCGACCAACAAACATTGAGTATCTTTTGTAGACGATTGTTTATAAATACCTGTACGTTTTTGATGGTGGCTGTAGTAGTTCTCTCTCAAATGCCTTCGTACGGCTGAGGTTGGGGAGAGTCCGCTCTCCCTCTCGAAATGCTCTCACATATCCACGCGTATACAGCCATTATCAGAGGGGTACTACTCACTGCCTTCTCGCGGAAGGGGTGTTGTTTACGAAATTTTGCGGATGAAAAGCAAATGTCCGGAGGTTTAACAGGGTTGTTGCACACGTGAGATCCATTTAGAGAAGTTAGAAAGCCATTTTGTTGAATGCATATAAATTTGTAAATCTGTCACCATTCTCGTTTCTTTCTCCTTGTCTGTGTCGTCCCATAATATCTTCATACGCGATGTTGTCCATCCTGACTTTGGCGTTTAGGTCTTTCCATCGGGATGGTCATGTTCTTTTGTGGGCACTTCACTATGATCGATTGCACCCTTGAGTAGAACTGATCTTTATCGTCGTCATTGCTATCATTGGTGGGTGCAAAACATTGGATAACATTTGTTGTGATCCCCTCCTTTGTTTTGAACGATGCTTTGATGACTTTGGATCCCTGAGATTCCCATCCTACGAGTGCTTTACGTGCCTCTTTCGACAGCATCAGAGTAACTCCCTGAGTGTGTGGAGCATTTTATTCTTCATAACTAAAATACAGCAGCATCTCTCTTGAATTTCTTCCTTTCTGTCCACATGGGTCTAATAGGTTTCGCTGATTCGGAGAACAGCAGTTGTAACTCCTCATATCCCTAACTATTTCATTGGTCTCCCAAATTGTCCGGACATTCCATGTACTTATAATAATTGTTGTTCTGGTTGTTAGAAGGGGCATCGATCTCGTAACTTCCGGAGAATCTCAGCTTTCACCACGTGGCGTCATAATTCTGAATAAAAAACCTTCAACTCTGAGAACAGAGTTCAAGTGGTTTAGTTTGTTTAATCTGGTTATTTTCTACAGGATTGGGTTGCTTACCCTACGCCCAACCCTCTTCCTTTGTTTGGGCTTGGAGCCGGCAGTATCTTTAGAAGAGCCATGTGGGGAGTTATATCCCGAAATATAGTAACATTGTATTCGATTACTCAGTTGAACGGATATCGATTGTAGCTACGCGATGTATATCAGATTACAAGAGGGAGAACGAATCATAGAGGATGGCTAATTAGGAACGGTACACGTTTCTTCTTCGGAATAAATTTTATCTACAATGTATCCTCAGTTTTATTTCAGATTATCAATTCTACGAAATATTTATCAATACATTTATTAGCTGACCAGAACTAGAGTAGCTGATACATTACGACTTTCAGACTGCGTGGAGCCATAAACTACGGCTTAGATTATCATGATGTGATTTGATTCTTAAATGTTTAGTACCATATGCTGTAAGACTTTGTCCGTTGAGACCTCTGCTGTCAGTCAGGCATCTACAACATAGGACCAGGTACATATATGCATCGGTCAAAGTTGCCATACCGCATTAGCACAAGATGAAAACCACATTCTTAGTAGTTACTTCAATGGTAGTAATTTATAAAAGAAAGATTGCACATAAGGATATGATACAGTGAGAAAGAATTAGTTCGTAGTAAGAAAGGTATAAAGCGGTTTTAATCTGTTGTGATCGATTCCGAGCCATGACTCAGTCTCCAAGCATTGGTTACGATAGTCGTGCAAACCCCAGTCAAGTAGTCTTCATCTGCCAATATGGCTAAGACAAGAACTTAGTGACTTCAATCTGTTGTCAGATACATATATATGTCAATGAATTTAAAAATTCATGAGACGTGGTCGATCTAATTGATTACGAAGTTTGTGGTTTGAAGTTTATTTTCCAGAAACGGCGAAAACCGCACGTATCTTCGTTATATACAAGCACTATGTGCTTAGTCTTGCATGAAAATTTACAAAGCTCTTAAGGTTAGGTTATGCAACAAATTAACTTAGGTCTGCCCTTTTCGTAAATCCAACAGTTTACAGAACCTTACATGTAATCAATACATCATTCACTATGAATTACAGCTACCGCCAAGTGTAGCTAAGCAGCTTACTCAGAGATACATTGTTCAGCACTTTATATTTAGCATTCGAACATCTGACCTAAAGTACGCTAATTTGTAAAGTTTATGGGATGTCCAAATATAACAGAGTGAATTAGAATTTTGAAATTTACCTCTGCGTAAAGGCATATTACTCGCCTACTTATTCATTTACGGTAGTTTATTTTTCAGTTATTCTCTAAAATACCTGTTGTTATTGTATACAACTTGTGAACTAAATCTTCATTTTTCAGGTGGATTTGTTGCAATGCAAGATGTAACCGCCTACCGAGAAATCGCAAAGCATTTTGAAAGTCCAACTGTTAATGTTGTTTTCGACGTACTGTTTAAGCTGATGAATCTCATGTTGATTAAACCAGAAAACGTACAACAAGTTGTTCAAGATTATTTGCAGTCAGGAATGCCAAGAGATCTGTTGATGAACTTCATTCAACTCAGAACAGATTATAAGTCAGCGAAGCTACAAAATGTGATACAATTCAAATCAACAAGATAATTTTTTGGATTATTTATCATTAACAATTCGTGTTCTTCAAGTACTCCATAATTTCTTCATTACTTGCACCATTTTTAAACATTTCAGTTATTTTTTGTGAATATCTGTTATTAAATAAAACCTCAGCTGTTAGTGGTCCTTCCTCAACTAGCTTTGATTGCCATGAAACGTAAGGTTTTAGTTCACACTTGTCTAAGTTATTAGGTACAATAAAATCCAAGTGCATTTCAGGAAAAATGATTTTTTGACCATATATTTCCATGGATGTTGTCGGTTCTCTGAAAACTAAAATTAAAAAGTTAAAATATCGTACCTGGGAATCCAAGGGTATTTTGCACGAGCTTTGCTTTTTTTTAAGTCTAACATCCAGTGGTATCTTGTCTTATAGGCAACTTTCTGGCGAAACCTTAAAGGTCCCATTGCTACATTGATAGTTCTTATTGATTGTGATTTGTTAGGAGAAATTAAAGAACTTGGGATCAACCTTGTACACTGCATTACCTAGGGAATTATGTTATAAAATCTGTAAGACGATTGTAAGCTAAGATGCTACATAATCACCATTACATAATAAAAACACTTTGAAATCACATCCGTGAACATGAAGCTATTCGTTGATTAAGTTGTCATAATAGATCACGTTTGACTAGTGTATATTTTGTGGCTTATCACTAGCTATTCATGCCCGAATAAAATTGAATCTTTTCGAAACTATAATACAGTTTAGTCACACACACGGTCAGTCAATAACGACGTAGGACTTGTCACAAATATGTATCACTCCAAGATGCCACATTTCATTACAGAGAGAGGAAACTACCATGATAATGAGCATATGTGAATGGCAATAGAAAACTAGAAGTAAGAAGTTCATCTCAGAAATAATAAACAATAACCCACGAGAAAATTCATGGGATGGTTTATCAGATTTGTAGGATATGCAGTAAATACAACTGTATCACTACAATCAGTTTTGAACCAGGACCTCTAACAAAAGATTGTGCCCATTGGACGGATCATGATCAAGAAGCTTACTGATCTGGACTAACAGTCAGTAGCTTCATATGCCGATCTAGTGTTTTGGTCTGCATGTTTTTGCTTCTCTCAATGTTACTCAGCATTCCAAGTCCGGTTAGGAGATATTGAGGCTAAGGTTAGGGTGCTGTGCAAAATTCCAACCCACCCAGGTGTTTGAGGTATGCATCACGTGCGCCAATTTGAAGTGATTAAAATTCTTGACAGGTTCTAGTTCGTGACATACCAGAGAATGATTTATACACTACCTAAAGATGTAGAAGTACTGTTCGACAATCTAAAAAAATCTCTTACAAGCGACGAAGAGGAATTAAACAGGATTGGTTTCTGTAACGTATAATGCAACGTGTTTCTATAGAAAGTGTTGTGTGCTGAAAGTCCGATACCAATCAGGAAAACAAAGACTTTATAAAACGATAACAGTAACTCGAAAACAATAGACAGTACGTTGATACATTGATTTTTTTTTCTTGGGCTTTAGGGCCGGAATGCGCTGATGCCCATCATGTTGACTTTATGAGTAGCTTTACAAAATACGTGAGTATCATCAGAGATAAAATTTAATATAAATATTTTGACTTAAAAATCACGGGAGTTATAATTCCGAATTTTAAGCAAAACTAAAAGTTTTCTGTATTAACGATTACCTAACAAAACAAGTTTAGTACAGACGATTTGCAAAGACCTAACATGTATAGTCTAAAGGATATATATCAAATACGACATTGGTAATAGCGAACTGCAACTAGTGGCTTTTTTCGAACTGCGAGAACGGTAGCACTTAACGCTGGATTGAACAAATTGCGGCACTGTCCGTTGAGAACGACAAGTTAGCAAATATTTTATGTGCTGTGACACCGAGTGTGACGTCAACAAACTTTCTCTTACGAAAATGGAGTTCTAACTAAATACAGACAGACATCTTATTGTATGTGACGTAGCTGCTCTTCGAAAACTTTATTTTAAATGTCATTCAGTCGACCATACTGGTAAATTAGAAAGATAATGCACTTAACCCAAACAATAAATCCGATTCCAAACAGGATCTACCAGACCGTTAAGAATCAAGAGTAACTCTGTGGAGATTTCACACAGTGAGCTCAGGGAAATCCCATTATAAACAGGTTGGAAACCAACAAGTTGTAAATAAGACTTTCGAATTGGTCTAAAATGAGTAGAAAAACACTTGTTACAAGAGGATAAAACGAAATCCATGCACGATGGAAAGTGTTTATCTTTAATACATTTACCAAAGCGTTTGGTGTTGTCACGAAGTTACGGTGCATATAAGAGCCTACGAATCTAATGCAGAGGATCAGTTCAATTATCGGTTAGTGACTAATCATTAACTTTAAGTTTCCTAAGAATTTGTACGAAGTCAATTAAAATAGGTCAGCAAGATTATGGTATATAGAATATAGAGGCTGATGGATCTTAACACGAATTTCAAAAACAACAGTCTTCAGTCTTCAGTAATAAGGATAGTAGGTTAGTGAACCTGTGTTAATCCTAACAGGTTGGCTTCCAGTGAAGGTCCAGTTTCTCTTTGAAAATATTCACTGATGGGGCTGATACCACTTGATCGGGCAAAGCGTTCCAATCATTGACTACTCGATGAGAAAAACGGAACCCCACCTTGAGTTTAATAGATCGTGGTTTGTGAACCTTCTTGCTATGACCTCGGAGATTATTAGTGCTGGAGGGAGCAAAAAGATAAGACATATTAACACCCAAATCATAATTAAAGATACGAAATGCCAGTATAAGGTCACCTCGAGTCCTACGATACGACAAGGGGAAAAGGTTTAAGCGTTTTAAACGCTCATCGTAAGGGAGTTTAGAAAGACCCTTCACTAATTTCGTTCCCACACGCTGGACACGCTCAAGTGAGGTAATATCCTTTATCAGACATGGGCTAGCTGCTTGAATACAGTTGGTAGCTTGCAATATGTCACAACCAGAGTTCCAACTCAGCAGAACTCGCTACGTTTTATTTAGACACAGAAAATTGACAGCAAAACAAGACAAGAGGAGAGAAACAAATATCTGCGGTTATCAGAATGACGAGAAATTTATTGGCATTGAGCTACTAACAAAAAAGAATGAGAATTTGTGAAAAGAAATACGGGTGAAAAAGTGAACCGATGACTCATTCAGCACGCTGTATGCAACTATATCCAGTGATCTATATAACAAAAGACAAAATTAACACTAGAATGGGATTAAGACAATTTGACAGTCCGAAGTGGAGGACGATTACAAACTCCCTCCATATTTTTGAAGGACAACCAAGGTCCAATATTGTTGATCATATCGAATTTGTGTAATAAAATCTAAAAACTTACAGCTTGTGTTACTCATTTCGTATAAATTTTTGACGGATTTATAATTTTTTTAATGACTCATCTGAATGATCAAACATCAATCCCTTATGCAGTAGTTTTGAAGTGTTGAGTACTTACACCTCGAACTGTGATTAGTGGAATCAAATGACTGCTCATGAGAAGGAAATACTGAAAACGCTTTTTACGTCACATGTTCACGCTTATGTTCCTTTTTCTGCAGACTTGCTGCTGAATAGTAAGAGAACATTCTTGACGATAGAAGGCGATTATAAAATAACACAGAGTGGACATCTTCATCAAGCTTTTTCCACAATTTTTTTCACAGGGTGCTGCCAGGATTACTTCCGTTAGGTTTTTTTATTAGCTTAACAGCTTTGAACACGAAAAACGTTCGCACGGATTTTTGGGCTATCTCGTTAGTGCATCATCCTATATGAATACCCTTTTCAGAGTAGTTTATTATTAGACAACACATAAGGAGTAGAAGTTGTGCCTGCAGTTCGTTCTGCTATGTTGTATCTCTAATTTCTGGGTGTTACCCCTTAGGGTAGTATTGGGACTAAGCTTAAGTAGGTGTTTAAGAGGATGTCCAGAAGTGTTGAGGATACTGTAAGCCATTAGAAGGTCACCTTTAAGATGCCTGCACTCTAATGGGGAAAGGTCAAGTTATTGGAGGCGCTCTTCGTAAAGTTTAAATTTGAGTCCCCGAACTGATTTCGTGGGTCGCCGTTGGATACGCTCCAGAGTGTTTTTGTCCTTTTGGAGTGTAGGAGGAAATTCTGTTTCCGTACTCTAAATAGGGATGAATAAAACTGTTGAAGATTATGTGGAAAGTTCTTCCTTCAAACTTGCCAAAAATGCGCTTCAAGGACTGTTTGATGAATTTCCATTTCCGAATGTCAGAGTTTGCTTGACTAGGGTCCGTGTTCTCCGGTACACATTGCACAATTATACTTCTTCCGCGGAAAAACTTCTCGCGAGATTCGTTAGGGATGTTCCGGATGAGATTGCTCTCAGAATACGGTATGTCGGGCAGTATTCTTACGTTCCCATCGGATTTCAGCAACTGACTAGATAGCAGAGTATCCTCTACGTCGGTAGCATTGTTAAGCGTTACACGAAATAGCCTCGGGTGATTTTGATGCCCAGATTCCTATCTCCGAGTGACCGTCAAAGGCTCTATTCTAGGAAGCTCAAGCTTCTTGTTCATTTTACCTCAGAGCATCCTGTCATTTTTGTCCTGCAAACTGAGAGGAAGGTCAGGGTTGTCTTTGAGGTTCATGATTATGAGAGTGTCATCACGAACCGTTATTGTTTTCCCAGGTTTTCCGGTGAGTTCATGTTCAGCACGTTGTTGTTTGGAGGTCGAAGCACGTTTCTGAATCCTAAGCTTTCTGATAACCGGGCGGACATTTTTTGGGGGTAGACTGAGCGTTCAAATCACCAGTTGTTTTCCGTTCAACACTTGTGATGTTCGGCTTGGACGGTGACTCCTGGTTCTTCTTAGCTCTGTTGATGTAGGCCCAATCACATGCAGAGTTTTTGGGAACCGCTGTTGCGTTTAGGGACCATGAGCTGGGAGGCCCGAGTTTACTGAGAGAGTTTATTACCGTTGACGTGATGATGGTGCTGAGTTTCAACATGTCATCATTATTGCTAATGCATGCTCCATCGATGGTAGACCTATTGACATTCCTATTCTTGTTTCCATTACGTGCCTTTGTTTGTCTAACCGTTTTGTGACTGTCTTTATACAAGTTTGCTGACAACTTATTCCGCAGACTTGCCAATAGGACAATGATGTTACTCAGCAATACTACAGCATCCGTACTGCACGTAACACAGACCCACTTATGATCCGACTTGCTCAGTCTGTTGTAAGCAGTTGCCGTGAGATCTGTGAACGCTTCATGTGACGAACCTTTGAAGTTTTCGCGCTGCATTCCAGATGTAACAGCAAAACGGCGTCCAGGTGGTTTGCACGAATTTTTCATGACTATATTGGCGTAAAGTGTATTATAGATGCTAGCAAAAGCCTAAGACTGTTAAAAATACAGTAAAAAACACGCTAAAACTGGAAAAATGTATAAAAACGGATGAGATAAACTGAACTAGCCTTTACGTGAAAAACTGAAAAAAAACCGAATTGCAAGCTGAGGCAAAACCACCGAACGTATAGCTCAGAATAGATTCTTTAGATCAGAAATGGTCTTCCTGTTGCGTAAGAACACGGCAAAAGTTTGAGAAATGTAAACCACGTTGGGACTAAACTTCCCGTTCGAATAGCGCGCCACTTCAGATTGTCTCAAAATAGACAAACACACACATAAAGATATTCGAGGATTCCTTTCATTTCCCAAAATTAACAAAACAATATGTTTTCAAGTTTCACACTGAAACTAAACTGTTATTTCTGCATAAGGCATGAACGGGCATGTTTGTAGAACTCTAGCCTACTTCATTACTAGTGCTACTATAATAACAGGCCTAGACCTAAAATTGTAGATCTGTCATGATATAACTGCCTCATCTATAAGATCTTACATGGAAGTCACATCGTTGTCTACACCAGCTCGTCGCATAGTAACAATCACCAAAAACACTAAAGAATGAATACGCCTGCAAGGCCGAGTCATGCCATTCGATGAATTGAATTAACTGAACGAATTTTCCACCATTATTGCCCTCTTCTTAGTGTTACATGTTGAAAGTCTATTTTCACAGTTATCTCATGTTCAGCTTTGAGTATTGTGGTTAGGATCTAGTGCCACTATACGTTTACCGGCCCGAGGCTCACTTAGAGCGTGGATTGAGTAGTGGTTACTAGTCAACTTCTCAAGCAGAACTCCATTCCATGTAGAGCTTGACGTGTTGTCCAACGCACGGAGAACTAAGTCCATTATGTTGTTCTTTGTCCACTGGCTGCTATGTCGAAATAAACCCAAGATGCTTATGGAGACAAGGAGCACACTTACCTCCATGGAATAGATCTTTGGCATGTGAATACAAAATATGACAACATGGCAACATGTTATCATTGAGACACTCATAATCACATTGTGTACGTGTAGCATCAACAACAGATATTATAACCTTGTCGTTGCAGCGGATGTATTCTCGAGCTATGACTGTGTCTCATTTTACTAACTAGTTTATAATTTTTAACCATAGTTTTCTCTGCAAAAGCTGGCTTAAAAGAGACTGGGGTGAACTTGTAGCCCGAAATTGATGATGCATTTAACTGCATTTCTTACCTCAAGCTTTGGAAAACGTTGAAGGTGCTTCATAACGTCAGATGGACGCAAAAGTAGGTCAGTATCTGAAATACTCCAGACTTTCCTAAATGTCAGTAGACAGAACCACCTATTCTCAGACCTTTTTAAGATGTTCATCAGCACTTTCCACACGATTGTTTGTTTGGTTGCTTGAGCTTATTACATGCTCCTGGTAACAAAGAAACCACATTGACCTCCGAGCAATCCAGTGACTTTCAATGTAATAATAGGCCCGCGAAAAATAGGTGCTCAGGTATTCATAAATCTGAATATAATTAGTCGTAAAAAGCGAAGCTCACATGTTAGGTCTCCTGGTTTTTACGGGATGTTTCAAGCATTTGCGAACATTGGAATTTCTGAACTACAGCAAACATTTTCCAGGAAAATGCTCTGAAGACATGAAACTAACACAGTATTATGTCGGCATGATTGTGCATAAACTGTACCGCGGGACTCTCGGTCGCTGATGAAAGTGCGTGTATCATATTATACGTCTGAAGTATTAGAGTAATTTTATGATGTCTTCTCGTCGTGTTTGCCTGCAAAGAACATGCCTAACAGTGTTCCTTTGCCCAAGACAATCAGTAACTATTTGCTAGAACAGTGGAAACCTTCAAGATAAATTTGTTATCGTTAGTTACTTACCCAACTTTGTTGGTCTGATAAGTCAAGTCAATAAATACAGCCTCTAGCTATTTGCTCCCTGAAACTGAAGCAAGTTATAGATAAGTTCGTAAGAAACTTTTACTTTGGTGATTGACTGGACGCGCTGTAAAATCCCGTTGATATATTTAGCGTCTAGATTCACTTAATTAGCATGTGAGTTTAGCAACGTGGTCAAAGCTGTTGTCGGAATTTGGTGATATCGTCCTTGGTAAATTGTTTATGGAACTTTTAAACAGCTGGATGTCGAATGCTACGCATTGGTGTATTACTCAACAGAAACGGTCTTAAACGTAATTTCCCACTCGACGACAACTGCAGTCTCGATGGATCTACAGAAATGCGCAAGTATAGTTGTGTACGGTTTTAATAGAGATGACGCTTAGCTAACTATTTACTAAATGGTTACAAAATCCAGATTGGCAGTGGCGATATTTCGATTTGAAGGATAAATTAATTTGAAATTAAGCATACGTAGATAACCGACGTCGTGTTTTTTGTCTAGGTTGCAGTGGTGAGTAAGAAGGGGAATGATCTTCGGAGGAATGTTGATCACTATTATCAAACGTCGGGTTCTGATACGCTGCGTTTACATCCATAAGCGTACAAATATATCATTGATCTTTTTGTATACTTACATGACATACTTAGTGTGCGTATACTGTAAAAACAACTACAGTTACATAAATCCTATCGCTCTATGTAATTCTTCTAAAAAGGTCTCAAGATTGTCCATGCTGGTAAATTGTCGCAATAGCAAAATATCATTGAAGATTCGTCATATCAGATTCAGATTTGTGTAGTAAGAACAGAAGGTCTACGGCCTATGTTTGTTCTTTTTCTAGTATGCTTTTTTGAGTGTCCAGTCTTCTCTTGAAAGAGTCCATTGAACGTGCGGACACCACTGCTTCGGGGAGCAGGTTACAAGTATTGCTGACTCGGTGTGAAAACCTGTATTCAGTACATCAAAATTAGATCTCCACTTAATCTGCGATAGGACAGAGTAAAAAGGTCCAGCTTTTCAAGTCGCTCCTTGTATGGTAAACCTTGGAGTTCTGCAGTTGCACGGGTAGCTGCCCTCTATACTTCTTTTGAGATACCCGGGTGATCTTTTAAACAGGGTCTTGCAGCCTGAACGCAGTTCTCAAGCTTAATTCTCACTAAGAATGTGTATACTGTGGTAAACACGGTAGTATCTAACTTAGTGAATATCCATTTTAAAGCCCAGAGGGTCCGAAACCATCCAGTTATTACTCACTATATCTTTACATCGTCAGCGTATAATAACATTGGTGACTGTACTATACTTGGAAGATCATTAGCATGCATTATTAAAAGTAAAAGACATAGGACGGTACCTTGAGGTACTCCACTATGTACTGGTCTCCAGATAGAACACCTGGAATTTATTCTCACTTTGTCTACGACCTACTAGGAAATCCTTAATCCATTTTAAAAGGGGTCCAGCAATACCAAGGTTTTTCAACTTCAATAGCAGTCTATGTGTTGGCACATTGTCAAAAGCCTTACTGAAGTCAATGTAGACAACATTCACTGAGTTTTTGTTGTCTAGCGCTTTATCCAAGATTCCCTTACTACAATGAGATTCGCTGTACAAGATAGACCGTTTCTAAAGCCATGCTGTTCTATGTTTAACAAGTTATCGTTTTCCATAAATGCCATTATGGTCCATTTGACTATTATTTCTAATATTTCAACTACAACACTGGTGAGGCTTACAAGTCTGTAGTTCGATGGAAGTTGTTTTGGGCCTGTTTTATGTGTGATAATGACGATCGCGTCCTTCCAGTCCATAGGTAACACACCTTGGTCAAGTGACATATTGAATATCACGGTCAGTGGGGCCACGATGTATTGTGCAATTTGTCTCAAGATTTTGGGGTGTAGTTCATCTGGTCTTGTTGACTGTTCCATGTCTAAGATGCTAAGAGACTTAAGCACATCGTCTTGATCAGAGTCCAGGTGGTTGGTTGACTCTTCATTTTGGTCTGGTTCTTTGTCTAGAGGAGGTTCCTCAGTGAAAAGTCTCAAAACAGTCAGCCATAGCGTCTGCTTTTTCCTGATCTTCCTCTTTCATCTCAGATCCACTCCTTTCTTGAATTAGGTTGGAAATCCAATGATGCATCCTTTTTCTGTGGTTTATGTAAAAGTATATTCTCTTGAGCTGCTTAAGTGCAGATTGTACCAACTACATTTCATATTAACTTTTAGGTTTCCGATTTTTTTGTTGTACACTTGTTTCTTACCGACCTGTAGCGTTCCATAGTACCTGCTGTGTCAAGGCGGATGGCAACATCCCAACATTTCTTCTTTTGTATTAGTAAACGTCGAATATCTAGGCTTATCCGGGGACGGCCGTGCTTCTTTTTTTTTTGGAACTGTCCGGGGTATGTATGGTTGAGTTACCCGATTGTATAACTGCCTGAAAAGGGTTCATGTCTCTTGTACTGATGCCCTTGAGTCAATTCCCCAGTTTTCAGCCGATGCTGCGGAGTTGATAGCTTTCATATCTGTCTTCCATATATTAGGACGGGCCGGCGCATCTGTTCGACAGGCAATCTCAGCCATGAATTTGAATAATATGACTGCATGATCAATTCTCCTTGGTGGTGGGAGGAAATTCGTTTGATCGTCATCACCGTGTGTAAAGACTAAACGTTAAAGAGTAGAAGAGTTTCGTAAGTCATATCCTGAGGGATTTCTAATATGTTAGAATGAAGCTAACCCGATCGAGGTTTTTAACAGTTTGCAATCGAACGACGTAATCGATGACACTACTTCTAAGTTTACTCAGTTTATATACAGTGCATTAAAGTCGCCTACTACAAGGCTTTTACCCTTGCTACACCAGGACTTAAGTTTACTTAGGAGAAAATCATCTACTACACATTCTGGACTGCGATATACTACAACTAATTCAATATATTGCCGTCTACATTTCAGCTTACATTGTACCAGTTCACATGTCCCTGAAACATGTACCACTGTCCCAGCTGCTATTACGGTTAGAGTGTTTTTCGTGTACAGGATAACCCCGCTTCCTCTACGGTTTAATCTATCAGCCCTCTTGGATAAAATATCAGTCTACTGAACTTCATTATCCAATACTTCTGACGTTAACCAAGTTTCTGAGACGGCGATAACATCCAGTTTTTTTTTGTCCACCATTGACTTGAGCTCCTCCATTTTATTAAGTAGGCTGCGAGCATTTGTGTAGTATACCTTTAAGTCTGTGGAGAACTTTCCCTTACCACCCATAGTGGTTTGGAGAACGTTTTGCTCCGAACTTTTACAGCTTGAAAACCCTTAAGAACGAGGTTTCTTGCACCGTTTCGGCGACGCTCATTTATTTCCACTTCTGCAGTTCGTCTCTTAATACAATCAGCTAGGCTGAGATTCCCACGGACATATATTCCGGACCCAATCAGTTTATGTGAGCTACCTAGAATCAGATCCCTTTCTTCAACCGTGACAAATGTAACCTTCAAGAGGTGGTTTTTCTGAGGATTTTCTGAATCCTCCCTTTGTCCTTTTCTATAAAGTTTACAGATGCTAACTCCTGAAACTGTATCTGGTAGTACTTTGCTTATTAAGGACTTATTTTAACCGAGGTCGTGTTCAAATCTAGCCTTTGATTCCTTATCAGAAGATTCTCTTAACTTATGAAAAATGACTGACCCCTCAGAGAGGTCTGTCTTGACACGCAGTGTAATTTTTGTTTCAGATACCATCTCTTCCAATGACTTGCTAACCAGCTGCATTTTGCCTACAGCTTTGTTCTTCCCATTTTTTTTTCCGAAAAGAAGTCCATTTATCGTCCCTCAGGACAGCCACACCAGGACTATTTGGAACGGTGACAATTTTATCCGGGTCTTCAATTTCCACTAGATGTGTATGATTACCAATATCAAACGACACTTCACTCCTCGTTAATGTTAACGGAGATTTTACTTTTCCGTCAATCACAGTCGGGTGTTTAACGGGTCCGATAGCAACACATACTACACTGACAAATTCTTCACTGTCAGTGCTAGTGTTATCAGAGCAACCGCCATCGTTTTTCTTACAGGCCAAAGCCAATAGTCTCATATCCTCCTAGATAAGTAACTTCTTATTTGTACAGCGAAACATACAAAACCAATGCGAGTTAGGCTTCGAGCATCTTTTATATGCCGTAGGACATACTAACGTTTGTAATTTGATTAAAAATGTTTAAAACACAATATGATTACAATCTGAACACGAGTGTCAGTAAATGAGTAGAAAAAGAAGACATCACAGGACAAATTTTAGCAAAAACTTCAAACCTTAACCAAAGTACTTTTAGCTAAAATAGGCCAAGAATGCTTTTTGGTGCAACAGGTACACAAAGCAAGAATAATCACAACAAGTAAAAAATCACTGTCCTTTCTGAAACGAGCGCGCAGAGATGCATCATTACGGTGGCTTCACTTTCGTTACTTGAAGGATGGAAGTTATCAGTTGTCTTGATGTGACCCCTTCTGTAAAACCTTACGAATTGTCGAGGTGACGCACTAATCGTTTCACGTCGGTTTGACCTTCAAGTGCTCAGTGACCACCATCAGTAAACGATACCACTGAAGCGTTGCACTGGTCGTGGCCTTGATTATTCCTCCATCCTTTCAGTGCTGTTATCATGTTAGTAAATGGTGGTAGTGATGTAGTGGGAGAAGCTTCTAAATTTCACAAGCCAGGCGAAAATTATAGTTCTCCCGGCTACGTTGTGACAAAAGATACTATGAGGTTATTGAAAGAACACATGAAGCAAACCGGTGGTATAGTAGTTACCAGGTTTCCGCCTGAACCAAACGGTATTTTGCACATCGGCCACGCAAAAGCAATCAATTTTAATTTTGGTTATGCAAAGGTTAGCTGATACCACTGGGATCCTTTATTTTTAGAAACATGGTGGCATAACCTACTTGCGCTATGATGATACAAACCCTGAAAAGGAAGAAGCAGAGTTTTTCGAAGCTATTGAGGACATGGTTCGATGGCTGGGTAAGTCTTCAATAAATTAACAATTGTCAGGCTTTACTCCATACAAGATTACTTATGCCTCGGATAATTTCCAACAGTTATACGAATGGGCAATTAAGTTAATCAAATTAAAGTTAGCTTATGTTTGTCATCAGGCCGTAGAAGAAATACGAGGTTTTAACCCACCAGCTTCGCCCTGGAGAGACAGACCGATTGAGGAATCCTTGCGACTGTTTGAGGATATGAAAAACGGCAAGGTATGCATATTCCATATCGGTTATGGATATTTGGAAGATTTATTGCCACATATCTTTTACATAGCCTTAGAAATATATTTTGTTGGTTGAAAAAGCACCTTAGTATCCTGATTATATTCTTTTGACGGTAATATGAAGACCCTTGTAATTCGTACTACCAACACTTCGAATCGCGAAGACAGCATTCATGCAAAATGTAAAATTAAACAAGTACTTGCAACGCAAAGTGCAGTTCGTATTCCTTACAGTGTGTTCTAAATCCGTTTTTAGTCAGCGCTTTAGAACACGTAGATGTACTGGGTGTACCTGATAGTCTGGATCTCTTGCATCAAGAAATCCAGATTAATAACAAGTATTTTTTTATGATATCCCAATGAGTAGAGTGTTGTATTTCTGACATTTCAAAACATATTATCGGATTCTTAATGAGATTAGCAGTGAATGTCGTTACGGTAGTATAATGTCCATACAAACAATACCACGTCGAACCATGGATTACCCGAGTTTTAATCATATACTATTCAGTTTTGATACTTGGAGGGCACAAATAAGTTTATGAAAGCTTAAGTTAACGTATAGTCCTGGTTTGAGTCAATGTAATGCCAAAATTTGAGATTTCAACCCAATGGTCATAAACAATTCTCTAAATATTAGACTACTTTGCTGACTTGTGCACCTGAGAATTATCATTTGGTGCTGCAACTTATGTTCATGTAAATGTAAGCATACACTAATTTGATCTTCGTATACTACATATCAATTATACAATTATTAGAAAACAATATGAATTCCTCACTTGTCCGTAGTTTGTTTTTCATCTACAAATCAACCTTTCGAAGCTGTATCTGAATTTTCGACACTATTACGTGTTACTTCTGTTTTTAACTTGGCGATGGTTACATATGAACTGGAGGGTATATCTTATAACGTATTACTTTGTATGCTTTCGTAATTCCTTACTGCTATTTAGATTGACGAAGGTATGGCTACTTTACGTATGAAAGTGACATTGGGCGATGGAAAAGTAGATCCAGTAGCTTATCGCATCAAGATGACTCCCCATCATCGTACTGGTACTGAGTGGTAGGTTATTTACTTTTCTGTACTCCGTTACAATTTAATTTAGGTGCATTTACCCTACTTATGACTATACTCATTGTTTGTGTGATTCCATCGAGAATATCACACATTCATTATGCACTAAGGAATTTCAGTCACGGTAAGTAGCAGCAAATAAAATGGTACATGTATAATACTAAGATTTTTGTTTAGGTACAATTTTTGTTATTCCCTATTGCAAAAGTATTTAGTTGTATAATGGTAGAACTCAAAATATACGGTAGTAAATTTAGATTAGTTTTCTAATAGACATAAGGCAGTAAGGTTTTTAAAATGCATCATTCAATTTATATTACCCATACAAAATCACTACTCATATGAAAGATTTTTTTACTGAAAAAGCGCGATAGAAAAAGTATATTCATCAAACCATGTCAGATTATCTGCATTACCTGATCGTTGGTTCAAATTGTTAACAGAAATATGGATTTCTCGGTTGTATCCATATTAAGAAATTGAAATTGACTGAGCAATGAGTGGTGAAACTGAAGATAGAATGCGTTACATCTATTATGTGTTTACTGTCAGATTTTGAGTATTCCTCTACTGCAAACGTTTCGGTTTTGGTTTTCACCTGTTCCTCTAGACTTTTTCCATTCATACACTTATTAAATCATCATCAATGAAGTGAACTTAGTCAAAAAGGTTAGCCTAATAGCATTAGATTACTTGAATGACTAAATGAACAGAAGATCAACCTTTTTTAATGTTAGACTAGCCGTGACAACTGTAAACTATAAATGATTTGATTAGAATGAACGATAATATTGTTGTAATTAAATGAAGAATAGTGGGTGGGATAAAGAGTGTTTATGAAGTCTATAGGTTAAACAAAAACTTAAATATTATTGGATAAAAGAAACATGATATGTCATCTCATGGCATTGTTGTAAATTCGAACCCACTAGCAGACAAATTTAATGGTATGTATCCAGAGAGATTCTTGTGAATAAGATCCTCTCCGCTCTTCTAATATGCTATTACAAATACTGATAAACAACTACAAATGAAGGTAAATAAAAATCCCTAGTCTAAGACTCTATAACTGTGCCTTTTGTTCCATATGTGATAGTTAAATTGGTGGCAGAAAAAGTTAGTATAATATCGATTTTTGATCGATGGCTACTTTTTGCGAGCTAGAATCATCCCCTTTGAATAAAAGTTTGACAAATACATTTTTATATTTAGTGGTGGTTAGTTGTGAAATCCCAATTATTGACTCAGTGTTCGTTAACAAACTTTATGGAATGGCCATTATCAATTTGAGTTCCTCGAATGCTTCCCACATTTCAAATAAATCTTCATGACAGTGTGGTTTTTTTCAGAATAACTCTGACAAGACGTTTTGTTTGTAACTGACTAGAAGCCGCTAAAATGAAAATGTTGACCCGTTTAAGAACTTTCACTGTAAATGGAACTTGATCATGTGCAAGAAATTCATTCTATTTTGTGCTTCGTACTCTTGTGGATTTGTAATTCTGGTGACCCTGAGAAAAAACCATCTACTTTGCGATTCATTTAACGCCCTGTGCTATGTTGACGAAATCAGGACTGTTGTGTCTGTAGCGCGTTCTTTTGTTTTGGGATTAGTCAGTCGATCAAGCCATTAAGCTTATTTAGTTGTTCATTATTCATTCCTAAGATGACCCATGTATTGTCAGTCATACAAGTCATAGGTAGATCCTACAACCTTGGCTTGAAACTCTCACAGGTTGGCTCACCTATTTCTCTTTTCTTCAGTAGTTTGTTTAGGACTGGTCTGCGTCAACACCTGAACTAAGGATAGGGAGTGAAGTCGAACGCGTTGACAACTTCACTTATCTTGGAAGTCTGATCAGCCCTAATGGGTTGGTGTCTGACGAAATCTCAGCACGGATTCGAAAAGCTCGTTTGGCCTTTGCCAACTTACGTCATCTATGGCGAAGGTGAGATATCCGTCTATCAATTAAGGGACGAGTATACTGCGCGGCAGTTCGTTCCGTTCTACTACACGGCTGCGAAACATGGCTCTAAAGAGTAGAAGATACTCGTAAGTTACTAGTATTTGGCCACAGGTGCCTTAGAAATATTGCGGGTATCTGCTGGGATCACCGGGTAAGTAATAGTGAGGTTAGACGCAAGGTATTAGGGAATGATGGTAAATCAGTTGATGAGGTTATGAATCTTCATCGACTGAGATGGTTAGGCCATGTGCTGCGTATGCCTGAACACCGATTACCACGACGCGCAATGCTGACTAGTGTGGCGGATGGTTGGGTGAAAGTTGGGGGCGGCCAAATCAAAACGTGGCATCAGTCCCTGAAGACACTTCTGGTCTGAGCCATGTTGTTAGATGCAGACTACCTGATTGGGGTCCACATGACTATCGTAACTAATGGTTGGAGACTGTTGGTGACATGGCTCAGAATCGATCACAATGGCATAGGTGTATACACTCTTTGTCTTTCCTCAAACTATGGGATTAAAATCACTTCATATCGTACCATAAAATAGAAAATAACATTTGTACAAGATTTGACCTCCAGGAAATGACACAAATAAATATTGACCAACGGGAAAATGAAACGTTGGAAGAATATTGACCAATGGGGAAATGACACCATTTCTCATTCAGGAATAGCATTAGATAATTTCTGGGATATTTTTCTGAATACTCCAACAGATGGTGACTAATTTTCCCAGTTTGGTGTCATATCTTTATTCAGCTTATCAGTAGCGAAGTGTTTTTCATCATATTGTAATTTATGCATTCAGAGATATCCTTATTTATTATTCTAAAACCGAGTTCTAAAAAGAGCTGTTCGATCATTGAATCTAATGGGAAGCAGCCGTCATTTTCATCAGCTTATTTACAGTGTTCCTTTACCCTTTTGATAACAAATATATAGGGGCCCCTGGCGTGATAGAACGTTTGTTCGGTTGGGTCATAAATCTGAAGTTGAACCAACTCTTCGTATCTCTCGGTATAAGCCTTAATTGAGACGGCTGATTGTGTTAATTTTTAAACTTATATCATTAATCAGTTTGGCTTAATTCATTGTTTAGGACACGAAATTTAAAGCCTGTAGGTAAGGCTCCCAAATCTAGTTTGTTCAAGCGAGTATTAAAAAATTCTTGATGTAATTTCTTGAACTTGTCTAAAGGATGTGTCTCTCTAACTGAGGATTTTCAAGCGAGTGCGAATGTGAAAAATAATTCTTCCTCATTAGTTAACTAAGAGATTTTGTGCATGATACTCACAAAATGCCATTCATAAGATACTTTACTGATACAAACTAGTGTTTAAGTAAAGAATTTAAAGACTACAAAATGGAATAAATTACTGGTTGTGATTATTCTGAGAGCGATTCGATTAAAAGTGATGGGTGGTATGCCAGTCAACTAATAAGGAAAAACAATATGATGAGACCGAGTAAGTGTTTCCGAAGCTATATTTATTTATTTACAGTTTTCAGATACTAGGAATGGTGAACAATTATTTAGACACTTGTAGTCGTACAATTTCCCCTCTTTAGTAAACTAAAACTTGCAATGTTTTATATTGAGTTTAACGTTATCGAAAATTTCATAGCTTATAGTCAATGGACAGGGGACAATATTTAAAGGTTACTAAAGTAGCCTATAAACTAGGCACTTCAGATATCAACAGGGACTCAGTCTGTTATTTAGAGACATATGCCGATTTGTTTTTTAAACAGTATTTTGTTTCAGTTCTCACTATTTGTTATATATATATAAAGTTCAGAATTGTATAACTGGTAATAATGTTTTTGAATTCATTGTTTTAGACGTCCTGCCTACTATTGGCTTTGTAATTCACTTAATATTTATTGTCCAGTTCAGTGGGAATATGGTCGCCTCAATTTGTATTATAGTGTGGTATCGAAGCGCAAAATTTTAAAGCTGATAGAAGCCGGTATTGTTAATGACTGGGATGATCCACGGTTAGTAACTTTGACAGCACTCCGTCGTCGTGGATTTCCACCTCAAGCCATTAATATGTTTTGTGAACGTATTGGCGTTACTATGGCTCAAACAGTCCTTGATCCTTCTGCTTTAGATGCTTGCGTACGGGACTATCTGAATGATCATGCACCACGTGTGATGGCCGTTTTAGAGCCAATAATAGTAACTATTACGAATTGGTATGAACTGTATGGCAATAAGTCTTCTGTCGAGGTAAAATGATTTTTATTTTCGAAATTGTTTACATTCACTGTTTAAGTTGACAGCAAACTCAGTATACTTTACTTTTTGTTTTTAGCTTACAGTTGCGGATTTTCCTGCCATTCCAGACAGTAAGACGCATAGCGTCCTGTTGCAACAGGAACTGTACATAGAAAATACAGACTTTCAAGAAGTTGCTGAGAAAGGATATCGTCGTTTAACACCTAATCAACCAGTTGGTCTTCGTTACACAGGCCTTGTTTTAGAATTTTCCGATTTAAAAAAGGTAAACTGTACTGTCTTAGATTCTTTTATGTAATTTTTGATTTTGGTTACATTTAAATTTCATAAAACATTTGTTTTCTGATCATTACTTTGATGTGCATATAAATGTAATAATACAAAATTTTAGACAATATTTTTAAGTACATGTTTTCCAAAAAAAATCATACATTTTTATTCAATTACTCCGATAGAATCGTGATAACACGTTGCTACGCTCCTTGGCGTCACAAGAAATTACCTTACATTCGGAATTTTTTGTAAAAATATATCAAATTAAGTTTTGAATAAAAGTAACTCTGAAAGTCATATGTATTAGTTATCCAAAAAAAACGTTTCGTTTGACTTTCGCATCGCAAACAGTACTCTTGTAGTAAACAGAACACCAGTAGGGACAATCTAATGTATTTGATATAAAATTACAGAGCATCTCAACAAAATCTGAGAACCATATAGTAAATCGTCAATTTGCAAAACATTAATCCATCATCTCGAACTTGACTGTTCCTGTTGCAAACATCAATCCATTGTCTCGGATTTCATTGTTCATGCGTTTTCGTACCGATTGCGTTCCATTCCCGTTCTTTTTTCATCAGCCTTCTACTGAAATACATTCTATGCCTGACCACCGTTACATACTACTTGTGTGGATATAAGTAACCCACACCACATTTAAACTCAATGATCTTGTAGAATCAATCCGTAGCACCATAGTAAACGTTGTATTTTTCCAGTTTCTCATTCATCGAATGTGGTGCACAATACTTCTGTAAGTTTTGGTTTTTGCTTAATTTCTATAGTCGTTAATGTTACATTGCTGAATTATTCTCATTTATCTCTGAATCGCGCTTTATATAGGATTCCGATGGAAAAATATCTCATTTATTTGTGAAAGCCCAGAAGGTAGAGGATTCTACTAAGCCAAAAGCTTTTATACATTGGGTATCCAATCCTCTGCACTTTGAAGCTCGACTGTATGACCGATTGTAAGTCTAGGTTTATAGCTTATGTATAATATCTCAAAATTAATCATTCACGGGGTCAGTAAGGTTTATTATCTGGTGTTTTAGGTTCACCGTCAAGGAGCCAGAAAGCGAAAAGAACGGATTCTTGTCTGTCATTAATAAAGTATGTCTGAATAAATCTATATCATTTTTACTATGAATTAAGTTTTTCTTGTTTTTGTGGAGACAGGCTAGTTGGACCGTTATACAAGTTCGAGAGAAATATTAAATCAGTTATGTGATAACAATTTGTTATAATTCTCTCTTATTACAACCCAACTATTCCTATTGCTTAGTATTCTCGGACACCAATTCACTCGACGAGTCCCCAAATCAGAACACGTCGAACAGGAAAGAGATTATATTCCAAATAATAAGGTTAGATAGAAGTAAGGAGCGCAATAGGAAAAACGTTAGTATATTCATAGTTTTTACATAAGAAGATTCTAGAGTGTCCTCCAAGTATTGAATAGCGCTGATTGGATAAGAATTAGACAGTCATATATAAGGTATTATGACTACCAGCTTCTTGTAAATTTCAGGTTAATTTCTGAAGACTTCTGATTTTTCATCTACATTAACCCATTAAACTATGTTAACAACCATTGTGATATGTAATTTTGCACTTGCTTTTCATCATAAGACTATAATATTCCGTCTAATAAATCGATTCTCAGTTTTCATTTAAGTACCACCATTAAGTTGGTTTTATTCATTACCAGTTGTTTTTCAACTATCCATTAAATTTATGATTTTTATCTTAAATTCCAACTAAATATTTTTGCGGTATTGGTGCTTGTTAGATGAAACATTTTGAATAATTATGCACTGATTATCGAGGTCGATAAACCTCAATGGTTCTGCTTCACATAAATGTCTAATAGAATTCAACGATAAGCTATCACTTATCGTTCATAGTTCAGTATCGATAATGTATTGAGAAGATAGAGTCGATCTGGGAAATTCGATGTATTTTCAGTTATGACTTTGTAAAAACTAAATAATTTTCAGTTTTCGTATAAAATACCCTCACCGGGGTTTTTCGAGGTGTTGCGCAAGCACATTAGTTTTTTTCCAGGTCACTTTTGTCTCTTATTAAACTTCAAATTATATTTATTTGTATGATCCATTTTCCATTACGTGAACTATACGCAACCAACTTTCACGCTGTTCAGAATTCATTAGTCGTAATTCCGGGTGCTTTGATTGAACAGTCTGTCAAAAATGCTGAGGTTTACACTGCCTATCAATTTGAACGTCTTGGTTTCTTCTCTGTGGATCCTGATACAAACTCAAAACGTGTAAGTCCTTTATTCTCTGGTAGGTAGTATTTGTACTGTTTACTATGAAAAAATCTCAGGTAAACCTTAAAAAGACTACAACATATGGTGATTTTGTATTACATCTTTGAATTCTTACCACCTTGTTTTCAACTCATTACTTAGAGTAAACATCAGTGTACATCTGAACTACATAAAAGAATGAAACATCTATCTAGTAAACTATAGTTCACAAATGATTACTGATTTAAATGATTCCCTCTATTAGGGTTTAAAAATTTGGATAGTAACGTCTACTTTCATAGAATTTGTAACTCATGGTCTAACATTTACTCAGTTGTATTATCATCTAATGAGTGCCATTGTACAGTATTAATCTATGAAAAGAGAATTGGCTTCTGTTCATTATGAAAAAATAAGGCGGTTTTACTTCCACTGTAATCATCTTTATGCGCCACATCATTATTGCTTTCTTATGTTTCTATTTTGTTTTAGATGGTTTTCAATCGAACTGTTGCTCTAAAAGCCGATCCTGGTAAAACAATTTAATATCAAACTGGTTTTCAGGACTATGGTTGTTAATGTTAGATTAAACATTATGTATAGTGCTATGTGACTTTTAATACATTTCCTACGTTGGATACCCTTTTATCTTTGTTGCATTTTTCACACTACACGTGGCCAGACATTTTGAGTGTCGGATAGTTTTTAATCAGTGATAATATCACTTCAAAGATTTCGCTTTATGGGTATATTGCCTGTATTCCTAAAGTAGTTTGTGATCTTCAGGTTTTAAATATTTAGTAATATTTTCGGTCGCCAGATGATTATTAGGATATTCGTCTGTGAATGAGAAATCGCAATCACATTTGTTTATCTTTATTAAGATTCGTGTTTAAACCCATTTGCAGCGCAGGATGGTACTTAATTTGTATCGATGTTGACGAGATTCATAATTTTTGTTTAAAAATAGCCAGTTATGTAATACCAGTCAAGTAGGCAAATTATGTTGCTGAGCCTTACTGGACGCAGGAAAGCCACATTAAGAAGATATATTGGTGTTGAACTCGGTGATGAGAAGGTCAAAGGTAAATTCCAGGAACAACTGTAGTCACACTTAGGCAATTTTGAAAACGAGGCTGACCCAAATGTTGTTTGTGAAGATATACGAACAGCTGTAGAAACAGCAGTGACATCTATTAGTGATTTATACCAAAGGGTTACAAGAACCAGTGGGTTTCTACCAAGTCTACCTCACTAATAGATTCTTGTAAACTCATCCCATCAGGCTCTGAACACGATTAACAACGAAGAAAAATCAAGTCTACGTTAACGAAAAGTCTAAGGAACGACCATGAGCAGTGGTGAGCAACGAAAGCAAATGAGATGGAAAAGGTATCGGTTGTAGGTAACACAAGATAGCCTTCCAGACTCATAAAAGAAACTGAGATTAAGAAGTTACGTTTGAGACGATCTCGGAAAAAGCCGACACTTATCTACTCTCAGCCCAGATGTTTAGAACGATGGGCGGAACACTAAGGAGCAGTTCAGCTACCCACAATTTCCAAACATCCTGAATGGAACGCTTAAATAGACCCCTCGGCTCTATTTGGAGTTCAAAACGCTATAGCTAGTCTGAAACTAGAAAGGGTAGCTGGTCCAGATGGATTTCCTCCAGAGGTCTTTAAAGATGGTGGTCCAATTTTAACGATTAGGTTGACTAATATTTTAACTAAAATCTGGGAGTTGGACGTAATCCCCTCTGATTGGTCACAATCACTGATCGTCCCAATATATAAGAGAGGGTCAAAATCATCCTGTGGCAACCATAGAGGGATTAGTTTAACTAATATAGCATCTAGAATACTAGCCTGAATAATTATCGGACGCCTAACTAAGACTCATAAACTGCAAACACGAGAGAATCCAGCTGGCTTCAGATCTGGTCGTAGCTGCATCGACCACACATTCGTCAGGTTCTAGAACACAGGCATAGTTATCCGCGTCCGACAATGGTGGTCTTTTTTGACTTAAGAGCATCATTTGACTCTGTAGACTGAGAGGTTCTGTGACAGTGTCTGTCATTGAAAGGCGTACTCAGAAGTATATAAACCTTGTGAAGGCTCTTTACTCGAACACTACTAGTCGAGTCAGAGTTAATGGTGAACTGTCATCTGACTGTGCAACCTCAAGTGGTGTCTGTCCAGGCTATTCATTTTCTCCATTTTCGTTTAACTTCATCACAGATATACTGATGGAAATAACTCTCTCATCGACTGAATTTTCTGGCATTGATCTCCTTCCTGGAGGTCCACTTATCGACTTAGAATACGCAGATGATATAGTCCTGTTTTTGGTGAAAACACTGATAAAATGCAGTGTTTTGGTAGCACTGAGCAACACTGCCAGGATGTTTGGAATGCATTTCTTCCCTCTAAATGCAAGTTGTTGCTTCAGGACCATGTTGGGACAATGTTCAAGCTTGCTCAGGATTCTTGTTCGGATGTCAGCATCCTCGGGTGAACGCAGACTACAGATAAATACTAGGCATTTAAACTGGTCTTCAGTCATGGAAGACAACTTGAACCTCTCACACTCTCGGTTCACATTTCCTGTATGTTTCACCCAGTCGTCTCCCGGTTCTTTCGTTATCTTCAAGCATTGGTAACGGAGATGACTGTTCTCCAAAGATTTGAGACGGTTTCAATTGTTTCATCAAAACTAAAGTTTCGTGGGTTCTTCGGGGGAATGAAGTTACTAAGTCGTTCATGTTCCATCGTCCCAAGTTTTCTTAGAAGTATTCTGACTTGAGGCGTCATCAAGTCTGCAGAGATCAGTATAGAATAAATCTTCATACTTCTTAAACCAAGAATCAAAATTTATACCTGCTACACCATCAAAATTAAATTCATAGATGGCATTAATGATTAAATCAGTATGAGATACTTGTGATTCACGAGAAGCAGGGTTTTGCTGGAATAGGCACAATTTCTGTATCAGGGCTTCCATGATTCTGATTTGGGACTGTTCAAACATCTTGTCTTGACGCTCCATATAAGCTATTTGCTCCAAAGAAATATTCATTGTAGTTTTCCCGTCACCATTGATAAATCTTGCTAATTGAACGCTATATTCGGTTCCTAATTTATTCTCGCAACTCCCAAGTTAAAACTATACAGCGACCTGAACACGAGAGAAAAGGCGCGAAATGTGAGAGAAGCACTTTACTCCAAAAGTTCATTTTAGTACAGAAAATATTGGGTTTTTATAGTATTTTAGACGTCCTTGAGTTTCCCTAAAATTCTGGAATGCTACTGAACATAGTAGCAGTATAGTAATCATCCAATCAGAAAATCCACATGTGACTTTTCACTTTCTTGATGTTTCTGTTTAAATTTCTATTGAACGCTTCTTAGTGTTTCCTGAGCCTTTATTGTCTTTTGCGAGAAGCTTTCTAGATCATCCTAACACTCTCTTGTTAAGCAGGTTTTATAGCCGAAACAAAGCGAAAGGTTTATAAACCTATCTTTTAGTGATACCCGATATGGATTTCAAAAAGAGGATGGGAAAAATGAGTAGCTCGGTATTAAAACATCTTGTTGATTTCGGTCACATAGCCAGAAACGTCTTTTAAAATCATCTGCACGGTCGAATGACCTTGCTGATAGGAAGCATAAATAAATAATTTGTTCATTGTATAGGTCTTAACAATTAAGTATTTCAAGCTTCAACTCTTTGCAGAAGCAGCATGCGTTATACTTCATTTTCTTCAAGATCGTAACACTTCTAATTTTTCATACTCGTTAGTTAGTTACTTACACTCTCTTCCAATTTTTAAAACTTAGTGATCACTTGTTATTATTGCCTCTACTTTTTCGGATTTCTTTTCCACCTTCATAGTTTTCAGGTGGACAATAACCTCTTATGCTTGTATTTTGATGTAATTGTTTTCTCCTAATCTTTGGATCGTTGCAAAACCTCTTATGACACTTTAGACGTCAGCTAGTTCATCAATTAAATTACTATAAATATCATAGTATGGATTGAGTAAAGGATATTGTTGAAGAGAAAATTTACTTCTGCGAGTTGTATTTATTTCGTTAATCTAAATTTATAATAAAATGTGTTTCATGTAACTACGTCTGAAAGAGAATAAGGTTTTCTACATGTCCAATTACCAGATACATTTTGAATGGTACACACGAAGTGAATGTAAGTAATGCATTGAAAATAATTGACGGACAAGAAACACTAATGTAATTCTGTTTTGTTGGAGTAATCGCTATCAAACGCTTCCGATTTAACTTGTGTCTACAGAAGGAAAGTGTGATTATCCTTTCCCTGCCATGACGATTGGATGTTTATCTGATAACCTCTATTAATTTTCGAGTTTTTCAGCCTTGTCTTCAACCTTTTCTTATTTGATTTCTATTTGCTGATATTCATCCTTTACATAACCTTATTGATGTTCACATATTTGTTTATTTTATCATGTTGAGTGATTACCCGGTCACCTACTGGTGTCATCAGTCGTGCATAACCCTTTTTATCCTGACGATGATTACCTGTAACTATAACACCTATCCTAATTTGCAGTACAATACTTTCCAACATATAAATACACATTGATATTAACTATGTTCGTTCATACACATTGTATCCTATACTTTATAATGATTCCAGTAAAGTTTGGAACATTTGTCCATGCTTCACAAACGAAAGTATGTTAAATATTTGTTGACAGTTATGTGATTAATTGTAATTTTAGGTTGTATGCAGCTGATATGAAACCGTGAAATTGACTGGTGAATTATCTTTTTATTCAAAATTTTATTGTTTTCGATCTTTATATAATCAATCTTCATTTCCTTTCGTATTTTTGTTTGTTTAAAAAGTAATTTAATTTATTGTATTACCTATCTGTGCTACACTTAATTTCTGCTACAGATATAAGACTATTAAAATCATAATTTAAGAATAGTATAAGGTGAACATTACCATTTATAACTATTTATGTTAAAATCTCTATATTGCTAAGGTATTGTACTCTGTATATTTCCTATGTTGAAATATTAAAGAATTTTAAACTAAATTCCAAACTACTATTTAATATTTTAGTAGTTCTTTATTGATATTCAAAATTACCCTGTAAAACAATCATTTTAATTTCTAAAAAGTAATTTAATCGCAATAAATTTTTAAAGACAGAATGGTTATTATAACACTCTCATAACAACAAAAAAACATTTATAACTAGAGAATATTTCTTAACACTTGTTTAAAAGGTGTTAGTATTCAATTTTATGGGAATAAAATCTTTTTCATTTCTATATTATCAATATTTTTTTTACAAAATAATTTATTCAGTGTTTCAAGTGATAAACAAAACAATTTCCTTTTTCAAAAAGAATGAAACAACCACTAAGGAAATCATACAGAAAAGTATATCATTATAGTCTGAATTTCCAAAAGAGTAAGCGTAATTACTTGTTTCAGATAAAGAAAAAAATAATGTAGATTTAAATTTAAATGTTTTGTCTTTTTGTAGAATTTGTTTTAAACAATCGAAATTTATGTTAAAATAATTGATAGTAATATACATGAAGAAAGTTTTGTTTAAATTTTCACTACTTTCTATGTATGCATGAAATATGAAAATTTATATAATCATATTTCAACTGTATAATGTTTTAATATTCTGAATAAAAAGTTAGATGCTTCGTTTTGAAACTTATAATTATAATAAAGGGATCACATGATTTAAGTATGAGGGACATAAGAAAACAGACACAAAGAATATGAATTAAGTTAGAATAAATTCATTTCAGATATACTTATGATCGTGAATATATTCGATAAATGAACACAATAAATGCGCAAATTCTGGGTAAGTGAATGCTTCCTAGTCAACATATATTACTTAGTGTTCATTTGAGTAGCCTGTAGAGATTTGATGCCCCAAAATGATAGTGAATGTGTAATAAGTGGAATTACAGTTTGGGTGTTTTAGTGTAAATTAGCAAGAAGCAAGGCTAGTATCCTAAACTATAGCTTATTACCCCAACAACTTATTAATGCTGTTTTTAATATCACGAATAGGTTGAATTCGAAATATGTATCTTTGAATTCCCAAGTTCTGTACAATGATGAACTAATTGCCCAGTACTCTTGTTTCAGTTAGTCCTCAGTTGATATTCATCCGCGAAAATAACTTACTTTAATGTGAACTAATCTCCAATAGTATACAGGCTATCTATTGAATGTTATGACTGAAGTCTTTATTTACCCCCCAGGTAAATATGTTTTAAGTTAAGGATTACTATTTTAGAATATTGTGACTTTACTTTCATCAAGAAACAATCAATGTTTGTGCGTGGAAAAAATGTATTTATGAGTGCATACATTTGTGTTAATCCAAACTCACAATATAACATGAAATATCTTGCACTATTGATGTAATTTTGTCTATTCTACCAAATAAATCCTATTCATTTATTAAATAGACAATATAAAAATTTATTGAGTTTGTTGATTAACTTCCAAAAACTATAAAAATTCTTTATTATATATAATAGAAAATAATCTTTCTGTATCATTTTCATATTGAAAATTTATCATTATGGACACTTATAAAATTACTTCAAGCTAATCATAACAGATACTTTACATTATTTGTATCATTTGTTTTGTTTATTTTAACAATTATATATGACATATTATGATTAATTTTAATTCATTTAAATAATCACGCAATTTAACTATTCATTTATTTTATTATTTTTTTCTTCATTATTATTCTGATTTATATTCAATAACTAAATTATCTTACTTAGAAACAAAACGAGTAAAAACGAAACAATAAAGAGGAAAGGGAAAGGTAAAGATTTAAAAAGTAAAAAAAAATTGAATGAAAATGTAGGAAAAAAAATTAATATTATTTTTTATGATTAATTATTCATGGTCATAGTAATTATTAGGTTGTTATTTATTTTCATTAAGAATTAATATATTTAATTGAAATTCTAATTAAATATTGTTATATTGATTGAAACAATATAAAAAATGATTGAATGTATTATCTCATGTGTTAATGAATCAATATAATTTTTGAATTTTTCTTTTTTTTTTTTTAAATTTCAGTTATTTGATTTGTGAAACAGCGTTAGTAACTGGTAATAATATTCTTCTTTGTTATGTTCTTAGTTATTTCAAATATTTAAATGTTTGTTTGTTTTTTTTTATTATAAAAAAATGGATGCTTAAAGTTAGTGAAATATTAAAGAATTTTTTTAATGAATTCATTTGGTATTGTTTGTTTAAATCTTCCCATTGATGTTCAAAACTGTCATTGAATCAGCCTCTTATTGTCATATGTGCATACTGTGCGTATTGCTTGGATACAGCTTATAATTCTTGTGAATTAAGGCTACACACATGTCAATAAGAGACTGATCAATTGTAATCGTAAAGATCAATAGGAAGACTCAAACAAACCATACCAGGTCAACTTAAACTTCGCCCCATTTGCAAGCAAGTGGCTATCAGGACTCAGTAGCTAAGTGGATGACGCCATGGTGTTTGAAGCAAAAGGTACGGAGTTCGAGTCCTAGAGTGAACATCAACTCTGAGATGCAGGTACATCTAGTTGACGAGTCCTAAATAGGATGAAACATGCGTCCTGGATTCCACTGTTAGCCGTTATCTATCTTTGCATATTAAACTTTTCAATATTTAATATTTTCTTAATGAAATCAATATTAGGTTTTATTAATAATAAATAATGTGATAAAAATTTCGTGAACGAAAAATCCTAAATTAGGCTTTTCTATATAATAAATGTAATAATAATTAATGAATTGTGGTTGATTTATATAAAAATAGTTGTTTGAATACCAAATAGTAGTTTCCAAGCGATTCTGAATTCTAAAATAAATGAGAAATATAGCTTTTTGTCAGTGAAGAGTGTTCATGAATTGCTTCATGTAATGGTAGATCTTGCAGTTTGTTTATTACCTGTTTGTTTTAACTAGGGTTGGGACTTTTCGACTTAGTTCTGATTTATTGGAAGAAAGAAGGTATGTGTATTGGATAAACTTGCTAGCTTATCTATACTGCTCACAAACGATTGGGTGACATAATCATTTTATTTTATTATATGACTGAGTGTACAGTATCATTATCGGTTAAAACTCCATTAAAAAATACGAGTCAACTTGGAAGTTGTTCTGCATACAGAATTTCCCGTTTGAGAATTATAAAAACTGAGAAATAATTGATTAGTTGTAAGAGTAACATTCTCTGTAAGTGGTTTCTTCCTCTCTTCCTCAATTCACTTATTTACTTCTGTCTATTTATCCATTTATCTGCTATTGACAGATAAGCGGCTTGTTTTCCACATCTTATTAAAATGAAACCAGATACATATTGTTATATTCTTCATCAAATAATGAGTTAAATCAATTATCTATATAAATCGTACAAATGAAAATACTTTTTGTATGACATGCTTAAACTATTCACTAAACATTGAAAACAATATAAAATCATAAATACCAACCACATGACTAGATATCATTTGTATATACCAATCGGTTACCATATAATAATCAATGGATTCTAAATTTATCTAATGTAAAAAAATATTCTCATCATGAAATATAATGAATAATAGAAAAAAATTAAATAGAAACATAGTTTAAAATTTTAATGGTTGAGATAATGAGTCAATTGAAGTTAGTCCACTATGGAAAACATGGAAGCACTGGACGGCTGTTTCGTCCTATCATGGGACTCTTCGACAGTGCGCATCCACAATGCCGCCCCACGGGATTCAAACTCAGGACCTGACAGTCTCGGGTGCGAGCGCTTGACAACTAGACCACTAAGCTGGCATCCAACGGTGTTAATGTCGAACTCCAATTAATCCACGAAATTGATAAATCCTTCAAAGTCATTTAATGGTTTAACAAAAGCTTTAAATTTTTTTTAACAATCATTAATCTATATAAGTTGGTAGACGTAGTAAAACGGAAGTGTATTTTACGAACTGGAAAGAAGAATATTTTTAATCATTCACAGAAAAAAGTGAAATCGAATCACATGGCATATGATTTTAAAAAAAGTGAAATTTCCTGCTCCAGCTAACCGATTGCATTATTGCTAATATTACTGAGAATGTATTTGTGAACAAATATTGTCTGGTACCTGCTAGAAAGTAAATATTTTTTGAAATTTACTTAATCTAATCTGATTCAGTAGATATTAAAGTACTTAATCACTGTATTTTCTTTGCTCATAACTATATTTTAACTAAACGTAACGTACTCTTAAGATTATAAGCAAAGATCGGTAGTGGCTAACGAAGTTTCAACATTGTGTATACTATGTTGAACTGCTAGATGGTTAGAAGTAGTTGAAAAACAACACATTTGTTTTAGTGGGTAATTTTGATGGTTCAATTTCCATTTAGAAATGTAAACGCCTTTTATCAATCTATTTCATCAGATTAAAGTTGTTACGGAATTTTTATATTTTTCATAAGTGATTAATACGCACTAGGTGAAAATGACAATACAGAAAATTAAAAAAATACAGATTAGCGGTAAAAATCAAGTCACAAACAACTAGAAAACAATCAATTTCACTAAAGAACCTATGTAATACTATAGATCTAATATTTGTTTTTTTTTAAAGATAAAAAACGAGTTTCCTCAATTGATCAATAATGATAAAAAATTCTAGTAAAACAGGATGAAAAAACCGGTAAATTTAATTAAATAGAAATATATACGACCAAGAATTAAGTTAAAGAATAGAGAAAGAGAGAGAGAGGGAGAGAGTAGTTATTTAGGTAGTTCAGTCAGGTATTTATAATCTAAATTATTGTCACTGTCTTTTCATTATTCCAGAAAAAAAGTTTCCTTTTGGTTTCAAAAATGTCGTCATTATTATTTTAGAAAAATGTAAATAAATATGTATCGTTCTGCTTTTGATATACGTTAATGTCTTAAATAATTTATTTCACATTATTATAAAATTTAATGTTACAGTTCAATGAATTTCTGATAGTGCTTTGTATAGTTTTGTTTGTTTGTTTTTTTTAACTAAAAAGAAACAATCAATTCAAAGATTCGGCGATTTGAATAACAGGTCTTTTCTGATATTTCTTTTATAGATTTCTATTCTTAGAGATTAATGATGCAAAAAAATACACTGACAGATATAATTTTAAGGTGACCGATTATAGTCATAATTAAAGACTTTTATTTTGCCTAAATAAAAATGAGTAAAATATAATAATATTTGAAGAAATATCAAATATTTTATAATAATAACTATCATTTATAAATTTGTCTTTGATTTACAGATTTATGTATTTTTATGGGTTTTAGACAGTAGAATGTGTGTATACATGACAATATATTCAAAAGTAATTATATTGTTTTTCCTTTGCTTGTTTATGACGTAACACTTGTTATGTGGATTGGTTATACAATACAGCGAAATAGTAGATCTTTTGATAAAACTTTCAGTAATGATTATATGTTAAGTAACACTGACTGGTTCATTAAAAAAAAGAAAAAAAAAGATCGTAATACAACATCGTACAGTAGTTTCCGAGTCACGTCATTTTGTAGCAGTAAATATACTCAGTGTTTTGGGAAAAGTTTAATTCAAATCGCTCAATATTAAGAAACCCAGAAATATGTGTTACATAAAAACTGTACTCATCATAACGAAACATTCTATTTACGAACTGAGGTTTGTTATATAACTCAACAATTAAATATCATCAGTATAGGGTTGTGGGGATTTTGGATTTTAAATTGATATCATGAATGGGACAATTTTAGGCCACCATTGAAAAACCGGAAGCACTCAACGACCGTTTTGTCTCAGTATAGGAGTCCCCCGCAGTGCGCTTCCACGACTCCGCTTGTCGGATCCGAATCCAAAACCTCCAGTTTCGCGTGCGAATACTTCACCTCTAGGTCACTGAGCCGGTATCCAACGTTGTTAATGTCCAGCTTCCACCAATCCAACCTTCCACTTTTGCCTACAGTTAGTGACTGCCTTACAATAGATACAGTTGAACTCCACTGGTCAAGACTTCTCACTAAAACCTCAGGAAACCCACCTTGAAGCCAGTCACTAGTAGGCATATGATTAAATATCACTTTATGTGATAATCCAGGTAAATTTAACATATAAATTTAAAATAATACGTTTTTTTTATTAGCCTTCAGAATTCTTTAATAATAATAATAGTTTCTTACAAATAATTTGCAGATACAGTTCAACGGTTCATTTAAATTTATAATAACGAGTCATAGTTGAACGATTTTTGTGTCATATAAAACTTACGAAGAAAAAAATGTGGATATTATCAACGAACAAATATTAGAAAGATATTAAATACAGTTTAATTTATCTGAAAAGTTTATTTAACATAAATGGAAATTCTGATGTACTTTTGTAAATACATTTGTCAGTTTTTTGTGAACACTCCGTGAAGTATAATATACTGTCCCAAAACTATAGTATATAGAAGAAATTAATACTGAAAAGGAATTCATTTTATGAATAATAAACATTCCAATGTCAATACCAAGTAGTTTTCAAGATGAAATAAAACGTTCACGGTTTATCAAGACTCATATTTAGTTATGAACAGTTTATCACCACATTTCTGAAACGCATGTTTGTATACTTGTTGAGTTGTAAGCAAAAAATGGCTGTGTAAAGTGAAAAATGTTTATGATTATCATATTTTCACCCTACCATTTCTCAAATGCTCAAAGATGTGTTTAATTTTCATATGGTTGGAACTTAAAATATTTGGTACTGAAGAAATTGAAACACCATAAAAACGTTTCAGTAATCACATTGAATTTCATTCAAATATAAACTATTGATGCGAACGATTGATGAAACTATTAGGTGTTTTTTCTTTCTAAACTTTTTTTGAATGATTTACTTCATTAAATTCAAATCGACTGGCTACAATGAAAAAATACATTGTACGTGAAATTTGTCCGGATAAAATGAGTTAATCTGATAAGAAAAGTTGTGTAAAGTGAAAAATATTACAACACATGAGCAATAATACGTTTGACAGTTAAAGTCTGACAAGTCAGATTGTCAACTTGATATTATTATTAATATTATGTCATTTAGTTTCCAATAGAATGAAGACACTCAAAACCAACCATTTGTTATTAACAATGAAGTAAATGTTCTTTATTAGTAACATGCCGGCATTCACAAGCGATAAGTTTTCATTAATATAGCATTGAAATCTAAGATTATTTTAAGGACATGATTGTTTTTATTACTCAAAATTCGTCTATATTTACGCAGCAAATAGGTTATTTTTATAATTAAATCAATATATCTAAGGAAAGCTTCCCTGTGACGAATAGCATTAGAAATAATAGTTTATCAACGTTCTACAACTTTCATTATATTTGTCTACTTTTTTATTATAGTCACAAACCATCTATGGGAGAGATACTTTTAGTTAACAACTTTTTACGAGTAAATAGTAATTCCTTTAATTGTGTTCGACTTTTACAAATACATTTATGATAACATGACTAAAAATTAAACAAATAATTATTTCAAATTATTTTGAAATCATATTTCACACTCACTAAGCCTTAATTATGTTTCTCCGTCAGACTGATTTGATTTCATTTTATTATTTAGTTACTAGTAAATTCAAATTATGTTAATCGTTCGGTGCAATCATCTATAGAACTGCATAAAACTGAAAATCACTAAATAAGCATTGTTTACTTGTATTTAATCAGGAAAATTCCATTTTATACTTTTATCAATGAAGAAGAACGTTTACTATTTGAGCATGTTATAAAACATTGATAAACAAAGGAATAATAGAATAGAAATATTTGACCAAGAATTCTACATTCCGTAGAAATTCAAGTGCTTATCTAAAAATTATATAAGAGAATATTATTAAGTATTCAATCACAGATTCGATTCGTTTTTAATAAACAAAGTTAATATTAGTGGATAGATGGTTATTCCAAAACATTATTGTAATTGGTTTTCAAGTTAAATGTCTGTTATTTGAAACTTTTGAAAGTTAAAACTAATCTACAGTACAACCCATATTTACAAGAACTTTCGAAGTAAGTTCAAAAATATATATTCTGGTTAACAGTAATTAATTCAACCATGAAACTCGATACAACGGCGAATAAATCTGTAGAAGTGCTCTCAGTAAAAACACTGTTGACAATATTTAGGACAAAATTTAAATACTTATCACCTTCCATTAAATATTCCGTCAGTAAATAAAAATTTTAGAGTATGACTTTTTATTTGGATTATTGAGTCTCATTTTAATACAAGAAGAGAAATATGGAAAACATCGTTAGTGTTATTTGATATTACAATGATGTTCTTGTTAGTAATAAGTTTTCGATGTATATAAACTCTCTAAACCCGGTTTAGTATTGTCAATTTAGTATATTTATTGTAATTTTTTAAATAATAAATCTCTATTCTGATCATTGTTGAGTAAAACTACATCGGAATGAAAAATGAAGACTTACATAAGCCTTTTACTGCTGGTGGATCACAAGTCGCCGATCAGGATTCTACAACCAACTCTGTCTTGGTCCCTCCCTTCCAGTTATTTCTAATTAAATTCATTTTTTTCATGTCTGTTTCTAATCCCAAGTGCAGTGTGTTTCTTTGGTTCTCATTTTTTCCCTTCGCCAACAAGATTTAAATTTAGCACTTGCCTCGTGACGCGGTTCGAGGATTTCCGAAATCTGTGTCCTGTCTACCTCCAGATTTCTTTACTTAATTCCTCTTCAAATGGAAGCTGGCCTGTTCTCTGCCAGAGAAGGTTGTTGTTGATGGTATCTGACCAGTGGATCTGGAGTAACGTAAGAAGCCGACTGTGTCATTGAAGAAGAATGAAAACGATTCAGAAAAGAAAATTTTCTTTTAGATGATGTCATTTGCTTAAGCTGCACAATCATGTATACAGTTGATTTTATTTGCTAAAATACTATTCTATAGTAAGCGAGAATAGTGATTTATAATAAAAAAACTTGACCTGATATATTGTCAAAACCTGAAAATCAGATGTTGAAAGTATGTTATATGATAATCGGCTGGTGAAAAATTGGTAAACTGAAGATAGTTGTCCATTTGACAGCTATTAAGTACAGATTAATTAAAAGCTGTAGTAATTACTGATTAATGGTTAGGACGGTAATTAAGGAGTAGAAATAGTAAAATTAAATTGAAAACGATAGATTATGGAAGGCAGAAAGGAAGGTTAAGACCATTGTAGAATAAAAGACTAATAATAATGTTTTTGTACGCAAAGGTTCTGGTTAAATTTATAAATAGCAATAGCCCCTGTTTTACATAAAGTTTCCATTTTCATTCATATTGAGATGATTCTTCTGACGATATGTGATTTTAAAGGAGGCTTATGGTGAAGCGTAGTGACCAGGATTGAGCCATACGGGGTAATCTGGAGTATTTTTGCATAGACGATTGTTTATAAGTTCCTGTGCATTTTCGATGGTGATTGCGGGTACTTCCCCAGGTTTCAGTTCCGTAAAATAGAACATTCTTGACGTCATGAAAAAGCGAAGAAAATGGTTGTGATTTCTGAAGTTTGTGGTAAATCAACAAAATAAATGAAATAGATTTACTTACGGTTATTCAAACCAAATTTATTTCAAATAATAATTGAAAAAATGCAAAATTTGTTAAAAGTAGAGAAATTATTTGAATAAATCCATTTAACTTCCTTTTGTATGTACACACAATAAATGCTACGATTTCGTTCACCACAAATGTCATGTATCCAGGAAGTGATATAGCCGAGTGGATTAATACGATGACAGAAATGTATTGACGCTGATAACAAATAAACCATTGATCTATACCTTATATCTCACTGAGTCGCAGGAATATCGGAAGACTACCATAAGTCCGTAACTGCGAAGAATTATCAGTTAACGAACATACAATTCTTTATATATATAGTAATTGAATGATTTATATTAAATAGTACAATGATGGGATACATTCCCCAATAATATTTTTCCAACCAGGTAGTTTAGTTATTTCCTACTTCATAGATATTTGATCTTAAATGTTGAATCTTAATTTATCCTCTACCCACCAGGAAGTATTTATCAATAATTTTCAATGTAATTTACAAAACATTAATAAATACAATAATAAATTTAGATTAATTCATATGAATATAAGTTTGGCTTTGAGTTAAGTATATTATTCTATTATTGTTTAATACAAAAAGTATTTTAACAAATAGGTAAATAATTTAAATCCAAAGATAAAATCCGTTCAGACATTGATCTTCAGCTTCAATGACTCTTATTATCTCTAAGAGTTAGAAAAAAAAGATTGAATTCAATCAATTCTCTCACTTGAGTACATTTTTATTGAAAATTCCTAACTATTGTTTGGTTCTAATAAAAAGTAATTTTATTGACTAAATATCCATTTAATTAAAATAATTTGGACAATTATTTATTTAAAAAAATAGACAAATAGTCCTAATATGGGACTCCTGAGCAATGCGCATCCACGACCCAGGACTTATCAGTCTCTCGAGCGAGCACTTGACCATTAGACCACTGAGCCGTCATCCAACAATGTTAATGTCTAACTTCAACTAATCCACGAAATTGCGCCACCGTCACTATTGTCTTCAGTGAGCTAATATCTCACAACAGATCTGGTTGAACTCCACTGATCACGGCTTCTCATTAGAACTCTAGGAAATGCCTCTTAAAGTCATTCACTAGTAAGCAGATGATTATTATCAGAAGGGGTCTTGTGGAGATTTTAGAAATTTCACTAGTTGAAATCATGAGTCAATTGAAGCTAGACCACCATGGAATACCTGGAAGCACTGGGGTCGTGAATGCGCACTGCTGAGGAGTACCACACTAGGACGAAATGGCCGTCTAGTACTTCAAGGGTTTCCATGGTGATCTAACTTCAATTGACTCAATTTAACTAGCAAATTTTCTAAAATCACCACAAAACACCTGAAAATAGATAGTCATTAGATAAAATTTTTGAAAATTAAGAGATTTAAAGTAAGTGAGAGGAGGAAATGTTGTAAGCTTAGAAAACTTTATATATATTTTTAAAAAAGCTTATGTTTATCTTATTTTAATAACAATCACCATTTAGATAGAACAATGAGAAGACGGAGTTGGTCTGAAAAAATGTGATTAATTCGCGCTATACATTTTGAACAATCAGGTCACACATATACTTGTGTCGTAACCTTGAAGTTACCTTGGTAATCCTTAAGTCATTCTATGGCCTAGGATAACGCGACAATTTCTTATTCTTTCTATACGACGTAAAATTATTCCTGTCCCCTTTGTTACTTTTTTACTTGAACTTCTATTTAATTGACCTTTATTTATTTTCATATAAAATGCCCTGACAAGTATATGTGTGACCAGGTTGTTCGAAATGTATAGCGCAAATACACCACATTGTTCAGATCAACTCCGTCTTCTCATTGTTCTATCGAAATTTATAAAAGCGACTAATTACTTTAAATTACCATTATTAAAATGCTAGTATTTGGAAGAAGAATATTCTTTTCGATAAATTCTCTTCAGGTTCTACAATTCATATATCCAAATTAATAATTCAAAAAAATGGCCAGGTTAAGGGCAAAGTACATCGCTTAAAGTATGTGGATTTAGGATTGTTAAACCAAATACAATATAATTGTTAATGTTGATAATAACTCAGAATGTTAAGATCCATGATCAGAATAAATATGGGTAAGATAGTGTGAGAGGAATAATAGTGCAATTACAATTCGGTCAAATGTTTAGTGGAAGGCTATATTGTGTGAAAAATTAGTAAGACGTAACAAGGATGGATAAATGCGAAGTGAATGAATCATATTTAGGGGATATTAATAATGATGTTTAACCAATAGTAATAATAATACTTTAAACGATATACTTTTCCCTTAACCTGGTCATTTTTCGGATTATTAATTTGGACATATAATTGTAGAACCTGAAGAGAATTTATAGAAAAGAATATTCTTCGTTCAAATACTACTCATTATTACTTATATCCAGGTATTTCAAATGATCTTTTATAACATAACTATCCACTTATCCTTAGTGTTTATTATTCACCATTATTTAGTCATTTGATCTTAATATATATAACAGTATTTTAGACAAAATAACAAGCTAATATCTATTAAATACTAGATCATGCAATATTTAGAATGTAGTTCAATTCAATTCAGTAATTATTTCTGAACTTAGTCAATTTCAGACACCGACTAAAAGTATTTATGAAGTTGCCTTGATTCTTGTTGTCTAATTTTAAAGTAGAATAAACAGCATGCATAAAATTCATACTTCAAATTATGATATTTTACTGATAGTAAATGAATATAGTATTATAATATAAAACTTGTCTGAATACTTATGGAAAGTCAGATGAGATATATATTGTTATAGTTTGACATAAATAATTTCACTAAATATACCTATTTAGAACTTTTTCTAATACAGGATATTTAGCATTTATATCATTATCAATGAAGTTAACTGTAGACATACATGTTTTCATTTGACTCTTTCTAAATGAAATATATGCCACTTGATATAAATATCCGTGGTGGTTTAGCTTCAGTTGACTCATGATCTGAACTGTTGAAATTACTACAATCTCCACAAAACCCCTTCTGATAATAATCAACATATGCTCACTAGTGACTGGCTTCAAGAGGTATTTCCTGAAGTTCTAGTGAGAAGCAGTAACCAATGAAGTTCAACCAGGTCTCTTGTGAGATAGTAACTCACTGATGGCAATAGTGGGTGTGTCGCTCAATTTTGTGGATTAGTTGAAGTTAGACATTAACACCGTTGGATGCCGGTTCAGTGGTCTAGTTGGTTGAGCGGCTGGCGCGAGACTGATGGGTCCTGGGTTCGAGTCCTGCGAGGCGTGGTCGTGGATACACACTGCTGAGGAGTCCCACAGTAGGACGAAACGGCTGTCCAGTGCTTCGAGGTTTTCTATAGCGATCTAGCTTCAATTGACTCATGACCTCAACTGTTGAAATAAATAAAGGATTAACAAGTTTATTGATGGTAACCTACATGTCAATTCACTAATTAATCAATAATCTCACTGATTTTTACTGAAGCTTCATGTTAGAACCCGTATGTTAATTTAAAAGATATTTGTATGATAATGCAGTAATTTCTTATTCCTTTTGTTCAATTAGACTGGAAGGATTCGTAACTAAACCGCATTTGGGTGGTGGTATTTCTTTGAGACAAATTATAACATTTGGTTTGAAATTAAATATGAAGCCAAAAGTAGAAGGTATAATTATGTCATTAAATAACAACTACCATATTAAACATTCTACGACTGTCACTTCAGAAGTTTATATATAATTTATCAAAACTCCGATGTAAAATTTTTAATAATTTTACCATCCAAGTAGTATACTATTCTCTGATCAATAATTCAATACCTAAATTCTCGAGGTCAGTATTTTAAACTAGTTCAATTAGTTATTATTTATCTGACTGAGTAAAAGACAACAAAATACGATGAAAAACCATCGGATTCGGAAATGTAGTGATGAAAAACGACAGTGTAACTGTCAGGAAGATATAATTACATATTCTAGTATAAACAAATATTATATGCAATACATAGTTAGATCATTATACACTTCAGTCAATATTACTGTGTTTTTATAAATTGTGATTATATTTCATTTTGCAATGTCAAACGAATGTATGGTAACCATGTAATCTTTGATTGATAGACTCATTTTATTAATTGATATGTCACATCACTTGCAGAACTGACTTCGTCTTGATTGTAGTTTGCTTTATACATCTACTCATTTTAAAGAGCTTCATAAAACAGAATATTGCATTTTTATGGTAACACGCTAAAAAGCATAACGGTGATGAATTCGGGCTGGGAGATTAGTTGTTTCATTACTAGCAGTAATAATAGTGTTTAGACATAGCTTGTTTTTGACAAAAATGAGTACAGATAAAAATGAAATTTCAAAATCAACGATAATTTGACTAAGTCACCCTTAATTTAATGGCTTCATCTTTAATAACCGTATATATAAATAATGTTACAAAATGACATTGCTTACATGTGTTAGGAAATTAGAACAACATATATAAGCGAATAATATTGTTTTCAATTAGATTCTCATTATGCTTTACTTTAATATGCAACAATATGTGAAGAGAGCAAGAACAAAGATTCTAGCAGAATAGCATGAACTCACTATTAGGTTGGTTATCGTCAGCTGCTTACAACCTGTGATATTAAAAAAAAACATAATTACAAAATGGGTTTAAATTACTTACATGAAAGAGTTTAGTTGGAGGTTATATTGAAGACGCATTAGTATAGTATAGCTAGTGTGTAGATAAATTGAATAGACTGAATATGGTAAATATATACCTTATGTAAAAGAACATTCTACAATGTTGGTTGTGACAGGAGTTCAAATGGCCAGAAATAAGTGATTGCATAATGAGTAAAAGCTGGTAGGAATAAAATGAGTAAAGTTCATTGAATAAAATGAGATTACTAATCTGGAAACAGTCGAGATATAAGCTCAATGATGTAATTAATGCAAGAAAGAGTTTTAAAAATGTTTTAAAATGCAACGGAGGAATATTTTTCACCAAGACAAGGAAAAATTAATAGCTATCTCCTTTTGAACACAAAAATCAGGTTTTCGACACCTGATAGCAACGGCTTCAGCAGACTTGAGTTTGTAACTAAAATTACTTCATAGAATAAAAACTGTCTAGATTCATCTCCTAGTAATGTTAGCTGGAACTATTTAAATCGAACACATTGTTATGAAAATCGTAAATTAAATTAGCAACCAACCACTATACTCTGTATGCTTTTATTCTGTTATTTTCATTTTTTTGATAACTTAGAAGTGTGATCTTAAGAAAAAATGATAATAATGGTATTTTCAAATGAAAAAAATATTTTAATTTGATGTTACCTTTAATCGTTTCCATTTACTCAGAAAAAAATAAATGTTATGTAAAAATGTTAAGATTATGTAATGATTACTGATGACGTAAGATGTTACCTCTAAAATTATTGGATGAAAAATATTATACAAAACGTGGTTTCTTTTATTGTATGATTTTATAAGATACTTTAGACGTTTAAAAATATTGCCTATAAGTTTAGTATAACTCTTTTTAATTAAGTAGTATAGTGTTAATTACATTGTGTTTTTTTCAACTGAAAGAATGAATACTTTCCTCATTGTTTTTCAACTTCATCCATTCTAGTTAAACGCCTTCAAAGCATGTCATCCATATATTCAGCGCTCAACTTCTGTCAAACTATTCATTCGAACTTTGACGAATGCTTCTATAAAATAATATGAATTTCACTGTTTTAAATTAAGGAATTCGACAACTACTTATGTACGATAGCGTAATTAAAGACATTAAGTCATTTATGTTTCAGGTAAAAGCAATACTATTTAACGTAAGAAGTGAAATGTTTTATTATTTAATTGTGTGTGGTTTATTGTTCACTTTCAAAGTATACATTTTTTATTCTAGTTTCAAATAACTGTAAACTATAACTCACTTAATTACTAACACCTGTTACTCCTAATGGAGCATAGGCCGCCGACCAGCATTCTCACACCTACTGTCCTGGGCCTTCTTTCCTAGTTCCACCCAATTCTTGTTCATTTTTCTCATGTCTATCTCTATTTCCCGATGTAATGAGTTCTTTGGTCTTCCTCTCCTCCTTCGACCTTGAGGATTCCACGTGGGGGCTTGTCTTGTGACGCAGTTCGGTGCTTTCCTCAATGTGTGTGTGTCCTATCCACTTCCAGTGCTTCTTCCTGATTTCTTCCTCTGCTGGGATCTGGTTTGTTCTCTCCCACAGTAGGTTGTTGCTAATAGTGTCCGGCCAACGGATCCGAAGTATTTTGCGTAGACAACTGTTAATAAACACTTTTATCTTCTGGATGATGGCTTCCGTAGTTCTTCTGGTTTCTGCCCCATACAGTAGAACTGTCTTGACATTTGTATTGAAATCCTGACATTGATGTTGGTTGGAAGTGTTTTTTGAGTTCCAGATATTCTTCAGTTGTAAATATGCTGCTCTTGCTTTATTGATCCGCACCTTCACATCTGCATCAGATCCACCGTGTTCATCGATGATGCTGCCCAAATCTTCTCTGTCAAATGTGATTGGATTAGTGCATGCTGTGTTGTACCGGAGAATCTTGCTTTTCCCTTTGTGTATATTGAGACCTATTGCTGCTGAAGCTGGTGCTACACTGGTCGTCTTCTGCATTTGTTGTTGCGTTTGCGATAGAAGAGCCAGATCATCTGCGAAGTTTACATCGTCCAACTGCATCCTAGATGTACGCTGTAGCTCGTGCTTCCCTTCAGATGTTAACGTCCTCATGATCTAGTCGATCACCAGGAGAAAGAGAAAGGGTGAGAGTAAGCAACCTTGCCTAACACCGGTCTCTACTTCGAACGACTTTTTCAACTGTCCTCCATGCACGATTTTGCAGTTTAATCCATCATAAGAATTCTGTATTATATCGACTATTTTCTGAGCCACGCCGTAGTGTCGAAGAAGCTTCCATAGTGTTGTTCTATCCACACTGTCAAATGCTTTTTCGTAGTCAATGAAGTCGATATAGAGTGATGGATTCTATTAAATTGCTTGTTCCACAATGATCCGTAGAGTTGCTATTCGGTCTGTACACTTTCTATCCTTAAGGAATCCAGCCTGTTGGTCTCGAAGTTGGTGTCTACGGAGTCCTTCATTTAACAATACCCTGTTGAAGACTTTTCCTGGTGTTGAGAGAAGAGTGACGCTCCTGTAGTTATCACACATGCTGAGTTTGCCTTTGTTTGGTACTTTGACTAGAAGTCCTTCTTTTCAGTCTGTTGGTACTTGTTCTTCATCCCAAATCTTGCTGAAGAGAACGTGGAGTATCATTGCAGTTACTGCTACATCTGCCTTCAGTGCCTCTGCTGGAATGTTGTCTGGTCCCGCTGCTTTGTCACACCTGATTTGTCTGATAGCCATGCTGATTTCTTTAATTGTTGATAGGCCAACATCGATTGGGAGGTCCGTGGGTACTGCTTCGATGTTGGGCGGGTTCAGTGGAGCTGGTCGATTCAAGAGTTCTTTGAAGTGTTCTACCCACCTGTTTCGTTGTTCCTGAATGTTGGTGATTACCTTGCCTTGCTGGTTTACGGTGATTTTCAGAGAGTTTCTTTGTTGTTTCATACAGTTGTCTCATGTTTCCTTCTCTGGCAGCCTTTTCCACCGTCATTGCTAAATCTTCCACATATTTACGTTTGTCGGTTCTGATGCTCCTCTTCACTTGCTTGTTTACTTCTGTGTATTCAGCTTGTGCCTTGGCTTTTTCTGCTCTTGTTCGGCTGGTATTGATTGCTGCTTTCTTGTTCCTCTTTTCTTGAATCTTATCCAGTGTATCAACAGTGATGCAATCCTTGTGATGGTGCTTCTTTTGGCCCAGAACCTCATGACATGTTGAAGTGATTGCCTCTTTTATCCCTTTCCAGTTGCTCTCCATAGTAGTTCCTTCTCCGTTGAGTAGATCATGAAAGGCCTGGAACTTATTGCTGAGGGTTATCTTGAATTTGTTGAGTTTGTCAGTATCCCGAAAAAAGGCGGTATTAAACTTTTGTGATATTGTCCGCCCCGTTTTTCAGTGCCTCTTGAGTTTCAATTTCATCTTGGCGACCAACAAGTGATGATCTGATGTTATATCAGTTTCTTTCTTGTTTCTCACGTCCTCCATCGTCCTCCTGAACTTTTTGTTGATGCAGATATGGTCGATTTGGTTCTGCATAGTGTGATCCGGTGAAGTCCATGTGGTTCTGTGGATGCGTTTATGTTGGAATATAGTGCCGCCTACGACCAGTTTATTGAAGGCACATTGGTTTACAAATCTCACCATTTTCGTTCCTTTCTCCCAGTCCATGTCGTCTCATGATGTCTTTATATCCTGTGTTGTCCATGCCAATCTTGGCATTTCGGTCTCCGACCTGAATGGTCAGGTTCTTTCTTGGGCATTTCTCAACGATTGACTGCAGCCTATCGTATAATTGGTCTTTAATGTCTTCAGTTTTGTCGTTGGTAGGCGCGTAGCATTGGATGACGTTCATTGTAATGCCCTTCTTAGTTTTAAAGGAGGCTTTGATAATCTTTGGTCCATGAGATTCCCATCCTATAAGTGCATTTTGTGCTTGTTTGGACAGCATCAATGCAACTCCTTGTGTATGTGGGGAATTTTCTTCTTCTTGTCCGGAGTATAACAGAAGCTCCCCTGAAGTTAATCGTTGTTGTCCACCTTGCGTCCAATGTGTTTCACTGATCCCAAGCACCTCTAGGTTGTATCTCCTCATTTCTGTAGCCATTTGGAAAACTTTCGCAGTCTCCCACATTGTACGAGCATTCCATGTACCTAAATAAATGGTTGCTCTGGTTGTCAGAAGGGGCATCGGCCTCGTGACTTCCGAAGGAACTCGACTTTCATCATGAGGTGTCATAACTCTTCAAAAAGAAGACTTTTTGACTCCCAAGACGGAGTTTAAATGGTTTGAATATTTTTTTCTGGTTAGCGTTTTTTTAGCGAGTTAGTTTTCTACAGGGTGGGGTCGGTAACCTCATGCTCAACCCTCCTTCTTTATCCGAGCTAGGGACCGTCAGTAGCCCCTGGAGCGACTCCAGGTGGAGTTTGCAAACTATAAGCAGGTAAGAAATTTATGTTTTCTTTGCACCTGAAAACGAAAATATTTTTCTCATCTTGAAGACTGTATTGCCAGCAATATATTTTTTCTAAATGGTTCGGTTGAGCACCACCTACTTGCAATAAGTTCAGAGAAAAGACTATGTTTACATAATCTTCTACAATGGTAGGAATGGTTCAGATATTTGGGATATGACTTAATTACAATGTAGCAACCTAATCCTATTTTATATGATTAGATTTTATGACTTTGAACTTTCTAGATAAGTTGTCTTTAAGTTGTTTGGTAAGTTTTGACGAATCGCTTTCAATAAATGAGTTAACGACTAACCATAATTTTACCTTCGACTTATACTGTATATTGCTAATTGTGAATATTATAATTTCTGTGACCGTTGGATTGTTTTCTTCTTAAATTAACCTCTTTTGGTAGGAAAAGTGACTATTGTTAGTGAGATTGAAACTTTACAGAATACATACTTGCTTCTTTTAACTAAATGATCTAAAGATTTTAATATCACTACTTCTGGCTTTGTCTTTATAGTTTACTTAAATTATATGCTTGATCCCTTCAAAATAATTTGCTTTTTTTTTTAAATCAGCAATAAAGCTTTTAATAGTATTTTTTTTGGAAAAGAATCCTCTTCTGCAACGTAAGTTTCTAAAAGTCGTTTGTCACATCTATAATTCATATTAAATCGTATATAACTGTAAACAAATAATCTGTTAGACAAATAAAGGGGTCAAATTTTACCAATTAGCTTTATAATTTACAGTTCAATAAGTGTACTTGTTATATAAGTGCCCCCAAATGCCCTGGTACGGCCGAGAGTGGGGTGAGTCCGCTCTCTCTCTTGAAGTACTCTCACATGGCCACACATATATAGCCTCTGTCAGGGAAGTCCTACTCACTGCCTTCTCGCAGCGGAGGTGTAGTTTATGGACTTGAGAGGACGAAAAGCGAATCCAGCGCTATAACCGAGTTGGTGGACACGGAGAGTCCGCCAAGGGAAGTTGGAAAACCCTGATTCCAAACCAATCGGTCACATGAGCTTCAGTGCCCTGAGGGAACAAATGGCATATGAACCAATCGTTGGTCACCGGCTACCTGGGACTGCATCTCCTTACGATGCTCCACTGCCTTATGGATCAGACCTTTAGGTGGAAGACTCCGGGTGTGGCCTCCTAAGAAAACCACTTGCTTCGGTTTTTGCAACCGGGCAGTATCACAGCCCTCACACAAATCAAATGAGATTTGTGTGGCGCATATGTATCTGGTGCCCCCTTGTACCAGTATTTATGTGTTTAAATAAATAAATAAAAGTTATATAAGTCTATTCATTATTACTTAACCTCCTATTCGGATAAATGTATATGAACAGGTCAAAGAAAATGACACAATATAATTTATACTGGAATTTATGTATTTGCAAAGCTTTTTGTATAATAAGTGTTAGCATAGTAAAATATTTTATTGTGAAAAATGTTTCAGTAAATAATAACTAGTTTATTTGAGGTTGAGTATTTTTATCTTTAGTCTTAACAACAAATTTTCACTGTATTTTGTTACATTAGAGCAAAAACTCTACTCATCACTATATCATTAATTTTTTTTCTTAAAGAATCACGTCTCAAATAAATTAATAAGCTATTCTGCTAACCTTAAAAAATATATTACAGATAAGTATGTAAAATTGATGGGGAAGATAAGCTGAAGTTGATTTGCAAATGAGATTACCTTCCAGTTGGATGAAACTACACTATCACAATAGCATAACAGTTGTTAATATTCTTAGAGTATCACGTGGTAATGACATGGAAACACTTTACTTATATGATAGAACTTCATAATATCTAATTATTATGTTTATCTGTAATAAATTAGATTTAATAGAAATTGTAAGAAATAAATTTTCTTTATAGTAAAACTCTGAACTAGTTGATAGTACAAAGTGTTTTATTATTGATGCAAGCCTATCATATAATACAAGTGTTTCATTAATTACGATAAGTGAATGAATGTTAAAATGATACTGCGTAAGTACCAAATGATAAACGTACAATAATTGAATGTGTATACTGTAATAATGACGTTTAGGTAATGGATAGAATAACTCATGTTTATATTTATTGTTTAACTGTCAGGGTTCATCTAATTTATTTATTTGGTATGATGTTTCAGTACATTACTGAATTTTCGGTGAGACTATGATTTATGAAAGACCTTTGAGAGACGCCAAAAAGACTTCGAGAACGTCCACCTACATACTACGGCTAAATGAGGGTTATAAACCAGTGTGAAGAATCAGGATAATTATTTACAGTTGATAGTTAGGGTTAGGAATTAGATTTAGAGTTGGGAATTAGATTTAGGGTTTTCATCGCGAACTGATATCAGCTATAATGCCAAAACTCGATTTAGTCAAATGAATGAATTAAATTCGCACCAAAATTCAAGACTTGTTATCCTAAACCTGATTGGTTCGTCCATAAATTATAGTCTCGCCGAGTTTTGCTTTTTAATTAACATAATTTAACAGCAAATAATTATCTATTAACCATGAGACTAATTATAAATGTGATGGAATGAAGAAGTCAGATAAAATTACACCAGTTTAAGTAAAAATACGATATGACTAATAGAATCGGTAAGACAAAAAACTAATGATTGTATTACCTTTATAATAATTATGAAAAAAATAGTACTGGATAAAATGTTATTGTCATGAAGTGTTCTAAAAACATGTGTTTTTCAATTTTTTTTTCTGACAAAATATAATCACACATTCAATTAATATCATTCATATCATGATTAAGCAATTAGAAGCAATCAGGTAGATTTTTTGTTAGAAATCAATTGTGGTGAAAACAATATTCGCAGGTGCATATGTAGTGTTAACTGGGAAGTTAGAGAGTGTTACCTCTCCTTTTTTTGAAGTTTGCTAGAGTTTATACAATCCACAACATGTCCCACACACATTTATGAAACGGTATGATAGGTCTCCGAGGTTCACTTGAAACATTTCACTCATGTCTTAAATATACTTATTATCCTTATTTACCAACTAAATTATTCTTTGAAGTGTGCTGTTCCGCATTCTTTTTAGTCTAAGTAGTTATCGTTCATATCCTCATTGACTATTTGTAGTGTTCATTTCAATAAAGGTAGATAATTCACAACTGTTTTGCAACATGGATACTCTTCTGATTTGGTGTAAACTCGCTATTTATCCTATTCAGCCTAACCTGAAATTTGTAGTTCATCACTCTAAAACATTATCAATGACTTTCCATAGAGCAGTTTTTACAACCAGTTTTTACTTGTGATTAGTATTTAATTATGCCAAACCTTGCACCGTTTGAATTTTGTTTGAATATCAACATTATCCTGAAGACAAAATGTACAATTACATTGGAATCATTATTGTAATGAGGTGAATTCAAAATTTCACTCAAATGAAAAAAATACTGACTTTCAAGAAAATTATTTTGTCAGTATAGGTGTTGTGTAGATTATTAAGTTTTTGATTGAGATCATGGACCGAGTGATGTTAGACCACCGTTGGGAACTTGGAAGCACTGGACGGCCGTGTTAGTGTCTAACACCATTGGATGCCGGCTCAGTGGTTCAGCAGGTTAAGAGTTCGCGCGCGAGACTGAAGGCCCTGGTAATTATCAGTATATCAATTGTGGAAATTGTTAAGTTTTTAATTGAGATCATGAACAGAATGATTCCGCGGGCGGGATCGTGGATGCGCACTGCTGAGTAGTACACAATAGGACGAGACGGCCGTCTAGTGCTTCCAAGTTTCCAACGGTGGTCTAACATCAATCGGTTCATGATCTCATTCAAAAAATTATTTTAGATTTTTCTCTCAACAATAACATTTGGACAACATTCATATCTTAAACATATTTCATATAAAATATTGAACCAGCTTTTATTAACTTTCAGAGCATTACACCATCTATCATGTTATCTTGTCACAAGAACACAACTTTGAAATTCACAACACAAATTTTATGTGTTATTTTATTTTAAACTATACCGTTTCTTTGTAAAATCTGTCAACTTTTTGAGACAAAATATGTAAATCCTCTAAAGCTTCTAATATAAACACTATTGTAATTTTTTAAGATTTTCTTGCAGAAAATGGAATGTTGCACAATTTATTATTGAATAACATTAGTCTAGGCACAAGAATGTTTTAAAATTTTCATTTTGTAGAAAAGTAGATGTTCCTAAGTTATTCGTCATGTGATTCCATGTATCCATAAATTAATTTGTAATCATTTATATTAAGAAAAAAATTGTGAACCATGTATCGTTATTTTTAAACACCAAATAAGTATAAATTAACATGGCAAGAAATGATTATTCTTCTTATTATTAATGGCTTTATCCAATATTATATTTTTGGTACAATATAGAATTCATAAGAAAAGGTATTTTAGTGAACTTCCGTCTCTTATTTTTCTTGATCGATATTAATGATAAATATTGAGTGATCACCAGTTAGATATTAACATTTCAGGAATTGATATCTGTGTAATATTCATTCTTTTCAATGCATATTACCAAACACCATGATGTCTCTGATTGTACATTTTTGCAACTTGTACGGCGTAAGGTTGTAAACTTTTCACAAATACACCTGAATAGTTTATGCAATTACTTGATATAATGATGTGTTAAAACAAACAAAGAAACAGATAACTTGTTGAAATATTTAGATGGCAGGAACAGGTGGTCCAGATATTCAAGCAGACCACTGAAATTGTGTTAATAAAATATCATTGATTGAAAATTCACTGTAATAAAACAATTTGATTAAAATGTGTGTTTATAACTAAGAAGAAAAGACAGCTGGATGAAGAGAGTGTTCTTTGACTGTGTCATCTACTAATGTTGTAGAATCCTATTCACTGTTAATCAGTATACGTAAGTTTGTAGTAAAGCAGAAAGGTGTTTCATCATGTAAACAGTGATTGAAAGTATTTTCAATTATCAAAAATGTAACATTATAGACCACATAGAGAACGGGTTCCATATACTAGATAGTAATCGGAAATTAAAAAGAGAACGGTTTCATATGACATAGATATCGAGATGAAGATTGTCTCACATTATTAGCAACTTGACACTTAAAACTTCAAAATTGAATGAGCTATAAACGAAAATTTAAGATTCACATCGATATATATATATATATATATATATATATATATATATATATTGTAGCATATAAAATGCTGAATATCTGTGGTAATAAACATATTTTCAAGTTTGCTCGGTTCTAGTTAAACGAATAATAAAAAGTGACGGAATACAGTAGAAATTACAAATTATCAAAGAAGGACGATGGTAAAAGCATTAGTTTTTAATTAACTCGTTTTAATGCATAAAACAAACATCGATTTCTGTTTATTCAGTCAAACTTTTAATAATAACTAACTTTAAGTTTTTTATTGGATTGAGTTCTTTAAATTACTGTGGATTTTTGACTGCTGAGTTGGATGATATTAAAGCTACTTTGAGATATAAGTAATACTATGACATTATCATTTGATTTAAAAAGATAAAATAGACAAGTTACAGAATACATTCATTATTTCTGATCTAAGAATACTATAACACTGTATTTATGCTTTTATCATTTTATATTTTATCTTCCATTTTCTTTCAAACGTCATTTTATCTTGCTAAGTGAAGATTGCTGATATTCTTTCTACTATATTGATATGTATTGTTGAAAATTTCCTGGATATTCATGACTACTGTAATCCAGGTAAAAGAAATATTTTGTTTTGAATTCTAACAGTGTTTCGCTTTGCTAACGAAATGTTTATTTATAAAACAACCGGAAGTATTCTTGAAAACAATCTAAGCATTATTATTATTCCTGTAGAAATAAAGATATAGTTTAAGTTCAATGAAACTAAATTTGTATCCGGTAAATCAAAATATTGCTTTTCAAGTTGATTTTGTTCTTAAATGAATAAGATGCATGAATAAAAACAAGCTATAGCTATTATTACGAAAAAATCTCTCAACAGGCGGATAGCTCATTGGTAAAATAAAATGAATTTTATCAATGTAACGAATTAACCTAATAAATAATTGTTTAATTTCTATCTCTATCGGCATGTTTATTTAATCGATTACCGAATCAATCACTTAATAATTAGCCTACTGGTGAAGTTAACGTATTTAAAATAACTACACAAAATGGTTGAGAATATATCAAAACGTTATTACAGAAGCTATCAAAAACAAGATGTATGAAGAAGAAAAATATTCAGATCGCAACTCCAAGTTGATTGTAAGACATGACTACTGTTTTTAATAACAAAGGAATTTAAATAATTTTTCGTATTCTGAACAGTATGAGCAATTTATCTCGTTGATACATTGTTTTAACACACTTAAATGACATTGATGAATAAGAAATTTCTGTGTTATTTTATCAGCTTGATATAAAACAACGAAATACTATTTTAACAACTGGTAGAACATATTAGGCCTGATAAAACCCATAGTGTTGGTTGCTATATTAAGCACATATATCTTATTCTAGCTTCTGGACAGGCCAATTTATCCATTCTTCTTGAGTCACGTTTCGACCTTGTTAATTATCCATTTATCAACCCTGAGTGTTTTGTTTGAGTGTATGTGTGTATTTCTTATCCTATTCATCACATGTCTGTAACTTATTTTTGTATGACGATAAATATTAATTAACGCTTGATTAAATGGAGCTGGCCCACTCTTTTTTTCTCCACTGCACATCATTTCTCATCGCTTCGTTTCTCTGATCGCTTGTCTAGAGCAACGACTGTATGAAATATACGTATTCGAAATTCATTCTCGTATTTGACTTATTTAATTCCGTTATTCACTAACGCAATTTAATTTGTTAATTATATACGAGGATCGATGATATGTATATTTCAATAACAATCAATCATACGATATTACTGGAGTCAGATCGCGGGACACTAAATTGGTGAACCCATCGAAAACATCGTCCTATCTTATTGACATCAAAATGAAGAGCTCCAATAAAAACTAAATAAAATAACTGTGATTTTGCTTTTTCTGAATTTTAAACAAACGGTTTACTCAAATGTGATACATGAAGATACAATGATGAATTTGCTTCTTTTTACTGAAATAATATGAACAGAAAACTAAAAATATATCATTGAATACAAATGGTCAACTTTACACCTCACTTTACTTTTCTACCTAATTTTATTTCTTTTTAAAAAAAACTGTGATAGATATTATAACTAGACACTGTTCACTGATACCACAAGTACTAACTCAAGCACGTTTTTTAATATTTTAACAATCATAATATTATGAGCATCATATAAACACTTCAGTTTCAATGTAAGAAATTGTTGAAAATTAATCATCTAGATGTAATTATCAAAGATAAACCATTCAAATACTAACTAACTTTGAACCATAATAAAACAGATTCGAACAGTTTTTATTTAGACATATATTTTAAAGAAATGACAAGAAATAGTCCCAGATTTCTTATTATTCCATATAGCTGATTTTTTAAAGTCTAAAATCAATAATTAACCTTTTAATTGATAGATATTACTCGACCGATTTTCATGAGATCATTCAGTAGTTTTCATGAATGATACTTAGATGCTATTCTGAAAACACATGATTGAAGTCACTTTAGTGAAATGATACTTGAAATCTATTTCAGTTGACATTTTATAACATAAGATCTATTCAAACTAACTAAGACGTTATAACAGTCCATTGTTTTGTGGTGTAATTTATGTTAAGTTTCTATTTACCAGGTACGTTATTTCAATATTATAGTGCTTGTGTTCAGATACTTGTATTAAAATTAGTTTACATAAACAGATCGTGTTAACTTCAATGCATTTCGGCAAATATGGTTTGTTTTATTTCCAAACTGAACATAAGTTGGCTTTAAGAACGGTACATAGGATATAATGATGTTTAAACATATTATGAGCTTGATCATTATCATGAGATAATCTTTACAACTATAATAGATAAACGTCTGCTTAAACTAACTATAAAGTCCTGAATCATTACTCAGATAATAAAAATTTCAACAGAATTAGAAATACATAAAGTCTTCATAGTGTAATATAATTACCTCCAAACTACTAGTTGCAATCAGTGAGTGTAACAGTATTTTTCTAACTGTTAGTTCGACACTTTTAGCAATCCAAATCATTAAATAAAACTTAATGTTTGAAATTAAAACAGAGCTTTTTGTTCAGTAGAGATGTAATTACACATATAGTTACTTAATCATTAACTAAACTATGTGTAACTCCTAAATATTTATTCATACTACACAGAGTTCACTTGTTGTTTGATACCATTTTCAAGTAAGTATTCGAATGTCTAAGCCGTCATTAATATATGGCAATAATTATGTTTGAAGAATATCTAGTATTGTCAAATGATTTGTTTGATCCCACCTTGTTTTCAAGACAATTTACAACTGTCATTTTTTAAAACTTACATACTTACGCCTGTTAACCCTCATGAAGGAGCTAAGGCCGCTCACTAGCATTTTCTACTCAACTTTGTTTTGAGTAATCCTTTCCAGTTGTTTCCATTTTCTATTCATCCTATTCATGTTATCTGAGCGAACAAAATGAGAACGTTTAGAACGATTTTCCATTCACATGAAACTCTTTTTACTGTCTATACCAACGTTTAAGCGTATAAAACATAAAAATTAGTTGAAAAATAATTTTGTTTAAGGAAAAGAAACAATTAGATAATAAAATAATAAAACTTGACATTTTTGAATTCTAAGTTTATTGCATACAATGGTAATAATATTCAAAACTCTGCAAATTATTCCATATTTTAGAATGAATTTGTCTATTATGAATAAATCTTCTCTATGTCTATAGAAAATACCAATAATCCACTAGTGATAGAAAAGAATGAGTGGTTAATTCTAAGAGTAAACTAGTTCTATTTTTGTCCATGAATATCCGTAAGTAAAGAAATGAATCGGACTATCAGTGAATGCATATTTTTAGGATAGCTCCCGACAATCTGTTATCAGATGTTGCTGGTTACTATAACTATCATCAGCTACTATTATATATGAGTAGAAAATAGTGCTGAATACAATTTAATAATATCTGACTAAAAACAAAAAAGTGATTCTAATTAAGAGTAGGCTACGAAATTTAAAACATATAATTTTTCCATTTCTTAATAATGTTATCGAGGTGTAAAAAATGATGTATACGAACATCATATGTGTATCATAGGCCTTTTAAATGGCTTCATATTAACATAACAGATGCATTAATACCGTTTATTATGGAGTTATTTTTAATCAATATATCAGTTTACTCGCAAATGCCTGATAATTGTTTATCTCACAAGGAAAAATGAAGTATTGTCCCAATGTATTTATCTAACCGAATATTTGGATGAGATAATACAATAGTAAAGTAGTTATAATAACATTTGAAGATGGTATGAGAAAACAATTATCTAGAAGGCTAAATTAATGAGGACTAAACATATATTAAACAGCGTCAAAATACTTAGACAAGATAGATTAATTACTGTAATCTAGTAATGTAAATCAGATTGAAATGAATTATGAGCCTATCACTGTGGCAAAATAAAAATTGATGGAAAAAATGTCATAAGTAGGGATTAGTAAATCAGTATTCAAATTGACTTGTTTTAACTATCATACACATCCTCGATGAATTGCTTTGATGTAGCTTTTTGTAACACGTTTTATTATAATTAAACTATTGAACAAGTTACCGGCTATTTAAACTTTATAGTTTAGTGGATAACTAGTTCGGGTATGAAGCACTAGGGTCTGAGTTCGACTTTCGATGTGAATAATTGCTCTAGAATATAGGTACCTCAGTAAATCTGAAAAAGAAAACTAAATCTTTTTATAGTGTAGTTCCTGATTAGTGTGCTACGTGATTGCACATAGTACGGTAGTTAACTTGTTGTTTATAATAAATGTGTCAACAGTATTAATTTGTACGTTCTCATTAACTAATTTAATTGTCTGACCAAAGTAGTTTATTTGGGATAAGACGCTTGTAATTCCATCAATTATCGCTGCACAATATATGTCTCCCAAGAAAAAGTATTACATGTGCCGAACTGAAATTGACATACATGCATCAGTAACAGGAATATCTCAGTTACGTTCACATGTATACCTGGTTTTTGATAAGGTTATTTTGATAGCAGTTAGTCCAGGAAAGTAGAAATGAGAAATCTGCGAATGATGTTCATGTTAAATTGTTACATGTTTCTTTTAATAAAACGGAACTGTTAAATAACATTTACCTCTAATGATGATCGATTTCTTTTATTCATGTATTACCATACGTGAGTTGTTATTTTTCCATTAATGTCATCCAGTAAGTTGTATGCTTATAATATTTATTGCTAAGAACACTGAAATCATTATCTTAGCTGACGAGTCTCAAATAAGACGAAACGCGATTTTAAAGAAAAAGGAAAAAAACATTTTTGCATTAATCACATCATTGAGCTTATATCTCGACTGTTTCCAGATTAGTAATCTCATTTTATTCAATGAACTTTACTCATTTTATTCCTACCAGCTTTTACTCATTATGCAATCACTTATTTCTGGCCATTTGAACTCCTGTCACAACCAACATTGTAGAATGTTCTTTTACATAAGGTATATATTTACCATATTCAGTCTATTCAATTTATCTACACACTAGCTATACTATACTAATGCGTCTTCAATATAACCTCCAACTAAACTCTTTCATGTAAGTAATTTAAACCCATTTTGTAATTATGTTTTTTTTTAATATCACAGGTTGTAAGCAGCTGACGATAACCAACCTAATAGTGAGTTCATGCTATTCTGCTAGAATCTTTGTTCTTGCTCTCTTCACATATTGTTGCATATTAAAGTAAAGCATAATGAGAATCTAATTGAAAACAATATTATTCGCTTATATATGTTGTTCTAATTTCCTAACACATGTAAGCAATGTCATTTTGTAACATTATTTATATATACGGTTATTAAAGATGAAGCCATTAAATTAAGGGTGACTTAGTCAAATTATCGTTGATTTTGAAATTTCATTTTTATCTGTACTCATTTTTGTCAAAAACAAGCTATGTCTAAACACTATTATTACTGCTAGTAATGAAACAACTAATCTCCCAGCCCGAATTCATCACCGTTATGCTTTTTAGCGTGTTACCATAAAAATGCAATATTCTGTTTTATGAAGCTCTTTAAAATGAGTAGATGTATAAAGCAAACTACAATCAAGACGAAGTCAGTTCTGCAAGTGATGTGACATATCAATTAATAAAATGAGTCTATCAATCAAAGATTACATGGTTACCATACATTCGTTTGACATTGCAAAATGAAATATAATCACAATTTATAAAAACACAGTAATATTGACTGAAGTGTATAATGATCTAACTATGTATTGCATATAATATTTGTTTATACTAGAATATGTAATTATATCTTCCTGACAGTTACACTGTCGTTTTTCATCACTACATTTCCGAATCCGATGGTTTTTCATCGTATTTTGTTGTCTTTTACTCAGTCAGATAAATAATAACTAATTGAACTAGTTTAAAATACTGACCTCGAGAATTTAGGTATTGAATTATTGATCAGAGAATAGTATACTACTTGGATGATAAAATTATTAAAAATTTTACATCGGAGTTTTGATAAATTATATATAAACTTCTGAAGTGACAGTCGTCGCTCACCAGCATTCTCCATCCAACCCTGTCCTGGGCAATCCTTTCAAGCTCTTTCCAGTTCTTATTCATCTTTTTCATATCTGCTTCTATTTCCCGACGTAATGTGTTCTTTGGCCTTCCTCTTTTCCGCTTCCCTTCAGGATTGCAAGTTAGCGCTTGTCTCGTAATGCAGTTTGATGATTTCCTCAATGTATGTCCTATCCATTTCCATCGTCTTTTCCTAATTTCCTCTTCAGCTGGAAGCTGGTTGGTTCTCTCCCACAAAAGGCTGTTGCTGATGGTATCCGGCCAATGGATGTTGAGTATCATGCGTAGACAGCTATTAAGAAATACCTGTACCTTCTTGATGGTGGTTGTTGTAGTTCTCCACGTTTCAGCTCCGTACAGTAGAACTGCCTTGACGTTCGTATTGAAGATTCTGACTTTGATATTGGTTTAAAGTTGTTTTGAGTTCCATATGTTCTTCAGTTGAAGGAATGCCGCTCTAGCTTTGCCAATCTTCGCCTTGACGTCTGCATCTGAGCCTCCTTGTTTATCGACGATGCTTCCCAGGTATGTGAAGGATTCCACGTCTTCCAGAGTTTCGCCATCAAGAGTGATTGGATTGCTGTTCTCCGTGTTGTGTTTGAGGACCTTGGTTTTCCCTTTGTGTATGTTGAGGCCTACTGATGCAGAGACTGCTGCTATGCTGGCTGTCTTTATCTGCATTTGTTCGTGTGTATGTGATAGGAGGGCTAGGTGATCTGCGAAGTACAAGTCGTCTAATTGGTTCTGAGCTGTCCATCGTATGCCGTAGTTTCCCTCAGATGTCGAGGTCTTCATAATCCAGTCGACCACCAGAAGAAACAGGAAGGGAGAGAGTAGACAGTCTTGTCTTACTCCGGTTCTTACTTGGAATGCGTCTGTCAGCTGTCCTCCATGCACTACTTTGCACTGTAGTCCATCGTATGAGTTACGGATAATGTTGACAATCTTCTCAGGAACTCCGTAGTGTCGAAGAAGTTTCCATAACGTTCTCCTATCTACACTGTCAAATGTCTTCTCATAATCAATGAAGTTGATGAAGTGATGATTTCCACTTTGTTGATTGTTCGACGATGATCCGTAGTGTCGCAATTTGGTCTGTGCACGACCGATCCTTACAGAATCCAGCTTGTTGATCTCAAAGTTGGGCGTATATTGTTTCTTTCATCCTGTTCAGCAACACTCTATTAAAGACTTTTCCTAGTACTGACAGTAGTGTAATGCCTCTGTAGTTTTCACACTTGCTCAGATCTCCTTTCTTGGGAATCTTGACGAGGTGTCCTTCTTTCCAATCCATCGGCACTTGTTCCTCCTCCCAAATCTTCTTGAATAGAAGATGAAGCATGCTTGTAGTTACTTCGATGTCTGACTTCAACGCTTCAGCTGGTATATTGTCAGGTCCTGCTGCTTTCCCACTCTTGATTTGTCTGATGGCCATTCTGATTTCTTCTGTCGTTGGTGGATTGACATTTATAGGAAGATCTGTGTGTGCTGCTTCGATGTCCGGTGGATTCATTGGAGCCGGCCTGTTCAGGAGTTCCTCGAAGTACTCTGCCCATCTGTTGCGCTGTTGTTGAATCTCAGTGATTGGCCTGCCTTCTTTGTCTTTGACTGGTCTCTCTGGTTTACTGTATTTCCCTGCAAGCTTCTTCGTCGTATCGTAAAGCTGTCTCATATTTCCTTCTCTTGCAGCTTTTTCCGCCGTCGTTGCTAGTTCTTCCACGTATTTTTGCTTATCAGCTCTAATGCTCTTCTTCACTTTCTTGTTTGCTTCTATGTACTCTGCTTGTGCTTGGACTTTCTCTGCTCTTGTTCGACTGTTGTTAATTGCTGTCTTCTTGTTCTTTCTTTCTTTGATCCTGTCCAGTGTTTCTGTAGAGATCCATTCCTTGTGATGATGCTTCTTGGGGCCCAGAACCTCTTGACACGTTGAAGTTAATGTTTCTTTGATACCTTTCCAGCTATCCTCCATAGTAGTTTCTTCTTCCTTCAGTAGGTCCTGTAAGGCTTGGAACCTGTTGTTGAGAGCTACCTTGAATTCATTGAGTTTGTCAGTATCTCGAAGGAAGGCTGTATTGAACCTTTGTGGTGCTGTTTGTTCAGTTGTCCAGTTCTTCTTTAGCTTCAGTTTCAATTTGGCTACAACCAGGTGGTGATCTGAAGCTATGTCTGCTCCTCTCCTGGTTTTTACATCTTCCATTGTCCTTCGGAACTTTTTATTGATGCAAATGTGATCTATCTGGTTCTCTGTGGTGTGGTCCGGTGAGATCCACGTAGCTTTGTGTATACGTTTGTGTGGAAATGTTGTACCGCCTATGACCAATTTATTGAATGCACACAGATTTGCAAATCTTTGCCCGTTTTCGTTTCTCTATCCCAGTCCATGTAGTCCCATGATGTCTTCATATCCGGTGTTGTCCATTCCGACTTTGGCGTTTAGATCTCCCATCAGAATGGTGAGGTCCTTTCTTGGGCACTTCTCTATGATTGATTGCAGCCTCTCATAGAATTGATCTTTAATGTCGTCGTTGCTATCATTGGTGGGTGCATAACATTGGATAATGTTCATTGTGATCCCCTCCTTCTTTGTTTTGAATGATGCTTTGATGATTCTATATATATATATATATATATATATATATATATATATATATATATCCTTTTTGTTTTATATCCAACTACTTTAAATTATCCTAAAGAGAACAAGAACAAAGATTGGTGCACCAAACTTTAAGATAATAAAGGGAACTATGTATATGACATTGAATTATAATTATTTAGTTAATAATATAAAGAAGAGATTAAATAATACATTTGAATGAATATATTTCATGATCATTATTGTTGTTAAAGAAAAGTTCATTCATTCTATTCATAACGTTATTTTAATTGTAAATGGTATTAAGTGTAACAGTCAGGCTTCTTCTCGATAATTTTTTTTAGTTATAGGAGCCTTTTGTAAAATATCCGAGAAGATAAGTTTTTTTTATAGGATATGCTACTTGGAAATACAAACTGACATTTTATTTTGATTGAGATCATGAACTGATTGATCTCAATCAAAATACTTAACTATCTTCACAATCTTATACTGACATTTCATTGTTTGACAAATTGTCATGATGCATGTAAAGAGTTTTTAAATTAAGTGTAACTTAAAAACAAACAAAGAAACATAGAAGTCATTTATTAAAATGTGACTAGTGTAATATTTACTATATATGAATAGATTTTCTTGGTTATTTAATTTGATGTTTCAGTTATGTTATGTCTGGTCGTCACTGATTGTTGTGTGGGAAAACGCTGATCACTTATACTCGGAATGAGGGAGCTTTGCAATTTCCACGACGCGAAAGTAAGAACATAAAACACTATGACGACGACGATAATAATCTAGTAGAAAATACATTCATTTATAAATTGATTGTACACCCATTTTAATTAATAATTAGGATGAAATCACAAATATGAGAAATATTTAGAGTTATAACAAATCACATACTGAGCATAGTTCATGTCAATGGAATACAAGAATATCGTATATTATACAGAATAAAATATCATACGAGAAAACGAAGCCGAATACTACATTGAGTGATGATTACATTGAATCGAAACGGAAGTAATGCTGAACAAAACTCATAATGAGTAGATCAATCGAAAACTGACATTTCTTTCCATCATATCAAGTTACTTAACATTTTAAATGATTGAATTTTATTTCAAAGAAAATATTCATTATTGACTAAAGTTAGTTAGAGAATTATTGAGTATCAGCAATAAGTCCTGATGTAACTGAATAAATCATTTAAAATAACCTAAGTAAAAAAGATCTTTTTTCATGAAATTAGAAGAAAATCAAAGATAACTGAATCCCGGTTTTTGTTATTCCCTTCAATTTCTTCCAATTGGTGTAATTTAGATTATAAACATTTTTTTTTGCTTGAAAAATAGTTTGAAACTATTACAAAAAATATAATTACATTGAAGGCACAAATTTACAAACAAACGTATTTCGTAACTTTTTCCAATAACTTAAACAGTGTATTGATAATGAATGAAACACTCAACAATTGATTTTCTCTTGTAAAAGTTTAACAAAAGTTTTCATTTTATTGTTAATGAATTTTCGTATAATTTGTATTAATAAAATATAAACTGTAATTATCTGTCCCCCTACCCTCCTTCCAAAATAAATAAACACTTAATAGATGAAAAGCTAAAAGTTAATTTGTATCTCTATTCTGTCTGTAAATCAAAACCTATTCATTAAAATAAATAGGATATGTTTAGTCTTTAATTACATTGCTTTTTTCAATTATTTACTGTTTAGGAAAAAGATGCATCACAAATTAAATATTTTAATGAAATCTAAGGACTTTTTAAACTATATTTTAAAACTAACATTAGAAATTAAAGAAAAAGAATGGCGGTTTATAAATTCTTATAGAATATCCAAGAAACAAGAAAAATTTCAGCGAACAATTGTGTTTAATAACTTGATCATCAGGCTCTACAGTTATAAGTCCATAATGATGATATTTTACAAAGGTCAAAAATAAGGCATGTATTAATGAATTTGACAATGTTATATGTTAAAATTGGTGAATATTTGCATCTGTTAGGACACAAAATTGTGTTATTTGTAAATTAGTAAGGTTATTTTATAAAGGTCAGAGTGATTTGTAGTAAAGTGTCAAGTTATTATTAATAAAATAGTGATATAATAATGAAATGAAAATCGTATGAATAAAATGCATAGTAGAAGAATTACATCTTGTTAATCAAGATAATAATAATAATAACGTCGTGTGAATATAATATGTAGTAAGAGAGTATTATCAGGGTAATTCATTTGAATTGGAAAAGATGAATGTACAGTTTAAGAAAGATATAAACACAAAAGGAATTGGGAAGTTGGTTAAGAGGTTTATGATATCCAGTTTACATATCTGGTGATCTAGTTGTGGACCATGGTAAAGATTAAGTCTGGATATAACTCATCGGGATACATAAGTTCGGTTTTATGGAGTAGATTCAGATGATTTCAGCTATGTAGAGTAGTTGTAGATAGGTAGATTGTTTGAGACTCGATATAAAGCAGAGAATGCTTCATCTATTTTAATATTATGTTCATTATCTCTCAAGTGAGAATCCATTTATTGACTCATTTTCCCAACCATGCTATTACATGTTTACGAATACGCAAGTATAAAGCCGTTTGAGTATGGCCTATGTAACTAACTTCACAGAAGCTGTTGAATTAGTTACACATATGGAGGAGCCCATCATCTGTAACCTATCCTCGACTTTTTATGTAAGTATTGTTTTGGTTGAGAAAATTATATGTAACTTGGCGTCGTCAAACGTTCTCTCAAGAAGAATATTTATCTGCTCAAATACATTCTTTAGATCTTTTATTGTATTTATATTTCTAAAGTAAGAAGCGTTTTTTATATGTGAAAGTAAATAATTTGCAAAATGATACAAATAGAATATTTTTACATGCTCATTAAGTTAATTGTTTATATAAAATACTACATTGTTATTTATCCAACTTCTCTAAAGTATTGGTGTTTACAATGTCAGTAGTTTAAAGATATTGAACCAGAGGAAAATAAAGTTTCGTGTTAGTTAGTTTATTTCCTTTACTTACTTTATACAGTGAACGGAAGTTTAGTTGAAGGTCTAGAAAGTAGAACATATATAGCCGAAAATTAAATAGAAAGCTAACATAAAATATAGCATTATATATTCGTGTTAAATATATTTTCGTTTATTATTAAAAGATCAGTTTTTTATTTAAGTTTCCTTCTTATATTTACCTTAAAATGTAGGTATATCATTAGTGAATAAGTTATATTCAAAAGGGGTTTTTTGGAGATTTTAGTAATTTCAATAGTTGAAATCATGAGTCAATTATGGAATGGTTGAAAGTTGAACATTGAAACCGTTGGATGCCGGCTTAATGGTCTAATGATTAAGCGCTTGCGCGCGAGACTGATGGGTCCTGGGTTCGAATCTCGCGGGTGGAGGGATCGTGGATGCACACTTCTGAGGAGTTTCATACTAGGATGAGACGGCCGTCCAGTGCTTCCAGGTTTTCCATGGTGGTCTAGCTTCAATTGAGTCATAATTTCAACTATTGGAATAAGTTATATATTTATGCATGATCAAATTTCGAAAGGTTGATAGTTTTCTTAGTTTTTGTTACATGGAAAAATTATATTTGAAAAGAACATTATATAACAGAAGTGTCTAAGCTAAAATGTTAGTTATCTGAAATGCATATACATAGTATGAAACAAACAAAACTAAATAAGCTTATTCATGAAATCATTTATTATTTCATTCGTTATTGCGAAATAAATCAAGTAATGTGTAGTCAAGTTTATCATAAGTCAGACGTTTTTTTGCATTGTTACAAATATCATGATGTAAATGACTAACTATAGAGCGCAAAAAATTCTTATCTACTATTATAATAAATTAATTGGAAGTAAGAATTGTTAAATATTTGTCTAGATGTTTGCGTGAGACTATAATTTATAGACGACCTTTGAGCGACGTTAAAGTAACCTTGAGTTGGGACACCCTCTAACAAGGGCTAAATGAAGGTTATAAACATGTGTGAAGAACAAGTATTATGATATACATTTGACGTTTAGGATTACGAATTAGATTTAAGATTTACATCACCAACTGTTATCAGCTAAAGTGCCAAAGCATTATTTAACCGAATAGGTGAATGAATTTCACACCAAAATCCAAGACTTATCCTAAATCTAATTGATTTTGTTCATCAACTATAGTCTCACCATTAAATAATATTTAATATACTTTGAATTTAACACTAAAGAAATCAGATAGTGTTTCTACATATCAGGTTATTAGTGGAAAATTGTTTGGAAACATTTTAAATAATAAATCTTACTATTAATTTGTATTAATTGTAATGTTCGTTTGATAATACATCCAGCTGACCAGTCCCAAATATGACGAAACGCACGTCCTGGATTCCACTGCCAGCCAATATCCATCATCCCTATTAAAAGCTTGTGAATTAAGGCGATATCGAGGCATACGCACAGTATGCACAAATGCCAATAGCAGACTGATCAATTGCAGTCTTAAACCTCAAGGGGAAGATTCAAACAAAACAATATCAAGTGAATTTAAATTCATCTGATTGCACAAGCAAGTGGCTATCAGGGCTCAGTAGCTGAGTGGATAACGTGATGGCGCTTGAAGCGAATGATACTGAGTTCGAGTCCCAGAGTGAACATCAACTCTGAAATGCAGGTACATCCAGTTGACGTGTCCCAAATAAGACGAAACGCGAGTCATGGATTCCACTGCTAGCCACTATCCATCATTGCTTATACAGATTATTGTTCCTATTTTTTTAATCAACTCAAATATACTTAGGCTTATTCTTATTATTTCTTTAGGCGTATTTACCAAATTATCGCTTTCGTGATATGCCTATCGTTATAATTGATGAATTATAATAACTGAATAGACATTATGCTTTATTATAAGTTTTAATGTGCCAAATTATGATTTATATAGTGAACTAATTAATTTAATCATCAGCTTAACTTATATTACTAAATAATTAATTATTTATTAATAAATCAAATGTAAAGAATTTTCTTTTCAGATATGTTGACACATTTCGTGTACTACTTAACACTTTACTATATTTAACTGCTTAGTAAATAAATTACTTATGTGATATCAGTATTTTCAGAAGGGGTTTTGTGAAGATATTAGTAATTGAATAGTTGAATTCATGAGTCGATTAAGGCTATACCACCATGGAAAACCTGGAGGCACTGAAAGGCCATTTCGTCATAGTGGGGTTCATCAGCTGTGTGCACCCCAGGTTCTATCGGTCTCGCGCGCGAACGCCTAACCTCTAGACCACTGAGCCGGCATCCGACAGTGTTAATATCTAATTTCAACCAATCCACAAATTTACGCGACGTCCAAGATTACCTCCTGTGAGTTACTATGATGCAACAGACCTGGCTGAGCTCCACTGATCACGTCTTCTCACTAGAACTCCAGTAAATACTTCTTGGTAGCGCTCAACCGTGACCTGATGACCAAGAATCTAACTCAAGGCCTTAAATTTGCTGTTATTTTTAGTAATGTCACTACTAACGTTACATTTTAATCAAACAGATAGTTGAGACAGGTCATAAGATTGATCTTAACTTGGCTTTTGTGGTGTTGTACAAAAGTGTTAAAGGTCGTAAACTAGGGTTTTCTTAAGCCTTAGCTATACGAAAATGCACCCCCCCTTATGTATTCGAAAACAATTTGTTCTCATCTTAAATCTACGCTGGTAACATTAACTTATTATCCAGTGTGGTGAGGTTCTAAATTGTTTTTCATATTATTTTCCTCATTATCTTCGTATCATCTTACCCTTCATTTCTAGTCTATTTGACCTTTTATTTTTTGTACATAAATGTTCAAAGGTAATACATTTTAGTAATTTCAATAGTTGAAATCATGAGTCAATTGAAACTAGATCACCGTTGAAAGCCTGGAAGCACTGGACTTCCGTTTCGTCCGAGTATGGGACTCCTCAGCAGTGTGCATCCACGATCCCACCCCCCGCGAGATTCGAACCCAGTATATATTTTCACATTCAGCTTCTATGTGAGATAAAAATTCTGTTTGTTCGTGTGAGCGTACTGTACTCACAAAAAAGAAACAATAGATCTAGATTTCATAAAATTATTGCTTAAACTAATGTTCAAAACATCTGTAACTGTTGGGAAAGTTTTTGTCATTAATAATGCAATGAATAGCAGGAACGATCATAATTTTCAGGTAACTAATCAAACTCGTTGTTAAGTCTCAATTTGGTCCAAACAACTTATGAGCATTTTCAATCATTCAATGACATGAGTGATTGGTTTATTAAATAATGCCTTTTGCTGACTTGGTGTTGATTACTTGTATCTTCCCATTGATGTTTAGGACTGCAAATGATCAGTCACTTACTGGCATACGTGCATACTGTGCGGACTGCCTCGATATTACCTGAAGTCACAAGCTTTATAAGCAAGGATGGATAGTGGTTAGCAGTGGAACCCAGGACGCGCGTTTTGTCTCAGAGTTGATGTTCACTTTGGGACTCGAACCCAGAACCTTGCTATTCAAATGCCATTGCGTTATCCACTTTTGTTTTTAAGATCAGTTTTATACTGATATACTATAAAGAAACAGTTTATTAGTTAACCGTTCACTATTAGTTCAAATCCATGGGATTGACTGACAGCTCATCAAAACTACTATAATTTGATGTTAAACTTCTATTTGTTGCCTGATATATGATGAGTAATAACAACTACCAAGTGGAATTCACATTTAGCTTTGGTTTTTTTATAATATTTGGAAAGTTTTGATTATTTTGCATAGCTTATGTACAGAAAGATAGTTGAAAGTTTTATTTGAATGCATATTTATTTAATCGTAGTCATCCACTAAGTTAGCTTAGTTATAGCTAATCTAACTAAAAGCTATTCAAACAACCAATAAAAGTAAATCATAAGCTACTCGTTTGAAAAACTGATTGCTTTAAAAAATATTTAGAGTTCTCAATAGTCGTTTATCATGAACACATTATTAAGTGCAATTATGAAATAAACAGTATAGTGTGCGATCTATTTTTAGTATAGAAATGTATGACATTAAGTTTGCACATAAAAATGTACTGACAATTTACCAGAATGCTGGTCGGCGGCCTATGCTCCATTAGGAGTGACAGGCGTAAGTAAGTAAGTAAACTGATGACACTACTTGTAAACCCTTCGTAATAACTAGCAATTGTTACTAAGTAAATAGTCATAACTTACATAATTTTTAGCCAACTAAAAATATATTTGAATCACTTGAAAATGAATTCGAATATATAAAATTTTGAATTCTTAATGCAGAAATTTTACAAATGAGACATAAATTCTTTCATTGCATTGTTTAAAAATTTCATTTATGACAATATTGTACGAAGGCTTGTTTGTTGTATCATAACCATAGACGCATAAATATTATGAAAAGTATTGTGGATACAACAGAAAACGAAGAGATAGAGAGAATATAATAAGATGGATCCCAGGAAGCAATATAAATGAAATTATCAGTATGATTATCACTAAATGAAAACATAAAAATAAAACAATCAATTGATATAGTAGGTAGCAGTGCGGTTATGTTGCCTTGGTCAAATATGTGTTGATGACTAGAGAAAAATTTTTTTTGAGGCGAAAACATTTGCAAAATAATCTTTAAGTTGCTCAACTATTGTGAATGATTCAGCATATATCACATGAAATATAATGTTCCCATTCCCAATACAGTTCTAAACTGATGTATCATTAAATGGGATAACTTTGGTCATTTCAAAGGAAATAATATTGAAATTTCATGTATTATTCACTATATTTCAAATCGATTAAAAGTAACTTCCATTATAAATAATATTTTTTAATAAACTGTCTGTATAAAGACTTATTCTCTTATAAAGGAAATAATATTGAGTTGTAGTTGCGTATGTCTTTCATAATCCTCTTAAAATGCTTTTTAAAAATTTTTATTAAATATACGCTTATGTATGCTTGATCGCTGTTACAAGATAAAGTTATAGCGTGAACAATATATAATAAATAGATAGTTAATGAAGTCATCACTTCTACTTTTATTTTAATCTTTTTTCTTCATGGGTAATTTCAATATTACAATGTGTCATCCGTCTTTTTGAGAAGCCCCGAGCTAAAACTAACTGTGAATGTATTAAATCACTTTAGGAGTTTTGATCTCAGACTTGTTAATTTTGAGGTTTATTTATTAGAATTTATTTAATTTTAGTAGATAGTATTTATTCAGATAAGTTGAAATCTTAACACAATACATTATATTCGATTCCGAAGGATCAACTGACTAACTCGTTTTTTTTAAAACCTGGAATCTACACTACCAAGTCTTTAAAAGTGTTTTTCGGAATACACACTGTACAGCTCCTGGGTCAACTGGAACTACAACAAAATTATTACGAAAATTCATTACAAGATCTAAATTGTTTTCGTTTACCTATCAAAAAAATACATGTATAATTACTCACTAGATATCATTGTTCTCATAGAATGTTCATTGAATGCTTGTGAATAGAAAGTAAACACAATATATACGACAAAATTCATCTGAAAGTTATGAAAATATTTACTTTTTCTTGTTCCTACAGTTTGCTAAACATTATTGTCTCATATGACCAACAAAATACGACGACGTTTTGTCATTTAAACATTATTTGGAATTCAGTTGAGTTTAAATTCAAACTGAAAAGTACTAATGGTAAATATCTTTAAAGACACTTCGGTTTTGCTTGTCAATTAATCTTTTTGTTACTTGTATACGTGTAATAAATGCAAAATATGTTTGATGCTTTACGATATTCCGTATTTTATCTAGTTTTTGATGAACAACCATAATTAAAACAAATTAATTCTTGTTATATTTAGGGCTTAGATTCTTGTGTACAACTTGAGCACTTGAACGCTAGAACCTTCCAAGTCACAAACGACAAGACAGAAGGCGAATAAGAAGGAATGCTATTCCAACAGTGTCAAATATGGTACATAATTCTCAGGTATTTATAGTATTTAGTAAAAGCGAAGTAATCATTATAGTTATTCAATCCGCATACAGTGGTTTTTAGAATTTGTCCAATATGGAAGCTACAAGTAAAGATTTCGGAATGTTTTCCGAAAGATGATTGGCTGAAATCTCTTCGGCTCTATCTGAGCTTCTTAAAGCTTCCTCGAGTTCACCTATGGGCCATCCTCACAAGCTCTTAGAAAATTGTCTTTTAAATTTTTGCTTTTTCTAGACTTTTTAAACGTCACATTTTAATCTTTAGCTTTTTGTTTGTATTTGAATCAACTTTCATTTTCTTAGACTTTGGGACATTTTTACATGCATTTGTTTCAACACACTTAATAAATGTGATTGTACACAAGTTGACGTTTTGAAAAACTAACACTTCATAACGTTTTGTTTTTACCCTTAATGGCAAATATTAAATTAATTTGAAAGTACATTATTTATTATTAGAGAAAATATCATTTCTCTTGTAAATAATTACTCATAACATGTAGGCAATTATTACTTAGTATAGAAATATGAATAAAACTTTTAATCTCCTACTTAAAATCAACCAGCTTCCAGTTGAAAAGGAAATTAGGAAAAGACGATGGAAATAGATAGGACATACATTACACAAATCATCAAACTGCATCACGAAGCAAGCCCTAACTTGGAATCCTGAAGGAAAACGGAAAAGAGGAAGGTCAAGAACACATTACGTCGGGAAATAGAAGCAGATATGAGAAGGATGAATAACAACTGAAAAGTATTGGGAAGGTTTTCCCGGGACAGGGTTGGATGGAGAATGCTGGCAACGGCCTATGCTCCTTCAAGAGGAGTAACAGGCGTAAGTAAGTAAGTAAGTGAATACTTAAAATCAATCAACTGACAATAAGGAAATATCCAATTGTGTTTTATTGAATAAATTTCAAACTCATGATTTGAACATTTATTTTATTGAGAAAAAAATTATTCTGTTCATCAAATATATTTGTATATTGATACTGATTTTGTTTGGATTTCTTTATTCATGTATCCTTCTCCTGACTAATTACAAGGGTGGGACTATAATTTATGTACGAACAAATCAAGAACAAGATAACCGGGCCTTGATTTTAGTGCGAAATTCACTCATCCATTTGGCTAAATAGCGTTTTGGTAATATAGCTAATGTCAGTTCGTGATGAAAACCCTAAATCTAATTCCTAACCTTAACCATCAACTATAAATTATAATTATAATTCCTCATACTTGTTTATAACTCTCATTTGGTTCTAGTTGTTAGGCGGACACTCGAGGTCACTCTATCGTCGCTCAAACATCGTCCATAAATGATAGTCTCATCATTACAAGTTTGAGTATTTAAATAGATTTGAATGTTATGGTTTAAAAATGTTCAAAGTTATTTTAGAGACTAAATTAACAAAATATTCATACGATTAGTATTAATGAAATGTATGTTGTATACAATGTTGGTGGATATTCTTTGTTGAAGCGCAATTAATAATCCTTAATAAATAACTGGAAGTTAACCTTATACTTCATAGAAAAGTAAAATATTTTACGCTAAACGCTTTGTACTCAAGGGACTTTAGAAATTTTGTTTTGTTTATTTATCTGTTTTTTTCTTAATTTATTTAATTGATAATATGATTTTTTGAGAGCAGGCTGGACAAGTAATGCTTCTGGAATCTTTGACAAATCTTCATAATTGTGTAATAAATGTAAGATATAAGGATAGTATATGGGTTAAATTAAACAGTAAGTTGTAGAAGATTTGTATAAGTTGAGTTTCCTAGGGTATATAACTGTGGTTATGATATCCAAATCCAATCTTCTTAAATAAGCTTACAAACCAGGAGCATTCTACGAATATTTTTTATCTATAATCATAAAAGTTTCCCCTAGGTATTTTTAAACTTCGAAATATAACATAGACAGAACAATAATAGCATATCGAACGAAGTTTACGAGTGTTGTTTATAACTAGGTCAGTGGAATACAATAAAGACAATTATGGGCGTTAGAGTTAAATTATTATCACTTTCAGTGATAATGAAGTGGACGTACAAAAAGTTTGGCTGGATGTTTCGAAAAGTTATTAGCATCTTTTCTATACTGTTAGTTATTTCGTCTTCAGTACTAATCATGGAATAAGCAACTTACTTAGCAGTTGTTACACAAACATAAATATAACTAATTCACATTTCTCTCGGTCAGTCAACTATATGATCTAGTCATGTTAAATAATCTGACTCGTTACACCTGTTGGAACAAAACGCTGGTCGTTTGAAATTTCGTACAAGATAAATATAAAATTACACTTTTTCAAATGCTACTTACAGGAGGTTAACCATCAAGTTAAATGTGATACAAACTTTAAAAAGAAGATGATATTACGAACGTATTAGTGTGTTATGTAACCTGTCAAGTTTACTCTAACGTTTATTGATTTATATCTTACTATGATACACTGAGATATTGCTATCTATTTCACGTATCTTAACTATATGAGTACTCATTCCTTGTATTACAACATTTACTTAATTTTATAAGAGTTGGAAAATAGAGTGTATTTTATAGTTAATATTACGAATTACAGCAGTTGGTAAAGATAGTTTGACCGACAGATATGAAATTATGATAGTCTATTGTAACTAACTTTTTGATGCTATTGATGCTGCTCATAGTATCAGAGAGAGAAAGGTATTATACAAGGACTTGACTGTTCATACCTTCAAATATATGAACATATTGATAGTCCATTTTATAACAGTTCTTGGATCGAGCAAAGTGAATTTACATATAACTTTAATTATATTAGCCACATCTTATTTCCATTCATTATGGTAGCACAGATGTGTACAGAATAAACATACACAAAGCATTAGTTATTTAATCTCAGTAGATAAGTAAATAAAATGTTAGTGCTTGAGGTGAAATTTACTGGATCTGAGTCCCATAGTAAATACCAATACTCTGATGCAGGTACATTCAGCCGATGACTTCCAAATGAGACGAAACCATCTTCCTAGATTCCACTGCTGGCCACAAGTTATCTCTGCTAAAAACAGCTTCAAACGTAAATATAATTAACAAAAAGTTAGTTTAAAAGAATATCTCAATAATACTATTAATGCAACTATCGAGTAACTAAAAACTATGAGTAAGAACCAATTTGATTTCAAAGAAACTTCTATAATTTCGGTTAGTAGAAATCCAATTATTTTAGGGATATTAATGATATTTTAATTTTTATGAGTTTGTAATTTTATATTAAAAATGCCGAAAATAGAAAAAAAGAAATTTTTGAAATTATTTCTCTGTTATTGCGAAATAAAACTTGAAATAACATATTTCTATATGGTTTCTCAATCAAACAATGACAACAATTATCAGTATGGGATTGTGGAGATTATTATGGTTTTGACTGGAATCATGAACTGATTGGTGTTAGATAACCATTGAAAACCTGGAAGCCCTAGACAGCCGTTTGATTGTATTGTGGGACTCCTTGGCATTGTGCATCGACGACCCTGCTCGCGGGATTTATATTCAGGGCTTTCGGTTTCGCGCGTGAACGATTAACCTCCAAACCACTGAGACGGCATCCAACGTTGTTAATGTCTAACCCAAACTAATACGCAAAATTATGCGACCCTTTTCCATTGTACTAAAGTAGATACCTGTCTCCATCTGATATGGCTGTACTCTACTGGTCATGGCTTCTCACTAAAACTTCGAGTCCCCACACGAAGCTAGTCACTAGTAAGCACATGGTAATTATCAGTATGGGGTTGTGAAGATTATTATTACTACTGAGAAGTCCCACAACAGGACAAAATGACCGTCCAGTGCTTCCAGATTTTCAATGATGGTCTAATATCAATCGGTTTATGATCTCAATCAATAATAACAATCATGTCACAAATCTTTATTTTTTTGGCAACATATTTAATTTATTTTCGTGAAGTCAATGTACATAGATTAATGAAAATATATATTATTGCAACATCCATCAAGTAGGTTGGTTAAATTTACAATTACTATCATATATGTACAATCATTTAAAATCTACTGTTAGTTAACCTTTGAAGCTGAACATTAAGTTATAACAGTTTAAATAATCAATATTTAAGAAATTGTAATTTATAACTTCAAATACTTCTATTCCTCTTTTTATTGATGTACTCCATCTCATTCAATAATAAAGAAAATAATTTCGATAAGAAATGAATTTTAACTATTTAAACCTGATTAAGAATCCTTATGAAACTTAAAACTAAATGATTTATTCATAAATTGTCAGTTAAATTATAATGACAATTATCTAATTATATTTATTCACACTAATTGACAGTGTCATTTCTACTCGTGTGTTTTGACATTCCATTAATCAGCTTAAAACAGATGCTGGCTGAACTATTATTAAATAGTATGGAAATATATTCTGCTTTATAATGAACACCAGTTCCGTCCAATGCCCACAAATGCACTGGTACGCCTGAGGGTGGAGAGAATCAGCTCTCTTTATCGATATGTTCTCATTTGGCCACACGTATACAGCCACTACCAGGAAAGTCCTACTCACTGCCTTCTTGTGGTGGGGGCGTTGTTTACAAAGTTGGGAGGATTAAAAGCGAATATCCGGTTCTTTACCCGGGTTAGTGGACACAGGGGGTCCACTTAGGGGAGTTTGAAAACACATCCCAAACCAATGGTTCACATGGGCTTCAGGATTCTAAAGGAACAAATGGCGTATGAACCAATCGTTGATCATCGACTACCATGGGACTGCATCTCCTCACGCTACATCACTGCCTTGTGGATCAGACCTTTAGGTGGGAGGCTCCGGGTGTGGCCTCCTAAGAAAACCACCTGCTTCGGTTTTTGCACCCGGGCAGTATCATTGCGCACACATAAATCAATCGACATATGTGGCGCATATGTATCTGGTGCCCTTTTGTACCAATATTTATATGTTTAAATAAATAAACAAATGTCTTGTTTAACGCTCTTTGACTTGTTATGCATCAGATGCTTAGCATCTCATATTCCTTTTGAACTAATATTTAACATACTCAAAAAGTATAATTTATTATTCTATAACAACACTTTTGTGCCTACTAGGTACTTATCTCGAGAAATATTTCTCAAGTTCCCAGTTATTACCTTTAACATGTAGAGCCCACGATGTGGGAGGGTGAGAAATAAGAATAACTCGTCGATGGGATTGAGTGCAGACAATGCCAAATTACGTCTTGGTTTAAGTTTAAAATGTTTATTCAAAAGTAATTACGTACAACACACCTGTTTTAAAACCTTAAATATCTGAGATGGTGGAGAAGATTTGTAGCTCAGGTCAATGATTTTGATGGAGTTTTGTTCTCTGAGCTCTGAGTTCTCCAGCTTAGAGAACAGAACTTCATCAAAACCTGAAATATCTATTTTTGGTCCTAGTCGAGCTGGTGAGTAACCTTTGCTCATAAATTACAAGATAAGACGAAGTACCTTTCTATTACCCATTTATAGTTAAAGGTTATTCATCTGAAATAAGTTCGTTATGAAAGTCATTTACGAAACATACAGATATCTCCATCAACGACTTTAGGAGTGTATAACCGGATTATTAAATCAGATATACAGGATGACTACAATGAAATAAGAAAAAATTATTGTTATATCCAGTAGTGCATGATCAGCATAATATTGAGCTCTCAACATGTTATCTTCCGCTCAACACGTTTACTCAGGTCCCTTGTAAAATTATTGTTTTGTATAGATATCAGAACTGTTTTTTTTAGGTTGAAACATTATATTAATTAAGTTTTAGTCAGTAAATAGTTTCATATATATAGTGCAATTTACTGTTAATTAGTATCTTCATCATTTATCTAAATATCTATCTGCTTCACATCTAATTAGTAAATGACTTGAAATGCATTATAATGTCTGATTTGCAACAAATATATTCAGCGAAAATTAAATACATATTCATAAAACATACTACAGATGTTATCTGCACTTTGCATCAACGTAATATCCCTTTTCCTTGTATGATTTATGGATGATCCCAGTATAATATTTGAAATTAAGATATAATTTTTATTCGCTTAAAGGCCCAAAGATTGGAGAATAATCAAGAAAATAAGAAAAAATTGTCTCCACAGTTGCAGTATTGAAGAGGGATGAAAAATTGTTCAATCAGTGATGTTATCTGAAAAAAAACATAGGCCTTCTAAACAATATTTAAGTAACAATTTTACTTTCATCTGAAAAGTATATTCACTGTTGACTTCCAGTGAGCGGATTCGATTTGGATTGGTTTTATTCGAATGAACGATTTGTAAAGTTATTTGTAAAAAAAATAGAGAATTTATGCTTTCGTTTTGGTGTTTAGAACGAATACCACTAGTAAACAAAGATAAAAATGATTTATTTATCCCTAGCTTTTAGGAATGTATGAATATAAAAGCACCGACAAAAATAAGAAAAACCTTTTCAGTTTTCCTAATAGTAAAGATTAGGAGTGAGTTTATTGTTGAAAGCGTATAAAGGATGTTAATATAAGAGTAAACATTTTCACTTTTTTTTATCAAATCGTAAGGAATGGGAACAATTGAAAAACTACCATACAATGAATTAGAATCCTGAAATCCCTTAAGTATTCTGACCAAGCCCGTTGTTTTATTTCTGAAAATAAGGCAAGTGAGCAGTTATGCTCTCAAATATTTTCATAAACAGTCGTCATATTTAACTAAATTGACTTTCAAATACAGCGTCTTTCTTTAAACATGAACATTAAAATGTAGATACTTGAAGTTGATGGGTTATATATAAGAAGAAATGTTCGTTCTGGACAACAATACTAGGGATAATTTAAATGCGCTCAACCAGTAATTATGACAGACTATAAATACAGTGAGACAGAATTTATTTCAAGAAAGAATATAACAAATACAAAAGTTAAAAGTACAGCATTTGAAGTAGCTGTAAATAATTATAAAAATTAAGTGTTTTTACTTTTGAAAACTTTTTTAAACAAACGACACTATTTACTTGGTATTGCTTACTTGAATCTTCCCATTGATGTTTAGGACTGCAAATGATCAGTCGCTTATTGGTGTATCTATATACTGTTCGGATCGTCTCAATATTGTTATAATTCACAAGCATTATAAGCGAAGATGGATAGTGGTTAGCAGTAGAATCCAGGACGCGTGTTTCGTTCTATTTAGAACTCGCCAGCTGGATGTACCTGCATCACAGAGTTGACGCTCACTCTAGGACTCAAACCAGTACCGTTCACTTCAAATGCCATCACGTTATCCACTCAGCTACTGAGTCCTGTTATCCACTTGCTTGTGCAATCAGGTGAAGTTTAAATTCACTTGATATTGTTTACTTGAATCTTCCCATTGATGTTTAGGACTACAATTGATCAGTCTCTTATTGATTAAGTGGATAGCACGATGGCGTTTGAAGTGAATGGTACTGCTTTAGAGTTACGGGCTGAACATCAAATCTGAGATGCAGGTACATCCAACTGACGAGTTCCAAACAGGATGAAATGCGTGTCCTGGATTCCACTGCTAGCCACTATCCATCTTTGCTTAGAATGACACTATTCCAAATGAACGCTTCCTAGTTTTCCAAATTTATTGTTAGTAGAAGGTATATTAATATTTTATGCTATCGTATGTTTCTACCTTACTTTCTGTATAGGTACAACTGAGACATGTTTTGACGGATATATATTAATTTATTATTTTCAGTTACTATTAGATAGCTCAAAACGGTGAAAAAGAAATTATAGATGGCAGAGATGGATTTCTATTTAGTAGAATTTCAATTCGACTGTTTTCTGTTTTATCTACGTATCTTCTATGCAATAGCTGACAACCTTGTAAGAACATAATCAAAATAGAAAGGCATTTTTTCCACCGACAACGGCTTTTTTGTTCACGGCACATAAAAATTCAAACTTAAATACACCATGGAAAGGTTCTTCACATCATGGATCTTAGAAATGTTTCAAGTATAAATATAAATTGTAAACCAATTTATGTTTTATCAATATAGGGTTGTGGAGATTGTTGATTTTGAATTAATATCATGAATGGATGAATGTTAGACCACCAGTGAATACCTAGAAGCACATGAATGTCATTTTGTCCCAGTATGAGACTCCTTAGCAATGAGAAGCCGTAACCAGTGGAGTTCAATCATGTCTATTGTGAGGCAGTTACTGACTGAAGACAATGGTAGATACTCGTGCAATATTATGAATTGGTTGAGATTAGACATTAACACTGTTGGATGTCAGCTCTGTGGACTAGAGGTTAAGCGTAGGTGTGTGAGAGCAAACATCCTGGATTTGTGTCCCATGTGCAGGATCGTGAATGCACATTGCTGAGGAGTAAATTTTTAAAATCTCTATTAATTCAAATATAACTTAACAATTTTATAAAAATTGCATTTTTTTTAAAAATTTCCATTGTATTAAAGTTATTCCTTAAATCTTAAACATAAAATTAAATTTTATTATTCAGATTTCTTATCTTAAAGAAATGATGTATAGAACGTTTTTTTTTAATTGTTTCTACAAATAAACATCATTTATAATGTTACAACCGAAGAAAAATTAAATCGAATTCATTGTACCATTTTTGTTAATATAACAGTAGAATGTAAAGGATCTATTTTAAAGTGATCTGAATTTACAAATATTTTAACATCTTAACATATAAATGATCATTTGTAATCATAGTATACCATTAAATGTTTAAATGTAAAAAAAAATTCCGTAAATGAATTTAGTTGTTTGCTTTTTTTGTCTTTTTTCTATCTTGAAAAATGATTTATTTCTTTGAATATATATATAAGTATTATATAAATTTTAAAGTTTATATAGGTAACTTATTTATTTTTGTTACAATATAGAATTCATAAGAAAAGGTATTTTAGTGAACTTCCGTCTCTTATTTTTCTTGATCGATATTAATGATAAATATTGAGTGATCACCAGTTAGATATTAACATTTCAGGAATTGATATCTGTGTAATATTCATTCTTTTCAATGCATATTACCAAACACCATAATGTCTCTGATTGTACATTTTTGCAACTTGTACGGCGTAAGGTTGTAAACTTTTCACAAATGCACCTGAATAGTTTATGCAATTAATTGATATAATGATGTGTTACAAAAAACAAGGAAACAGATAACTTGTTGAAATATTTAGATGGCAGGAACAGGTGGTCCAGATATTCAAGCAGACCACTGAAATTGTGTTAATAAAATATCATTGATTGAAAATTCACTGTAATAAAACAATTTGATTAAAATGTGTGTTTATAACTAAGAAGAAAAGACAGCTGGATGAAGAGAGTGTTCTTTGACTGTGTCATCTACTAATGTTGTAGAATCCTATTCACTGTTAATCAGTATACGTAAGTTTGTAGTAAAGCAGAAAGGTGTTTCATCATGTAAACAGTGATTGAAAGTATTTTCAATTATCAAAAATGTAACATTATAGACCACATAGAGAACGGGTTCCATATACTAGATAGTAATCGAAAATTAAAAAGAGAACGGTTTCATATGACATAGATATCGAGATGAAGATTGTCTCACATTATTAGCAACTTGACACTTAAAACTTCAAAATTGAATGAGCTATAAACGAAAATTTAAGATTCACATCGATATATATATATATATATATATATATATATATATATATTGTAGCATATAAAATGCTGAATATCTGTGGTAATAAACATATTTTCAAGTTTGCTCGGTTCTAGTTAAACGAATAATAAAAAGTGACGGAATACAGTAGAAATTACAAATTACAACTTGTTGTAATATCTAGATTGCAGGAGCAAGTAGCCCAGATTTTCAAGAAGGTCGCTTAATAAAAAACCATATCCAATTTTACTTCATAACTACAGTGTTGTTTATTTCTATTAGCAATAATTTCATTCATTGTGTTCTCTACAATTTTTTTGTTAATATCAAATATATCTCTTTAAAATAGACTGATCTAAGAGATTCTATTACAAATTAACGATTTATCCTAATTTTTCCACTTTACATTTGTTTTTAGCATTCTCTGTTTACTTTCATAATTCTGATCAAATATAAAGCAATACATACTATCTAACCAATTAATGCAAAGTATCATTGGAATTTTGAATCAGATAATAGAAAAGACGTTAGATTATTAGATTGGATAAATTTTGTCTACATCTGATAAGTTGTCATTATTTCATCATTCTTTTATATTATTGTATACTCTATTGTTATTTTAGGTAAATAGTTTATGTTTAATTGTAAATGTATACAATTGTATAAGGTATTGTTTTAATCTATTTTACTGTTTCTTTCTTCTTATTATGTTTATAAAGATCATCAGTGACAATAATCATTAATGAAACTTGTGATGTTCAGTAACTGTGATAAAGAGAGTAGAAATTAAAAATTTAATAAAAGAAAACTTTAGATTGTAATACAATAATATTCTATGACAGGAATTACATTTAAGAAGCTACAAATGAATATTATTGGTTTGTGGTGTTTTCTTCTATCCTTGATGCTTTTTTCACTGTTTTCTGTGTTTTTTTCTTCAGAAAAAAACGAGGAACATTATTTAAATTAGTGTTTTCTCCATCGTTAGTTGATTGGAGAAAAGTTGATCTGACTATATGTCCAGTTCATCGATACTGTTTAAAAAATTCTTGGTCAATACGAGAATACTTATGAAATGACGATAGTATATGTATTTACTTTTAAGTTGAACAGTCAGTATTTAAAACGATCTTCATCCAAATTTATGTATACGATTCTTAGTAATTATAAAGTATTTATACTTTTTATGCACGATATCAGTAGATTTCTTCGTCTAGAACCTCAGGATTCCATACATAATTGCTATATTGATTACTTGTGACCCTAATCCTGGTTACGTTTATCTCAAACAATAAATAGTAATACGAATCCAAAATTATTCAGCAATATCCTACGTAAACCTAAATTCTAATATTTACGATTCTACAGTAAACATTAAAATCCCTTAGAAGTTAATTTGACTCCTTTATTCAACTTGAAACATTAAATCTTTATAACAGATATTGAAGATCATCCAGTCAATCAAGATACTTTACTGATAATAACATAGACGACAAAAACTGTTATTTAGACCTCGAATGGTATATCTATTTCATTTGACTTTATTCGTATTTATACTTTACTGAATACGATATCCGTACTTTGACTTACAATTCATTATATGTGAAAATGATATTTGAAATAATCTCAGCGATTTAAATTTAAAATAATTCAGCGTTTCGCTCAGCAAACTTGTCTGATACAACACAACATACATCAATAAAATCACACTTGACTGAGGATTTTTGGGTACGTAGAAACCTAAACATATCTGAGCAGCATCATCAATGAATACGGTGGATTTGATGCAGATGTGAAGGCGCGGATCGGAAAAGCAAGAGCAACATATCCACAATTGGAGAACACCTGGAACTCAAAACAATTGGCAACCAACATCAATGTCAGGATTTTCAATACAAATGTCAAGACATTCTACTGTATGGGGCGAAAACCTGGAGAACTACGAAAGCTATCATCCAGAAGATGCAAATGTTTATTAACAGCTGTATAGCAAAGGCTTGGGATCCGTTGACCAGATGCTATCAGCAGCAACCTATTGTGGGAGAGAACAAACCAGATCCCAGCGGAGGAAGAAATCAGGAAGAAGCACTGGAAGTGGATAGGACACACACACATTGAGGAAAGCACTCAACTGTGTCACAAGGCAAGCTCTCACGTGGAATCCTCAAGGCTAAAGGAGGGGAGGAATACCAAAGAACACGTTACACTGAGAAATAGAGACAGTCATGAAAAGAATGAACAAAAATCGGATAGAACTGGAAAGGAATGCTCACGACAGAGTGAGTTGAAGAATGCTGGTTAGCCGCTTATGCCTCATCTGGGGTCACAAACCTAAGTAACTAAGTAAGTTATAATTTTCACATTTGATGACTTCTCTATACTCGGCACCCAATTTTTGTCAAACTATTCGTTCTGATATTGACGTATATTCATATGAATTAGACTTACAAAAATATTTGATATCTGAAAATAAACGGAAACTAAAAGAAGGATGAGAAGTTAAATAGCATTTTCATTTTTAACCAACATTAATGTTTTTTTACTAATATATAATAACTAACATGTTAGATAACGTTTTATAAAATAACCTAATTCAATTAACATATCAGTTCATATATGAGAATAATAAAAATATGTTTACATTTGTAGCGATTAGTCTCTTTGACAAATTTCGATAATGTAATAATAGTTCTGATAATCTTCGTCTTCTTATTACATTATCGAAGTTTACATTTATATTACTAAATGTTTAATTACAAACAAAAAACAAATATCAGAAGGGGTTTTGTGAATATTATAGTAATTTTAATGGTTGAGATCATGAGTCAATTGAAGCTAGACCACCATGGAAAACCTGGAAGTACTGGACGACCGTTTCGTGATATTGTGGGACTCCTCAGCAGTGCGCACCTACGATCTTACCCCCGCGAGATTCGAACCTAGGACCTATCAGTCTCACTAGCGAGCGCTTAACCACTAGACCACTGAGCCGGTCGGCATCCAACAGTGCTAATGTCCAACTTTAACCAATCCACAAAATTGCGCCACCGTCGCCATTGTCTTCAGTGAGCTGATATCTCACGATAGACCTGGTTGAAATCCACTGGTCACTGCTTTTCACTAGAACTCCAGGATATACCTCTTGAAACCAGCCACTAGTGAGCATATATTGATTAATATCACAAGGGATTTTGTGGATATTATAGTAATTTCAATGGTTGAGATCATGAGTCAGTTGAAGCTAGTCGTGGGTTCGAATCTCGCGGAGGAGGGAGGGGCAAAATCGTGGATGTGCATTGCTGAGGAGACCCACAATAGGACGAAATGGCCATCCAGTAATTCCAGGTTTTCCATGGTGGTCTAGCTTCAAATGACTCATGATCTCAACCATCGAAAAAATAAATATGACGTTTTTATTTTCACAATACAATTCAGTGCACATTTCTCATTTTTCAATTCATAAATATTTTTTGTTTTGTTACATATAACTACTTATTGTGTAAATTTATATAATTTAGTTTTATTACAATTTTAATTTATCTCCTTAATCAATTCTAGTTGCTATAATGGTTTTTCACTAGATAATGTTGCCATGAAAATATTTTAATTTATTTGCTTTATTATAAATGAACAAGGATTTTAATCATGAAATTTGATAAATATATACGATTGAATATAGAAATGGAAATGGAATTTTTTTATTTTTTGCATAAATTAGTTTTATATAATTTTGTTTTAAATATGATAGATACTGTTTAATTTAATGAACTGTTATATCCCGATGACAATAATGATTGGTAACTTTTGACATCCATTTATAGACAAATACTATACGTATATTTTTATTGTATAACTGTCAAGTAACTCAACTATTCATGTTCGTGTTCTTCTTATCATAAGCTTTATTTTGATCTATGAACTATTATTATACGATTTACCACTCATGAGTTATACTCAGTCCATCAATTACTATCTCCCTTATTTACAGCTACTTTTGACTAAATCTTGTACAAATGTTATTTTCTATTTTATGGAACGATGTGGTTTGTTTGGTTGGTCTATAAACCCAGTATGTTTGAAATACATGATTTATATCTCAGAGGTTGAGATCGATGTTCTGAACTTAACAGGTAGGGTTAGGTGTGAATCGGAACCGATAAGGACTATAGCCTGCTCGTACAGTTTTTATGAGTCATTGGTCCGGTCGATAATTCATTGTTCTCTAATTGGTGTTATTATTACGTTCTACATTAATAGAACAGAGGCCACAAGTTATAACAAATACCTTTACGATAAATCTTATGTTTTGCAAACATTTTTCTTCTATTTAATCAAAAATCATTATATAAACTTGTCAATACAGTTTGAATGAAACTAAAATTTATTTTAAAAATCATACAGAGTTGATATTTTATCATTTTCTCTAGTTTCAGACTAATAGTTGATAGGGATTTTGGTTTGGGACATCTTTTGGTATTTCCTTTCAGTTGTCATACTTATCTAATAGTCAGTAAATAGAAACGTAACTAATGAATCAAAAATTTGGAAATAAACCTGATTTTCGAATATCAAAGTTTAGATATCTCCAATTTTTTCTATCGAAGAAAGCTACATATCGGATAAAAAGATGAATATAATGCTGATTAACTGATGCATTTTATATCAAAATGACGAGACGCACTCAGAATCTATTTTTTCTTTTGCAAACGTTGATATATATAAAGGAAGTTTGTTGAAAGCGAATGACATATAATATCAACCTCTCCTTGTTTAAAGGTGAAAAGATTTATATTAATGTAAATTACTTATGACGTGTTATCATAGATTGATCCTGAATGTAATACTAAATCGTGATTTTATTACATGTACCTCGGATTACGTGTTCAGAAATAATCAAGACCATTTTAAAATTACTGACTGTTCTAATGGATTGATCTTGTTGTACATTTGAAATCATAGTGACTTATTTGCAGAGTATTGTATACAGTAGTTTGACAGAAATTGGAAAGCAGATATTTTGTGACATATTGTCACGAATGATACTGTATTATGAAGTGTCTCGAAAAGATATTTTTAGGAATTATTATTTTGTATTAACTTTTGATGTTCGAAAAAAGCTGATAAACTTAGTCGGACAAAATTCAGACCTACCAACTATATGCCTTATGATGACTTCATCTCTATTGTTACAAATGACAAGCAAAACTTTTATATACATCATGGTTGTAGATAAAATGAGTTTATTTCGTATTATAATAGAATCAAATTATTAATTAGATCTATAATAAGGACCATGATAAGGTAAAAATAACATACACTTTAGAAAAAGAACAGTTTACTAGTTTTAGTAAGCAAAAATGTTTGCAGCTTACTCACTTATTCAGTCTTACACGAAACCAATTAGTATTTTCAGTAATTTTATCTAACTTCGGAGTATAGTTTTACCTGTAAATAGTAAAGCTAGTTAATAATATCAGGTCCCTTTTCCGGTTAACTATGCTATTGAAAAATAGTCATTAATCATATAGACTAGTATGAACATGAAAATACATCAATTGACCACACAATATGAAATGACATTTAAGATAGATTTTATGCATTAGTAAATGAGTAAGTTGTTGTTAAATTAAAACTGATAATAACTTTTATTCACAAAGATGAGAAAGTATAAATACATTACAGTGACTTCACATAGACACAGATATCAATTTTCTGCTTTTTAATGAAACGTGAGAAACTACTTATATATATATATATATATATATATATATATATATATATATATATATATATATATATATATATATATATATATATATATATATGTATATATATATTTGTGATACGTAAACATAATTATTTCTTCCAGCTTTACTTATTTCAAGTTTATTTTGAAACAGTGAAATATACGTTTTTATGTTTAGTTCATTTTTGTTATAAGACGTTCGTATAGATTATTTTTAAAGGAAAATGATTCATATTCGTGCATTAAAATTTAACAGTATGTATCCTATAATTAATATATCACAGAATTGAACTTTGTTGATGTGATCCAATTGAGAAATTACTTGTACAGAGAAGAAAACAAGTAATGTTGAATATTAGCTTTTATCTAGTTATCATACGTTTATTACAAGAGATGCTTTCACAGTGGTTAGTTCAAAGGAATTATATTATAATAGTGTGAACGTAGAGAGAATGAATGAATGAATGTCACTTAGTGTTAGAAAATTAGTCAGTTCTTTTATGACATAAAACGTAGTAAATGAGGTCGCAAGTAGGGATAATATGATAATTAGGAGTATTTGAATTATAGTATGAACTAAGAATCCCAGAAACAACGCAATTGAATCAAGAAGTACAAGACAAGCACTAACGAATGTACTGTATTTGAAATTCGAAACCAAGCATTCAACAAGTACAAAGGAATCATTAATTCATTCATACACCACAGATAACCAAATGTATTTGAATATAAAATTATGGAATCTCTTAGTGAAATCTGAGAACCATACAGTAAATACTTCATTTGCAAAATGTCAATCAATCGTCTCAAACTTGACTGTTCCTTCATTGCCACAACAATCACTCTCTGCCTTCGTCTCTTTTCTTCTATCACCTTAACCTTTTTTCACCAGGCATTTTACTTTGTATTGATGATACATACTACTTATATCTGTAGACATCAGTAGCACACACCACTCTCATCCACTCATTCTTCTTCTTTATAGTCTATGCTACGCTCTCTGTCAGAATGCCGAGTCTGTGGTGCGACGACCTTCATAGCTTAGTCGAATCGCCGGACTATCAGAACATCTGGGATGTCTAACGTCTGCTCACCAGAGACCTGTTGAACCATCTACATCCGATGTTCGCTTAGCAGCCGTACCTCCAACTGTCCCTCCCCGTCGACGTAAATGGTGTAAAAATAAAATGGAATATTTTTGACCTTTACTGTATGAATTCATAGTTGTAAGTTCTAGCTCATAGAATTTATGTTCGCAAACATCAAATAGAACGTTCAGAATCAACTAATGTGTATTTCAACATTTACTTTCCTGTAAAACAAAGAGGACCATACGATACTTGGTAAATCACAAGATATAGATTACAAGATTTGCAACACAAAAAATCTTTTTATATTTGTTTCTCCAGACAGCTGTATGATCACAAATATTACGTTTTTATAAATCTTTTGTAGACGATGGTCGACTTCCTAAATACATTGTCTACTTTTTTCCTCAACTTGTTGAAGTTCCAGCAGTGTAAAGATAATTGTAACGATATTTATCAGTTGATTGAGATCACGAACCGATTATTGTTAGACCACTATTAAAAACCTGGAAGCACTGTACGGCCGTTTCGACATATTGTGGGACTCCTCAGCAATGCGCATCCACGATCTCGCTTGCTGGATTCGAACCCATGGACTTCAGTCTCGCGCGCGAACGCTTGACCTACTGGAACACTGATCCGGCATCCAACGGTGTTAATGTCTAGCCTCAACCGACCCACGAAATCGTGCGACCATCTTCCATTGTACTGAGGTAGATACCTGTCTCTACCTGATACGGCTGTCTTCTACTGGTCACTGCTCCTCACCAGAACTCTGAAAATTTTCCCACGAAGCTAGTCACTAGTAGGCACATGATAATTGTTAGTTTATTTCTATCAAAAAATAGAGTTCCTCACAACTGATTTAACATATCTTAATATAAGATTTTCAATATTTTATTCTGCAGCTACATGAATGTATCATCCAAGCTATTACAAAATGTATTATATTAGTAATAAACATTAACAGGAACTGTGTGGAACTTAATATTTTATAACTCATAAGCCTGATTTCATATAACTTGTGTTTTACTTTTATAAGCAAAATTGTGAAATCAGACATGACGACCTATTTGTTAGTTGGTTTATTACTAAGTCATTTACCAGTTATGCTTTCGTCTATTGTAGAGGTACTCTAAGTGAGCTAGTTTTATGATTTATCAGTTAGCAACGAATAATAGAGTTTAATATATTCGAAGTTTATTTATTATTGTGATTTAACACTTTTTAATAAAAATTTGCATAAATGTAGGATACTTTGGTTATTTACAAACATATTGAAAAATAACTAACATAATTTATAGACAGTCATCAAATTGTTGATGAAACTAGTCTGTATGTTACAAATAGCTGTAAATCATGTTTTAAGTTAAATTATTAAATTTTGATAGAAAAAGTATTCTGTATCAAAATTTTATGATAATAATAATGTTAATAATAACAATATTTATATTTTGAATTCATACCAGTCTACAGGGATGATTAGCTTGATATATATGCTACGTTATTTTATGATGTACTGTTTAGGTTGCAGACTAGTTAAGGCCACCAGGGATGGTGTTCGTGTAAGGTAATAACAGGTAGGTAAGTTTACTTATTCGGTTCACTAATAAAGGTGACTAAACATTTAAAGTTCCTATAATCTCACTTGTGGAATGAGATATACTTAGAGGTGTAAGAACATTAAAATCATTTTCTGAAGAAAAATGAGCATAGATGCAGTGAACAAAGGAAGAAAGTGATTTGATTTCACGGACGGCTTGTTGTATATTATGCCATAGTATGAAAAATTCACTGGTAGAGTAATTCATGTGTATAAAAGATTTAGACTGAGATTGCTTCACTAGTGACAAAGAGTTCCGAATGCTGTAACTAAAAGTCCCTGCATAGGGAATTGCTTCATTGAGTATAAAAGATAGTTTATTAAGTATTCTGAAGGAGAAAAAATAGATTTAATTAAAGCCTCCTCTTTCACAAAGGGTTGATTCCAAGATTATTACATCTAGACTTATAATTTAAGATCCAATCAATCCCAAGAATGAGTACTGTAAATCGCCTTTGGTCGGATCCCAGCCTTAGTTTATCCTTAATACACACGCCACTAAGAATAAACGTGCAGTATTCTAGGAGTGGTTGAACACATACCTTATACATAAAAATACGTGACTCACTGTTATTAAGACTGCGAATTGCTCAGCCTATAAGACGTTCGGATTTGGAGGTCTGTTTTGAGACATGCCCTGAGAAGATCAAATGGTAAGAACTACTGAGTCACAAGACCACTACTGTATTTAACTTGGACAACACATTACCATTTATAGCTAGATCTAAGTTAAATGGAGTATTCATGTTGAGCTTCAACTACCATTTTGAACAACACTGAGGTATCTTGTCGAGCTCCAGAATGATGCAAATTTTCATATTTTTCCGCTCACGAGGATAAATTCAATATACTGCTTTCAGATCATTTGTATATAAAAAATGCAATCGAAAATATCATTTATATAAATCAGAAAAGGCAAAAAAACCTAAGACCACTTTTGATCATGACAGTATCCAACAAGAATGAGTTAATTTTGACTGTTTGCTGTCGGTAACTTAGAAAATAATTAAACCAAAAAACTGATAGTTAATCAAGTCGATAGCTTCAAGAATGTTAAAGTGTAGCACTAAGACTAAATATAATCAGTTAAATTGAGTAAAGTCTAAACTGAAGAATCATCCTTCACGCTACTTATCAGACTATTTATTTTGTATTAGCCTAGTTATTTGAAAGTGATCGATATCCTATTAGAAAATATACATACAATAATCTACAAATCGTTTTCAAATACACTAAGTACTTACTCTGACTACCTGTTTAATTATTGAATGTAGTGCTAATTATGTTCTTCTTAATTTAGAACTATTTCAATTCAATTCTTTGTATTGGACGATTTCAAATTATTCTCTATCAATAAATAAAATGTTAAAACATTTCTTTAAAAAAAAATACAATCATTTCTATGTTAGTTAGTTAGTTAAAATCATATGTTTCCTGTCCACTGAATAAAATAAGTAAAATTAATTCTATTTTAATTCAATAAAATCAAACTTCTAAGAAATAAATGTACTATTATTATTATTATTTTTATTTTTTTTGTTTTTGAAATCAAATTTTATTTGGTTCCAACATTTTTCTCAGTTACTAATTTATTCATTTAAAAATGATAAAATCTAATTTATTTATCAATATTATTAGAATTTGATAAAAATACAACAATCATGTTAAAAAATACTTAGCAACTATACTACTGATCAGTTACTAACATTAAAAATTTTTTCATTGTATGCTGCCTAAATAAACAATTTTAACTTAATCTTATATCCCGATGACAATAATGATTGGTAACTTTTGACATCCATTTATAGACAAATACTATACGTATATTTTTATTGTATAACTGTCAAGTAACTCAACTATTCATGTTCGTGTTCTTCTTATCATAAGCTTTATTTTGATCTATGAACTATTATTATACGATTTACCACTCATGAGTTATACTCAGTCCATCAATTACTATCTCCCTTATTTACAGCTACTTTTGACTAAATCTTGTACAAATGTTATTTTCTATTTTATGGAACGATGTGGTTTGTTTGGTTGGTCTATAAACCCAGTATGTTTGAAATACATGATTTATATCTCAGAGGTTGAGATCGATGTTCTGAACTTAACAGGTAGGGTTAGGTGTGAATCGGAACCGATAAGGACTATAGCCTGCTCGTACAGTTTTTATGAGTCATTGGTCCGGTCGATAATTCATTGTTCTCTAATTGGTGTTATTATTACGTTCTACATTAATAGAACAGAGGCCACAAGATATAACAAATTGGCGACGGGCTGAAGAACAAACAACCATGGGCACAAAATTACAAGTTATAACAGTTAAATAAAGATAACCTATATCCATATCTTGTTTATCATAATGATATTTAATTTTACCATATATTTTGACAGTATAAATTTTAATTTTCTTTAATGTCTTCAAAAAAATAATAAATTGTTAATTATTTATTTCAAACTCATAATGTGCTCTGTTTTTCCCACCCACCCCCACCCTACTGTATAACGAGAAAACCCATTAGTTTCTATTTTTGAACATTTAAACAATATTTTATATAAAAAAAGAAAAACGTATTATTCGTTGTTTTTTTTTGTTTTCTAGATTTTTGTCTGCTTTAATTCTATTTACTAGTTGACAGAATAGACCTTTTTTTTAAAAAAAGAAGATAGAAAAAGAAAATGAAGGCGCAATTTACATTTATTGAAAGGGATAAAAATCCATTAGTTTAAAATAGTTTGTTTTTTTTCTTTTTTTTACTGAAAAGAAAATAAATTTATGCAAAGTATATGAATAAATGATTGATTGTTTAATAAAATATATAGTTGTTTAATAAATGAATAAATAGTTAAGTTTAGTTTAAAAAAGGTAAGGAAATTCAATTTATAAATAAATGAATTATTAACAATTAGTAAGATTAAGATGTCGGTTTCATTTAGTAAACAGAAGAAAATCTTTTCTGTTTGAATAATTTAACAAAATTCTATACAAACTATATTGTCAATGGATTATGAGAAACAGTTTACCAGTAAATGTCAGTCAGCTGCAACGTAGGATCAGGCACATATATGCATCGGTCAAAGTTGCTATACCTCATTAGCACAGCATCATGAACACCGGATTCATAGAAGTAGTTAATTCAGTGGTGGTAATATATAGAAGGAAGATTGCATATAAAGAGATAGTACAGGAAGAAAGAATTAGTTCGTAGGAAGAAAGATATGAAATAATTTTAATCTCATAGTTCAAGGGAAGACAAAGAGTGTACACACCGACGCCATTGTGATCGATACTGAGCCAAGTCACCAAGAGTCTGCAACCACTGGTTACGATAGACACACGGACTCCAACCAAATTACGTTCGAAAAATAATTTGGGAAAAATGATTTAATTTTGTTGAAGTTGTATATTAACACCGTTGGATAGCGGCTCAGTGGTCTAGAGGTTAATCGTTCGCGTGTGAGACCGATAACACCTAGGTTCAAATCTCGCGGGGCGGGATCGTGGATACACACTGCTAAGAAGTCTCGAATTGGGATGAAACGGTTTTCCATGGTGGTCTAGCTTTAATTGACTCATGAATTCACCTATTAAATATGATTGTATTGAATACGTAAAATATAAACATCTAATTACATAACGAAACTTATGAAATCGATTTTTTCAAAAATCATATTGTTTGATCTGACGTCACTTAAACTATTTACTGTTGATAATAATGGTAACCAATCATTTTCTTTATTATTATAATGTATTGACAGTATATGTTGTCATTCTTTTAATTTTACCCAAGTGATTGATTGTTCACTTTTAAATTTTCTATTCAAATTCGTCAACCTTATACATCAATGTTATCATTTCAATTTTTTGAAAGAAAAATCGTGTTTAAGATGTCCTTTGTTAATGAGATACTTAGAAACAAAACCATTCCAATTTATTTTACAGCATATATTAATTCTGCTCATTTAAAAAAGAAAAGGGTTTTGATAGAACAATGGAAAAAAACATTGTTGATCTAAAAAATGTGATTGATCAACTCCGTTTTCCCATTATTCTATCAAAATTAGAAAAAGAACGACTAATTACTTTAAAAAGAATGTTTGTACTTCTGTGTTCTAGTGAAAGGTAATCTTTGCAAACTCGATAGCTGCATTCTTTTTTAAACTGAAAGAATATTGTGTTGTTTTACTGTATTCACAATTTGATCTATCGCTATGAAATTAGATGTTAATCATATTTAATTTTACTTTTATGAAATGTATCTTTTTACTAAAAGTGAAAATAGCATGTGGAGTTATTCATGACAAGTTTATTTTGTAAATAGTTTTTGATGTTATTTGTATTTATTCTGTCAATTTTTCGCTGCATGTACATTTATCATTAAATGATTGTACGTGTTGTTTAAGTGTATGACCTTGAACACACTTTCTTTCGTCGTGTTACACACGCTGTTACTTACTAACAAACACACTACTACTCACATACCTCTTGTTCTTCATTTCTCGTGATTCTGTTAACTGAACTCTGAATCAACTATCATCTACCTTTATAGAGTACAATCAAATTATATCATATTCAACGTTTGGTTACATCACTGGAAAGACTTCAATCTTACTGGAATATTCAATCATCTATAGTTGTGGATTTTGGTACCAAACTCAACCGGAACACGCACAAACCTGCTGAATTAAGTACCGTCTTTCATTTTTGTTGTGTTTATGACGTTTAACTGATATATACTAACATTACTGTTTATACTTAATAACTCTGTTATCATTTCTGAGTTCGTATATTATTTGGTCCACCACAAGCTAAATGAGAACTCAATTTTATTTCTTTGTTTTATGTGCTTCTGTAGGCGTATATGATGTTAACCTATTTTTGAGTAGGAATACTAGTTTACATTCGATTGATCACTGGGTGGTGATCAGTGTCATGTATGTTAGGTTGTTCTTAGAGCAGATCGAATCCTATCGACCAAATCGTAATGTGTCCACCAGTCCTGGTGACTCGACATTGCGTGAACTATGTTCAGATAAGATGGTGATTGGTAGTAATCAACAAGAAACCCTGGATCCAGGTTTCGTGCTACTTGGCACTCGTCAGAAGGGTGTACCGTATCACACAGCTTCACAGTTAGGGACGTTACCACTGAGCTATCCGGGTCGCGGCTGACCTCCTGTAAGACTGGGATGTAATTACATTCAATCCGTCACTGAGTGGTGATCAAAGTCATGTATGTCAGGTCCTTCTTACTGCAGATCGAATCCCATCGACCTATTTTATTTGACTGGATAATTGCAAGTTAACTAAAATCAACTAAGAATAATTCATTTGTCTTGATCAATCAGCTCTTAATGAATTTACGGTATTATAATTAACTTTTCATTGACTACTCTTTTGACGGTATATTCTCTTGACATCATTAACAAAGTCATAAGTACTTGTTTTTTTTGCTTTGTGATTAGTAATGCAATGAACGAAACTATTGATTGCGTAAAGCTTTCATTTTAATTGGTCAAAACTAATCATAAAGTATTTCTTATTTCAGATTATCTGTACTACTTAAAATGATTATAGCTGTGCAGAATGAGATTATCCGGTTAGAATAATGAGTAAAAAATCACTAACCCATAATATATACTTATTTTAGGGAAACATTTGAAATCTTGTAAATTTATTATTTTGTTTTAAATTCGTTAACTTTTAGTTTGTTTAATTACTTAATTACTTACTCTTGTTATCCCTCGTAGGACACAGGTCGTTGACCTGGATTCTATAACGAACTCTGTTCTCCGCTCTCCATTCTAATTGTTGACGAGCGATACTGATTCTTTTGCTGTCTTCAATTCTCGACGCAGCGTTTTTTAGTCTGCCTCTTTTTTTTATTTTGAAGATTCCAAGTCGGTAATTTCCTCGTGTTACAGTTTATGATTTTTACAATGTATGTTCTACCTACATTTAGCGATGCTTGCTTCAGCTAGTCAACAAAATTATATTGGTTGATCAAAACAAGCAACCGTCGTTTGATAAAGTAATGTAATACATTGACCATGTAAAACTGATGGTACTTTCGTCTAAATCTAAATTCTTGCAAACAGTTGTGACATGCCTATTTTTGATCCTCCTATACGTGTTATGTATTTACACTAAATCGTTTTATAGCATATTTTACTGGGATTTTAACCTGATCTGAAAACTGATTTAGAGTTTGACATCTATATAATAAAAAATATAAAATACGTTCTACTTTTCGTGATAAAACAATGCAATTTTTTAAAAATTATTAACACAATCATATTAATATCATCGAACATCTAAATTTGTGATCCTCATAGTTATACTAGAAAAAACATCAACACTTTGGATTAAATGACTTGGTAGGATCTATTACTTGTCAGTGGATTTCCTAGTATAGTGAACGAGAATATATGTGGGGTCAATCGAATGTATTTGAATACAAAATAACAAAATCTTTTACTAGAATCTGAAAACCATATAGTAAATACTTGATTTGCAGAGTATAAGTCAGTCGTTCCAGACTTTATTGTTCTTTCACACTAATTATTCTCTGTTCTCGCTCTCCTTTCTGTCAGGCATTTCATTTTCTATTGATGATACATACTACTTATATCTGTAGATATCAGTAGTGCACACCACACTAGAAGAAATAAAACATATTTGATTTATTTTGATGTAATTCATTTAATCTGTTAAGAAATTGTAATAATATTGTTAAACATTGTTCATTTGTTTTAATGATTACAAAAATATTTGTTAATATTATATTTTGTTACATTTCTTTGTTGTTTTATTTTGTTTTCTATACATTCCTGTGGGAAAATATGTACAGTGAATTGAATAATGAAATGAATCTCATGTAAATTATAGAGCATTACAAATTATGTGTATTTGATTACATTGATATTTTCAATAAGAAATTTTAAATTTAACTAATCGACTACGATGAACATATATGTACAGTGTAGTAGGTTTGTAAGTCAGCACTTACTTAAATGCATGAACATTAGACCTACAAGTTCCACTGATTGTCAAATCCAAGTTTTCAATTATTATGTAACATTCTTAAAAAGTTATCAACTCAATTAAAATTTATTTGTATTATAAGATGGAGAAAAATAATTTCTTACTAATAGTAATCACGTTTGAAATTGTAAATTTAATACCCAATATATTTTGATAAGAGAAAACAAGAGATAAATTAATTGATTTTATTTGTTTATTCCCGGTTGATGTTACTGTTATGAACTGAAACTGATCAGTTTCTTTAGACATATGGGTATTATGTGTGAATGACGTAGATGTTGTAAATCATAGATCATAACATTAATAATGGGAAATACAATAGCTTGTAAATGAAATGCATACCCATTCAAAATGTCAAACACTATTCAGGCCAAATATCTCAGCGAATGAGACAAGTGTTTTAAGTGAAAGGTAATATGGTCAAGATTTGTTATGAACATTAATATTGGGATTTAAGTATATCCAGCTGATAGAGTGCACCACTAACCAATGTTCTAATTTTACCAAGTTAATTAACAACATTATTACTTACGTTGATAGTAAACTGGTATTGGTTAAATAACAACTAATATTAGTTAAATACTGTAAACGTATTGTTTTCTAATGAACTTTGAAAATTCAATAGAATTACTTTTGATCGTATTTTGTAATTCACCTTACTTCCACAAAACGTAAAGGTTACTGAAATAGCATGAATAAAAAAAATTTGGAAAGTTCGACAGGTTGGATCATTAATTGTAAATGTTGTCACAACAATTAATCAAAGATTCATTTACGGATCTCATGTAAATATGAACATATCTGACGAAAAGCAACACTTATTCAAACAAAAATATAGTTTCAAATTAAAAGATAGACGAACATAGTTAAGAGGATATATTTATAGATAAATGAACATTCACTCATATAAAATGATTTCTCTGCAATGAAAAGGACCAAACTCTTAACTGCTTTTAATCATCTTTTTAATTATTTGTTTGTTCGAATTGAGCATGTTTCATATGAGAAAATGTAAACTGAACTGAGTTAAACGCTGACAAATGTTAGTTCAGAAATTTGTCTACTGAAGTTTAATGCTCAAATGAGAACATTGTATATCGGTTTCTTAACATCTCTTATAATTATTTGAACGAGAGATTTGCTAGATTATTTCACTCGAAGATAGTTCACTTTACCCAGATAATCACTGAATAATTGAAAATACTCAACAGTTGTTTTTTCCGGTATGACACTCCAATAAGTTGATATGAATGGGACCTCAACTTTTAAGCCTCGCCGTCATCACATTATGTCTAGACCATTGAGTTTATCAACAATGGTTTACATTCTAAATTTCCATTTACTTATTCTCTATTGTGATATATTACATTTGTTGATAGCAGTTTCAGCTCCCTATGTTATGAACTGTACTCACTAAATCAACTTCCGCAAACACGTCGTCTAAACAATAATTTTTAGGCTAGATGCTGATAGTAAAAGGAAGTTACCACTCTCTTCTTCGATATGACGTATTTTGTTTTGTACTACTATCAGCAAACACGCCCCTTTTGTTAATCGATTCGTAAGGCGTTTTTCTGTTAACAAGACGATGTTTGAACAAACGTTTCGTTACGTCATAGGTAAAATTTACTTCACAACCTATTGTAACCATAGAAAACATTTAAACATTTCAGTTTGTTTTCTAATCATTCATAATACTGACAAACATTTATTAGATTCTTACGATTTTGTGCCAGCATTTTAAAAGAGTATTTGAAAACGGATATTTATTTATTATGAGAAATCGGTTATTTTTTTACATAGAGTACTTATTTAAGTCTTCATAGTTTCCAGTACTTTATAATATAACCAAACGATAACTTTCAAGGAATATTTTTTTCTGGAAACAATATGTATGGTGGCCGAAGTTAATTTAAAAACCAATGCTGAGATAAAAATATAGATCATATTACTACTAATTCATGTTATTAGAAATCTTGTACATATACCGTAATATAATCCTGGTAATCAAAATAAAATTTTAACAGAAAATATTCAGAAATTGTCAAGCTTAATTTCACACTACTAATTCATGGTGTTGAAATTGATTGTAAAATTCAAACAAACTGAATTAATGGACCCACGAGGTAAGCCCTAACTTGGAATCCTGAATGGAAGCAGAAAAGAGGAAGGCCAAAGAACACACTACATCGGGAAATAGAATCAGAAATGAAAAAAATGAATAGCAAACTGGAAAGAACTGGAAAAGTTTGCCCAGGACAGGGTCTGATACACAGTGCTGGTGGGAGTAACAGGCGTAAGTAAGAGAAATAAGATGTTAAAAAAAATAAAACTATTACACAGAAAACGTATCATGATACACTGTATATATGGAACATTATTTATCTTTTTTGAGCACAGTTCCTTACTTACTTACGCCTGTTACTCCTAATGGAGCATAGGTATTCTCCAACCCACTCTGTCCTGAGCCTTTTTTTCTAGTTTCATATGGACATATGGACATATTTTTTTTCTATCCTAACTTTCATTATGAATCAAATAAAACTCTAAAATCGGTGATTTTTAAAGCAACCAAAAAACAAACAAACAAACGAAACTTTCTAACAAATAAAATTATCTTTATAATGATTGTGTTTATTTTCCCCATAGGTATAATTATATCTATATAAGTATATGAACTTGAGTATATTTCTGTTTAAATCAATGGAATAAATCAACTTTATAAATTGCCTATATATATATATATATATATATATATATATGTATATATATATACATATAATACGTAGTAGGGGTTTACTCAAAACTTCAATAATAAATTTATCTATTGAATTAGATGTTATAATAAAGTACGCCAACAAACTATCTTCTTATCATAAATAACAAGTTCATCTGTTAGAAATCATATGGGCATAAAATAATAATAATAATAAATAATTGTTCAAATGAATTTAATTTACTAAGGTCATAAGTTCATAGCTATTTGTTGAGTAAATATGAATTGTTGCCTTATAATATATATATATATATATATATATATATATATATATATATATATATAATTATGAACGACTTATGACAGATATATAATTGATTCTAATAGAAAGAATACATATGTAAAACTTAAAACTGTCAATGAAATTGTGAACTTTCTGACGTTTTGTTACTTCTATACATTTATGCTTCACAATAAAATGTTCAACTAAAGAAAAGTAAATATAATTACTCTTATTCATAAAGAAATAATAGTTGAATCAAAGACATGGATTTCTGTAATTCACCTGTTAATATTTGAATGTTATGTAAAAATAATATTTTCTTTGCCTGAAATTAGTTATTGGTAGATATGAGAACATTTAAAATATAAGCAAATCCTACAAAAATAATTTTCATTATTATACAGTAATTTATAAGTGTTTAAATAGCTTTGTTGATAGATTGATGTGTATATCTTTTTTGTGTGTAAAACTCTATGTGATATAATCTGAGTTACAGAAATTCAAACAATTTCAGTATTCTATCCAATTATCTTGTTTGGACTTCTTCAATGCAGCTATTAAAATCGAAATTACCAAATATATAACAGTTGAATTCATGAGTCGATCTAAGCTAGACCCCTATTTTCAATAGTGATCGAAGTTAGACATTAACACTGTTGAATGCCGGCTCAGTGATCTAGAGGTTAAGCATTCGTGAGAGAGACAGAAGTGTTGAGTTTGAACCTTGTGTACGTGATCATGGGTGCGTACTTCTTAGAAGTTCTATACTAGAGTGAAACGGTCATCCTGTGTTTTCAGGTTTATAATGGTGGTCTAACATCGATCGATTCATGATCTCAATCAAAACTCAAAAATCTCCACAAGGCTATACTGAAAATTAATTTTTGTTGGAGTAAAATGTATGATATAAATAGGTTGGTTAGAAATAAGTCCCAATTCGATCGTCAACAAGCAACCTCCATAGTTTGTGTTCAGGTCGTTCTAATAAACATACTTTTTGTTAATTTCTCTTTGTGTGCTTTAGACTCTTTATGAAGCTTTTTGGCTCATTCGAAGTTAGTCTTGTTTCCTATTCATAACGAATACGACTCTACTAAGGGTCTAATATACAAATAAATTAAATTCATTTGGGGACTCAGGACCCCCTTTTAAACATTGATTGTGTTCCTTCAGAGTGAAATTTAGTCAATTGAAAGTTTTTCATACATAAACTGAAATGCATTTATGACATTAAATTTCATAAACAATATCCTGTCGATCTTTTTTAGGGAACCTATCCATAATTTTAACTAAATCCGAAATTAAGGGATTTCTCTAAGATTTCTGACAATGTAATGGTTATAGATGCATAATCAAGTTATTCTTTCAGTCAATAAAATAAAGTTTATAAAGATGGGTTGCAAAAAACCCACCTATTGATATTTGCGTCTAAATTTCTTGATCAGTATATATATATATATATATATATATATATATATATATATATATATATATATATATTGATGTATGCAAGAAATCGTATTTAATTTACCGTGGGCAATAGAATATACACCATTTAATAATGTGAATACGTTTTTAATTTCTTTGAAATTAGATAACAATTAATCTAATATTCATACCTAATTTCATCCTTTATTATAAGTCAAGTAGCTTTTGCGTGACTTGATGCGGAATACTTATCAGTGTAATTAGTAGGATTAAAGATAAATCATCAATAGGCAATCATTAATGGTAGTGATAACGTTAATTACAAAATTTAGCTATAAGTGCTTTGACTCTAGCGTATTTGCAAATAATTACATAACTTGTTATGCGTTTATAATCAATACAAACATCCTTTGGGAGTGAGTATTTAAGGAAAAAGTCGATATGAAATATAAGCTGAAATCATAAATAAATAATATATTTGTACTATCCCAATTAGTAGAAAAATTAGATTTTCTGACGTTTCGTGACTTAGTGTAAGCCACTTCTTCAGAGAATAAATAAAAATTCCAATGCTCAATTTATTCGAAATTATCAGACCTTGGTGATGATACATGTAAGCTGAAATCGTTTAACATGGTTGGCTCAATAAATAATAGTACATCTTGAAAAAGAACAGAAGTGAGAATCTACATGATGTATGAAATTTCATTAGAGATACTTTTCAGAATTGTAAAAAATTTAAACTAATGGAAAAGCTCTGCTAGTCTACCTTAAAATTCATAAAACACTTATACTGAACATAGAATATATTATGCTTCTCAGAAGCCTTAAAGACGAATCTTTAATTAAATACACATCTCATCTACCATTACATAAATAGCCTAAACTGTTTTCAGAAATCATAATATAAATCACATATTTTTCGAGACCAGATATTGGAAACTTTTAACTTGATGAAACGTTTATTGAATCAGTCCAAGAAGCATTTCGTTTTAATGTATGGAAAAAATAATTGAGAAAAATAGTTGATTTGAAATTATGAGGAACATCGATGGCAAAGTTATTCATTCAATATTTATAAAAGAATTTTATTTGGGAAGTGTTATTCCTCTTAAAATTATTCTTAGGATCAGAATGCAAAATCACGCAACACAGTAAGAAAACAATTATCTTAAATAATAGCTATGTAAAATAGATCAAAAAAACGTATTCAAATTTCAGCGGTAATTGGTTTTAGTTTACAATAGCGGTGTTGTTATAGACAGACATGTCAGTTGAAAACATCATCAGTGATATTTCACAAAAAGTGATTAATCAATTTATATTCGGTTATGAATTAACATACTTTAGTCGTTTTATTTTGGACTATTACGTGTTATAACAAATACGTTGTCAGACAGTAAAATTGTTCGCTTTTAAAGATAAAATAACTAGTTGCTTGACTAGATTTCTCTTCATTTTGTTAAAGTGAAGTTCACATTTCGAACCGTTGAAAAAAAGAACCTTGAATACGTTTAAGATCAGCTACTGATGGTGCAATTTTCCACCAACTGATGAAAAGCTTGGTTTATGAGCTAGATTCAGATTAGCTAGATTCAGACAGTAACGTATTTGTTATTCACATCAATTTCTAGTTGCAGCCGTTAACGGAAGGCTAATGACGTCAGACCTATTTATTACACATTAACTTACGTTTTTGCATATAATATTCAAATAAGTTGTAACACATGCGGCTCAGTGACGGATATCACAGGTAGTACTGCTCAAGCTCCTGTAACAGCTTTAGGGTTCATGTTGGCTTCAATTCCTACTAGAGGAAGAGAATTAGGAAAACTGTTAGCAATGACAGTGCAAAAATTAGACCTAAATTAATCATTAACCAGAATACCTGTTAGTCTTGTTGTACTGCTTTCTTATTAAAATTAACCTAAATAAAGATATAGTTGACAATAAGAAACTCACACATGAAAAAACTCATCAGTCTACATTACTGTTGAGATTCACCTCGTCATGAGTGTATTTCAAATCAGCAAATGACTAGCCATGTCACTTTTAATAATAATTATACAGACATGAAGTATAATGAAACCTTTAGGGGGTAACTGATAGACAATGGATTATCTATAGATTAAAAATGGCTTTCTTTCGAATTTATAAATAATTTGTGGCATGAATGTTGCCTAAAATGTATATTACTGACTTATAATTGTTATATGTAACTGTAGATTATGGAATTAAGGTTCTCCGGTGGTAAAGAGGAATCCATCTTTTCATTATAATTAAGTTCGTAGGTTTTGATTCAATAGGCCTTTAGAACCAATGAAGTCAACGACAACTGTTTAAAACTGCTTATGGTGTAGACGGTTTTAAGAAAGATCCAGATTTGGTTAAATAATTTCGTTCAATGTGAAGTCTATATAAAATGTATATTTTGATCACACATAGTTTATTGTGTGAGTCGCTTTTGATTACTTAAAAAAATAAAAAAACTGATAAAATTATCATTTCTGGCATATCATACGTTTTTTGCTTTGATTTTTAACATTATTATTATTGTAATACATGAGTTTAGTTCATATTTATAGAAGAGATATCTGTAAAATTTATTTTCGGTTCCATATCAGCCCATCGAATGACATATGGTCATATTTAAGTTTTTAATTTCAACTACAAACAGCAGTATATTTGCCAAGCATGTTACCTAACCGTTAATGAATCAATGAGAAACACTATGTTATATATATTATCATGAAGTTCTTAAAAATAAGTTTTCGTTTGTTACTTTTTTCACAATAAATCAACCTTAGATATAGTGATTTACTTAAGGCCTTGGGTTAATATTTATGATACTGATTCGTATATTTACTATCAAATTAAATGCATACAAATCTAGTAATAATGAGAATTCATTTTCAAAATGTAACATGAATATATGAATTCACTGATGCCATTCATCAAGTGGTGTTATGATAATAAGTTACTATTAATAAATTTGATTAGTTGTTAAATATCAAATTTAGCAAGACTATAATTTATAGACGAACCAATCACGTAAATGAAAACAAGTTTCGGATTTGAACGCGAAATACACTCATCCATTTGGTTAAATAGAGTTTTGACATTATTGCTGATGTCCGTTTGTGATGAAAACCCTAACCTTAACCATCAACTGTAAATCATAATTCGAATTCCTCACACTAACTTATAACCCTCATTTGTTCCTAGTTAACAGGTGAACACTCTCAAGGTCAGTCTAGCGTCGCCCTAAGGTCGTCCATAAATTATAGTCCCACCCTAAATTTCAAATGAAATTTTTCTTTATAAAATTATTATATCATCACACAAATATTTAATACTTCACATTTTAAATGTATTTTAGGATTTTACTATCGCTAATTTCTGTTTTTTATTTTTTATTTTTTATTTTTTTGATTTCATTATGTTTTGTTTATATTTTGTAAAATAAAAAAAAGAAAATAATTTCATATAAAACCAAATTGAATATTTACATATATGTTTTGATACATCACGAAAATTTCATGTTATTAAATTACTAAAATCTTTACAAAAAAACTCCCCTTCAGATAATAATTCTGGGAACATTTGTTTTATTTCAAAAGAAAAAAAATTTAAAAAATCAAGTAAATTAAATCATTTTTTCCCATCTATGTCTATAGTATTGTTATTATTATTTTCTCATTATTTCATAATCGATTTCTCATGGACTATCAATTAAAAAAACATTATAACATGATATATTCTTTTGTTATTTTTTTAAGACAGTGAGAAATAACATACCTTTTTTTCCCATATGTATTATACTCAACTATATACAATACCTGATATAATATTCTGGAACAAAAAATGTAGGTAACGATAACTTTATGTGAACAGAATTAAGGAAATTGTGTGATGATTTAAAATTATCTTAAATTGAACATAATGTAAATGATTTGTGATAAATTGTAGAATTTAGACATGAATAAATTTTAGTTATTGATCAATATATTCTGTTTTAATATTTTTTTAATGATTTTAATTGCAAAGAATTGAATTACTTACATGGTTTAGTTTAAGATGTTGTTTTTTTTATAACCAATCACATAACCCGGGTAACATATAATGAGTGTACAAATTGAATGTTTTGTGAATAAAAAAGAAATTGCAATTTTATCACAATCTCTCATACTGATAATTACCACGTTCTCACTTGTGACTAACTTCGTGAGGGAATTTTCGGAGTTCTAGTGAAAAACCCTGACCAGTAGAGTTCAGCCGTATCAGGTAGAGACAAGTATCTACCTCAGACAATGAAAGATGGTTGCCCAATTTCGTGGGTTGTTTGGAGTTAGACATTAACACCATTGGATTACGGCTCAGTAGTCTAAAGGTCAAGTGTTTGCGCGGGACCGAACGTTCTCGGTTCGAATCACACGGACAGGGTCTCACACTAGGACGAAACAGCTGTCGAACACGTTCAGGCTTTCAGTGGTGCTCTAACGTCGATCAATTCATGATCTCAATCATAACTCAAAAATCTCTACAAGCTCATACTGATTTATTTAGATAATAACAGAACGATTATTTGCTTGTGCAAGAAAACAAATTTATTTGTAAATTCGCAAACAACGGATGTGTGATCACATCAATAAATTGCTACAAAGTATCTAAAGGATAGATATTTTTTCCCTAAATTTTCTATATACTTCATGTTTTCATCCGGTTGGTAATATCCTGATGTAGAATACTTTGATTTTGTTGATCGGATTACATTAACTAAATTGTTTTCAACAAATCGGTTTTAACATATTTGGAAACAATCAGCTCATTAATAAATGAAACGATTCACCTGTTTTTCTACGTTGTAATATTCATCACATTTCGGACGCGAAAACATTCAATCTCAAGGAAATATGTTTGAAAAACATTTATTGATCAGCATTATTGAGTAATCCATAACGTTCGCATAAAGTTGATGAAGAGGATAGTCTATACATACATCATGTACTATGTTTTTAGTTAATAGTGTAATTATGTACAGTACGGTAATGTATTTCCTCTATGTTAACTTACACTAAGTAGTATAATCCCATGAAAAATCAATTAACAATTTATTTATTACCTAAGCATAATTAATTTCCTTCCCACAGCTAAGGTCTAATAAAACATATGCATCCCAATATTATGTCCCGTGTAGCCCGATTCATATTCTCGCTTGAAAGTTAATTCACAGATTTTTAATAATAAAATAATATATTTTTGATAACTCAATGTGGCTTTCAAGTACCATACTATACTTACTTATAATCCTCATAAATAACAATATCATGATTATTTTGATTTAAACAATAGTACAATATTCTTTTTTAGTAGAATACCTTAACATGGCTTTTAAAATCTATTTCTTCCGAAGTTTGTTAATGCAATTATATAATGTCATTAGAAAAATGGTATCAGTCAGTTGGAACTATTAGGTTTTAACTATGATCAAGAACCGAATGATGCGAGACCACCCTTGAAAATCTGCAAGCATTGGACGGCGCATACACGAGTCCGTTAGCGGGATTCGAACCCAGAGCCTTTAGGTTCGCGCGCGAACGCTCAACCTACTGGACCTTTGAGACGGCAACTAACGGTGTTAATGTCTAAGCTCAACCAATCCACGAGATTGTGCGACCATCTTCCATTGTAATGAGGTAGATACCTGTCTCTACCCGACACGGATTAGCTCCACTGGTCACGGCTTCTCATTAGAACTACGGGAATTCTCTCATGAAGCTAGTCACTAGTGAGCACATGGTAATTATCAGTATATGAGTTGTGGAGATTATTAAGTTTTTAATTGAGATCATGAACCGATTGATCCCGCGAGCGGGATCGTGGATGTGCGCCTTTGCGAAGTTCCACAATAGGATGAAACAGCCATCCAGTGCCTTTAGGTTTTCAATGGTGATCTAACATCATTCGGTTCATGATCTCAATTTAAAGCCTAGTAATCTCCACAAATCCTATACTGATCTTAAGTTTCAACTGTAATAAACAAAATATGACGGTTCAAAGAAAAACTAATAAAGATATATTTATGGATCTCGTTTATTTTCTAATTGATGAATAATAATAAATTTCCGAAAACACACTGATCCATTGCAAGCTATAACACCAGACGTAAGTTTGAAACAATCAATACAAATGAATAATAAACTCAGATTCATATAACTGGCACATATGATAGGTTTTACGCGTAAACTTGAATTTAACCAATACTAAATCGTGTTATTGATTTTATCATTCGCACCTAATTCGGTAGAAGCGTTTTCTAGTTTAACTATCTTCTTTGAAACTAGAGCACAATAAGCCAACAGTTTATGATAGCTTTTCACATATTGACAGATTTTCTTCAAAATTAATATCAGTTTGCGGGCAAAAATGTATTATTCTTTGTTTCAAATATGAAACAACATATGAATTAATGACATTAGTTTAATTCGACACAAAATTTAAACCCAATGCATAATAGTTTCTTGAAAATGAAAGACATCTTATATAAAAGAAAGTGGTGGTGTAGTGGCTGAGGTAAATCGACATGTCCAGGAAATGTTGAAAGAAGGTATAGCATGCTGGTACTCTTGGTGAAGAAACCGAGTAGAAAGCATGGATTTTGTGTCAATTTTAGAAAATTGAATAACGTAATAGAATATCTTAGTAAAATCTGAGAACAATACATTAAATACTTAATTTACAAAGTGTCAATCAATTGTCTCATACTTTATCGTTCCTTCATTACCACAACAATCACTCTCTGTCCTCGTTCTCTTCTCTTCGATCTTATTAACTTTCTGCCGCCGGGTATTTCACATTCTATTGATGATACATACTACGTATATCTGTCGATATCAGCAGCACACACCACAATAAGTGAAATTCCTCTTTTAATTTGATTTTGAATAAAGTCAAAACAACAGTTGAGTCGAAATAATAAGAATTCATTATATTTCGTCGTTTCTCATTAACTGCTTACAACCATATGTATTTTAAAGTTTAACACTGAGATATGATATAATGCAAAACAGTTGATCATGCTGACAGGAAAAATCTAGAATATGTTCACGTAAACTCATTTGAAATTGGAATTCACAAGGACGGGAAGCACATGAAGTTCGAAGGATCGTCGAATCATTATAGAAGTTGTGAATAGTTTTCATAACATTCAAATCCGTTGAACTTAGATCCTGAAGATTTAAAGAAATGAGGTGATAGTTGTTTAAAATTAGAAATTGGAGGGTTATGTAAACAAGATTTGAAGAGGTTTACGTAGATTTAAAGAACTGAGTGAACGAAAAACAAAGATTAATGAAAAGACGACTTTGACGTAGATGAAATAAGAATAAGTCCATCGAAGATTGCAAAACACTCATAAAATAATAACTTTACCAAATAATAACTCCAGGTGATGTTAGTCAAAGCTGTTAATTTACCAAGTTTAAAATAAGTTGATCACCGTCTCTTTCTGACATATAAATGAGGTTTAAGTATTTTTATTTGCTACTACTTTGATAAACTAAAGAGACATCACATTCGTTTTAAAAAAATCTGTTAATAATTTCAAAGTATGTAGGAGTATCACTGATATTGCCTAAAATTAATTAAATACCAAGTTATTGTCACTATTCAGAAACAGTGGGCCTCTCAATTCTCAAATTTTATTAAATGTACTTTTACTTAGAACTATTATTTGAAATTATTTAAGGGAAAACAAAAATTCTACACCAAAAATGAGAATGAAAATTTCTCCTATAAAAATTTATACTTGAAAGCTACAAAAAAAACAATCAGAAAAAAAACAACACAACAAGTATTCAGTCAAATTTATTTTGGTCACGATAAAATTATTTTCAAATTTATTTCTCTTTTACTTTGGTTGAATAATTTCAAAAATAAAGTAAAAAAACTAAAAAGAGAGAAAAGAAAAATAAACCAGAATATTTTGTCCTGAAAATATTTATTACTTTTTAGTATTAATAAATAGAACAACATTATTTATTTATTTTTTTATTTTTTTTTACTTGGCTCATCTTTCCACTGAAATTCACCGAAATCAGAGTTTTCCAATTTTTGATTTCAATGAATAAACTATATCAATGAAAGAATAACAATGTAAAGTGTGTTCAAAGATGAATAAATTTTCAAATGTGATTTTTATTTTACTATTTTCTTTCGTTTTTTCTTTCTTTTTTTTCTGATATAACTAATTAAAAGATGAAGTGATGTGAAAAAAAAGAAGTTTTTCTCTCTTTTTCTTTATTTCATTTTATATGATTAATCAATTTTGAATGAAGCGAAAAAAAGAAAACATTATTTTAAATTATGATAAACTATAGCTGATTTATATTTGTATAGTGTACACATTTAAATTAATGTAATCAGGTTGCATAATTTAAATATGATTTGTTTTTTTTTCAAAAGTATCATTGTATTTTATAAAGTATCCAAATCAAAATGACAAGTGAATATCAACATTGTTAATGATTAATGTAAAATTGTACCAATGAGTACGTTGTGAACGAGAATACAGATGAGAGACAACCAATGTAATTTAATACAAAATGACAAAGTTCTTTTATCAAATATGAAAACCATGCGTTCAGTACTTCATTTGAAAATCCTCAAACAATTGTCTTAAACTTCATAGTTCCTTCATGTTCATAACAGTTACATTCTGTTCTCATTCATTTCTATTCGATCATCCCAATCTTCTGCTGTTGGATTTTCTACTTCCAATTAGTGTTACAACAACAATTGAAAAACAGATAAATCCAGTTAGCGAACGTCGAATGTGGCTAAATCTGCCTCTTAAGTTTCATTGCTAGTAATTGCCTAAGAATTCATAACTTTTTGTGAGTGAAAATTTTCACGACGTTTATTCCACTCTATGTGTTAAAATGCTTTCCAAGTTAATATGACTTTACATCTCAGTAATTAAATACCTAAATGCATAAACAACACTTTTAAAGTGTAGAGTTGAGTCTTATGGTAGAGACTAAAATATTTTGATAACGAAGATTATAGTTATGTTGGTACGGCTAAAATAATACATTATGTTAATAAATTGATTCAGTTAAATGTTGAAGGTTAATTTGTTTACTATCGGCTACTAGTAATTTCAAAGTTAAAAAGATATCGACCACGTATAATAAAAAAATTATAAGTATTAAATATAAAATGAACATTGATTTCGAAGAAACTCGAGGATCCCTACAACCCCATACTAATAACTATCACCTGCTTACTGATGGATAGTTTCGAGAGGCAATTCTTGGAGTTTTAGCGAGAGTCAGTTACCAAAGGAGTTCAACCGAGTCATATAGAAGGCAGTAGCTCACCGTAGACAATAGAAGGCGATCACGTGGATTGATCAAATTCAGACATTAACATAGTTGGATGCCAGCCAACTTAGTAGCCAAGAGGTTAGTATTCGCGCGCGAGACCGAAGGTCCTGCGTTCGATTATCAGGTGTGTGGTTTTATGTGCTCACTTCTAGGAAGTCTCATACTGAAATGAGACGGACGTCAAGTGCTTTTATGTTTTCAGTGATCATAAATCACTTATATGCTCATGATTTCAGTGCAAGTCAACAATCATTATACCCATATGCTGATAAAATAAAAGTTCTAATCTCTGTGAATTTTATCTGTGCAACTACTTGGCTGTTTATCATTCAGGAGGTAAATTCATAATGTAGTAGAAAAATCTAAAATTTAGGCCACTGTTCGTATTCATTGCACAGTGATTTTATGCTTGATTGATAGCATTATAATGTTTAGCAATCTTAAACTCTAGAGTTTATTTGTGATAGTATTCTTTGTAATCTCTCTAAAATAGAACTACGTACTTGTGTTAATTTACTTATATTGATCAATAATATGGGGTATATTTTATTTGGCTAGAATATATCTATGGTAAAACCATATAGAGAACCGAGTAAATGATTTTTATTATTGATTAGTAAAGATCGTTGTAAGGGCCGCTATGATAATTAGGAGTAATTGAATTATAGTATAAACTAAGAATCTCAGAAATAACGCGATTGAATCAAGAAGTTCTACACAAGCACTAACGAATGTATTGTATTTACAATTCGAAATCAAGCATTCAATCAGTACAAAGCAATCATTATTTCATTCAAACACCACAGCCGCATTCTTTGAATTGAAGAAAATATGGGACTCAAAACAACTTTCAACCAATATCAAAGTCACAATCTTCAATATCAACGTCAAGACAGTTCTGCTCTACGGTGCTGAAACTTGGAGAAATACAACAACCACCATCAGGATGGTACAAGTATTTATCAATAGTTGTCTACGCAAGATACTCAACACTCATTGGCCGGATACCATCAGCAACAGTCTTTTGTGGGAGAGAACCAACCAGCTTCCAGCTGAAGAGGAAATTAGGGAAGGACGATGGAAATGGATAGGACATACATTGAGGAAATCATCAAACTGCATCACAAGGCAAGCCCTAACTTGGAAACCTGAATGGAAGCAGAAAAGAGGAAGGCCAAAGAAAAGATTACGTCGAGAAATAGAATCAGATATGAAAAGGATGAATAACAACTGAAAAGTATGGGGAAGGATTGCCCGGGACAGGTTTGGATGGAGAATACTGGTGAGCGGCCTATGCTCCTTCACGAGGAGTAACAGGCGTAAGTAAGTAGAAATAAGCAGGAAATCTTTTTCTAGGGATCCATAACAATTAACATCATTCTTTAAACACGAATGGCAATGTCTTTAGGATTGACTGAATCAGCTAATTAAACAGTTTGGGTGTAGCTACAAATAAATTCAGTAAATGTCGTAATATGATGTTTAATGCTATTTATAGTTGGCTAACTGTGAATTATGTATAATTAAAGCATAGTTTGCAAAGAAATCATAACTAATTTATTGAAGAATTTTATTTACTTTTATCGAAAGTGTGTTATCACAAATTTCACATGTTGAGACAAGTGAAAGTATATGAAATATGTATTATCATTATTTGAATGGATATTTCGGGTATTGTTAATAATTAAATATCAGTATGATCTGTTATAAGCATCAAAAATATGATTTGTACTACTTGGATGGTTTGAATTATTTTTTTCTGGTTAGCGTTTTTTAGCGAGTTAGTTTTCTACTGGATGGGGTCGCTAACTTCATGTAAAACCCCCTCCTTTATCCAGGCTTGGGACGGCAGTAAACACAGAGGGGCTCCAGGCGGAGTTTGTAATAATTTAAAGTTTATTCGATCTTCATCAGACGAACAAAATAGTGTGTATTATCATGATTTCCGATCGATTTGTTTTATCACATGAATGGTTATCCTTTTTCATTGTTTCAGGTATGATTAGTGTCTACAAATTTACGACTATTCAGGAGAAATAAATCTATCCTTACATTGTCTTGGGAACCCAAGCTTTTTCTTATTTGCAATCCTTTATTATGCAAGGATTGCAAGTCTAAATGAGAGACATATTTTTTACTTTATCGTATGTTATACCATAACATCAGAAAGTATGGAAAAAATTATAACTCTGTGCATTGTTATGTCTGGTCGTCCTCATTACTTATAGTTCTTAAACGATGAAACACTGCAATTTTAACGACGCGAAGTAAAAACATCAAAACTGGTACAAGTAAAAATTTATTAAACCCAAAACACGAAGACCAAGTCAAAAGTACACTCATTTATATATTGAGTCTACATGCAATTTAATTAATAATTACAATGAAATCACACATGAAAAATATCCAAAATTATAACAAATCACAAGCTGCGTGTCATGCTCATCATAGTACACCTTAATTTAATACAAGAATATTGTATCTTGAACAAACATCTCACTCAAACAAAGTAATTTTATACTGAATAAAATATCACACTTGAAAACAAACACAAATATTATACTAAGTAATTATCATATTGAATTAAAACAGAAGTAATGTTGAACAAAACATCGCAACGAGTAAAAGAATATAATTTTGTCTTTTCATCCCAACATATCATTAATCTAAACCAAGTGTTCAACAATCGTTTCTTCACTTTTATGTTCTTTCTTCTAATTTAAATCCAACGAATGTAACATTTTCTTTTCTGGTTTATTATATTTCAAAATGAGTTATCTCAATAAGACGCCTAATCACTCTATCCCTGTTTGTTAATGTTACAATTGAAACAAATCCATTTACATTAACTAAGCAATCTGATAGGTAAATTTCATCAAATGATTTTTTGATTTATGCGTCTAGCTGTTCATAGATCCATATAATCTTATCTGTTTTGTTACTTTCTGGAAAACACTTGAAATAACAAATTATGAACTTACAAATAAAATAAGCATTTTATTAATAAGAACTAGAAACGTAAAAAATAGCAGTCTATAATTAAGTCATAATTTTTCAGAGAGTATTTTTATTTTGGCTTTTTTTATTTGACTTTATCTGCTGCAGAAATTCACAAATGATCATTATAATGAGAAGTTACCTGGAATTAAATTTATTTCTCATTAAATGTATTTGCTATATCTTGTAAAGAGATTTATGTTGAACCATTTTTTTAATATGTGAATGAACAGATGGTACATTGCAGTTATATTCTAATGTACTCATAATGTTTTGTAGATTTGGTTTCATAATGATTAGGATACAAAAGATTCAGAGATGAAAACTGTTGAACAAAGAAAATATAAAAAATTGAATGACCTTCGTAAATGTTAAGGAATATAATTGAAATAATTAAAATGTCCTTCTTGTGCATAATTACTACCTGATAAAGATTTTCTGGGGTTATTTTTCATCCACTCATGTAAAATACTACTACTGAATAACTTGTTCAGCTAAGATGGGAATGAATATAAATATTCATAAATGAATTCAGTTTGATTAAGCTTGATTAGTTAAGGTTTAAGCTTTTTAGGTTTGTAAAATAATAGCTTATCACTTATAAATTAAATTAAATAATTCGGTGAGCTTATCACTGGATATATGAACGATCTAACGTACGTTTGAAGTTGGTTATGCTTATTGTTAGTATATATATTGAGAATACTGTTGGTGATTTATTTTATTTTGGCATTATTTTTACAGCTATTTTAATGGACTTGATAATTTAGATGCGTATACATATATATACAGTGCTTCCGTACATAGTAACATAAATTGATTAACCCTGTTCATTACCTCTCATTTAAAATGCCACATTTACGTAGGCGGAGGGGTTAGTAACTTAAGTCATCCGATTGAGAAATGATAGCCTAATTTTACTTGGAGTTAATCTTGGACCCATTACATTAAATCGTCCAACTTATTTCAAGTAGCACATTCATTAATGATGCTTCTAAATATCAACCTGTAATGTTATTTATATTATATCGTTTATCATAGTAACAGACAGTAATATTGCTATCAAAACGTTGTGCTTTATTTTTTAAGCTTTTTTCAGCTGCAAGTTAATATATACTGGTGACAAAACGTTTTGTTCAATTATGTCACCATATTTAAAAATATTTAGATAATAAATTTCAGTAATTTAGCTTAGAAATATTTAAATTAATAATAGCCACCTTTATTATTCAACCCTGCCTGTAGTTCTACTAGGGCTACTGCCGATTTCAAGCCCACACAAAGGAGGAGGGTTGGGCGTGGAGTGAGCATGCTCACACGCTAGAAAACAACCTTGATAAAAAAACGCTTACTAGAATAAACCTTTGTTATTCATCCTTATTTGAGCATTCATCATTTGTAAGTTATTTGTGTCATGTATAAATTTATAATGTTTAACCAAGACTTTGATTACATATTAGTCATTATAATTCAGTTGAATAATATTAACATCATATAGAAAGAAAAATCGCGTTAGTGATGTTGTTAAGTTAGTTTCAATTATTGTCATATCGTTTCTATTGATTATTAGTAAATACATAAACTGATCGTTTGAAATCGTTCTTTTCATAAAAATGGAAAAATGTTCAGACATTATGAATGTTAATTGACAAAAGTAAATCACATCAAAAGCTGATTAACAACAGTGAATAACTTCAAATATTTCTACTTGGCCGTTAAATTCGAATTTTTCTTCTCGTTGAGTTTTCTCAGTGTATATCATTTGAAAATATGTTATGTATTACAGTATCTTTTTGAAATCTTAGACGTAAAAGGAACTTACCGCAAATGATATGACTTACTGTTTGGTTCTATATCAAAGATAATTGGTAACATAAAGATGTGGATAGTTGTTCACGATGTAAATTCAATTCAAAATTAAGTCTCCGGATCTCGTAAAGTTTTAGGTATTGTTTATCATCTAATTCTTGACTCATGAAGTAAAAATAAACCACTTCAGTTCATTAGCTTATAAATGTATACTTGTACCTTATTCTTAAGTTATGTTCGAATATAGATAATGTAAATGTATGAAAAATATTCCATATGAAATAAGGCACATCCAGTATGTTTCAGTAAATACGAGACCAAATCAACTGAATACAGACATTTATAACACCAATTATTTCCAGGTAAACCAACATGCTGTATGAATATGAGTACACTTAAGAAACAAGCTTTGGTGAATAATTCATTAGTTTTAAATTTTTGATTCTAGAGATCTCTGAATGACAAGCTTTCCCATGAATAGTAAACATCAAGAGTATTCGCAGTTACAATAGCCGTTATAGACATTCATCTGAATTTTTATTTTGTACAGTAAACAATAATTCGAATATGCACTTGGTGAACATAGCTATTGAGTATACACTCTATTCAAATCAACATGAACTGACCTAAGTATAGTCTCATATCAATCAAGAGTGAAGATACCCTATAACATACTTGTAATGTTGAATTCCCCAAGAAAAACTACAAATATACTACTTTTTTAAAGGAATAATTTTTATTACGTAATATTGTGTGGTGTGTGTGATTTAGTAATATAATATATATATATATCCTTGTTTTTTGTAAATACATTTTAATGCTTGAAGTTTAAACAAAACATGATTTAGTATTGTCGTTGAGTTTAAAATTATGGATTACTATCATCGTACTACATAAGTAATATTTGAACATAATACTTGATGAAATGGTTCTTCACTATATCGTTCCATTTTTTCTGGGTATTTATTTCCTTACCAATATTATCCAAGTATACGTAATATTTAATTACAATTTTGACAGTCCAATTAATTGACTATATTAGCAATAATTATACCCATTTATTTTACCATAGCCTTATTTCAATAAATATTCATATACTTTGTGGTCTACACAAAGAAAAAAACACTTCAGTAGAATTATAATTCAGTTATAAATTCTACAATAAGACGGATCACTATATCTATTTATTCCTTAATGTTAAATTGAATTTCCAAGGATAAACGATGAATATTAGTCCCTCATTTGACAATTATGACATTTGAATATTTTTTTAAAATTAAAATTTGAAAGAAAAACATTGATACGATACCCTTGATATTGAATTAAAATACTTGTAAGTCGCCATTTTTAGAGAAACCCTATAGTGTAATCAGATTAAATAGGCTTGATTAATGAAAGTATTTGTTCAAACATTATACTGGTTATTTAGTGAATAAGTAACTGTCTTCTTTCGCTAAATTGTTTTAATTAGATAAATTCATCTGATGAATGTAGGCAACTCATTATTTAAATCATTAGCTACAAAAATATAGGAATTTCACTCACTTTTTAGTATAGTTCTGCTATAATAAGATAGAGATATAAACTTAACATTATCTACTCTTACAAAATTACTTGAATACTGAATCATTCTAAGGAGACTGTAAACAAATCTGATGAACAGAAAATATGCCAGATCATAGATATGGAAATCCACCTTTATTTTATACATATTCATTTCTAAAATAAAAATACATTTTCTGGCTTTTAACCAGATCTTTAAGTGAATTTAAATACAAAGATAGATTTAGTTTCAGTTATAATATGTATAATATTTCATCAGATAACATGTTTACATTAACACTACTGAAATACTTATAATAAACATATAAATTTGTTTTGACATTTACTCACGATCAACTATAAGTGCTCAAATTGATACATAGTGAAATTAAGTACATTTGTGAAAAATGGGTTAGAAAACAAAAATAACTAATTATTGATCGAGAATGACTTGATGTTTTTTAAGAAGTCAATGTTGAAGTAAGTATTTTCATTTAATTCTTACTGATTGCTTTAAATTAAGCATTCACAGAAATGAATATCATAATTATACCAAAACCAAAGATGGTGACAATCGTAGATAATGCAATATTCTTTGAAGCTAATAGTAATGTAAATATCCTGATGATTAAGTAAAATAATGGTTATATGAACTATGTAGTTAAGTGGGACGAAGCGAAAGGTACTGACTTACCATTCTAGAATGAACAATAGTACATTAGTAAATTTAACTTAGAAGCACTAAATAGAGCTGATATAGAATCCTGGATTTTGCCATTAACATCAATCCATTTATTAAATGAAAAGCGTTCTTTAATCAGTTTATTTAATGTTAGAAAAAGTGAACGCCTTGTAATAAAAATCCTAGAACTTCTATGTACGGTGTTTAGCTTTAGCTCTTGATGGCGGAACCAATTCCATTATAAGCAGAGATGGATGTTCATTCCGAACTCAAACTTTTTATCGTTCGCTTCAAGTGCCATAACTTTGTCCATTTGGCTACTGAATCCAGAAAACCACAAGCTTGCGCTTCGTTTATATTAGTTATTTAAAAGTGATGTCTAGGACTGTAATTGATTATCGCTTTCTCTTTGGCACATGTGCATCCTGTGCGAATTGTCTTGACATTGCCTTAATTCAAACAATCAATATAAACGAATTAAATTTCACCCCATTGCACAAGCTTGAAGCGAACGATACCAGGTTTGAGTTCGGAATGAACATTAATTTCGGGATGCAGTTACATTCAGCTGGTGAGTCCGAAATAAGACGAAACGCATATCCTGAATCCCACTGCCAGTTGTCATCCATCTTTGCTTGAAATACTTATGCCGTACTAGCTACTTTGGGACGATTTTCGCAGGGTGCGCATATACCAAGAGAGATTGACTATCAATTACAGTTCTAAAAAGCAATAGAACTGCTCAAACAACGAACACAAATGAAGGAACCTATTCCAGTTATGTAATTTCATAAATAGTTGTTATACACGTTAATGAAAAAATAAAAACAATTATCATATCAAACATTAACTCTGGACAGGCATAAAAATGATTATTTAACATTTTGCAATATTTAAATAATTTTCTACATGTAAGTTAGCTGCTTCTCATTATATTTTGTACAATTTTAACAAAATCTGTGGGAATAAACATTTATAATTTCACTACTTTCTCACATGTTCCCAGTAGACCCATAATCGATCGGTTTACTCCTGTTTACTTGTAAACTTTGGTAGAAACTTACTTTTCACAGCTGATATATCACAAATCACTAAATATAAGAAAACTTGTAAAGATGAAGTGATTCAGTACAAAAATTTCCCGTCTTAGTTCTGCCAAACAAAGACACAAGATAACACAGTAATACTGAGAATGTTAAACGAAATATAAACTTGAAAATAAATCAATCATGATATCGTTGACAGAGTATGGATATTACTCACCTATCACATCCACGAAAGTGCTAACAAATGATCTCACAGTTTTAATTCTTTAAAATCTATTTTCACTTTAAAACGACTACTAATGATATATGGTAAAATAACCAGCCATGTTTTAGATTTTATATTCATTTTACGTTCAGTATAAAGATACACCAATTCCAAAATGTACTTCAGAATTAATGTTTCGTTATTTATAGCGTTAAAGCAATGTTATACCTTATTTTCCTCCTTACTCAGCCAATTTAAATAAAGACATTCAGTCAGATCATTAGGTATATATAATTGAACATAACAGTGAGAGGCAATTATATTAGTCGTATCATGCCAATGCTTATCTGCTTCTTTTCTTCTAACATTGATATAGTTTACAAATTATACTTGTAAAATGAAACATGAAGCAAAAAGGGAGAAACATTTTTTTAAACTTGGATATTTTTAAACTAGAATATACTTGAACATTCATAAAACCATTAGAGAATTTTTCCAACTAAAAAAATTTTTCAGTGTTTTCTATTTTTTTCTTTAACAACATTCATTCAATTAAATAAATTACACAAAAATAAAATCAATAGTTTTTTTAACAAGTTGAATGTTGAAATATGAATTTTATTTTGTCATTAAAGGTAATTATTATCAGCAGGGATTGTGTGGAGATTTTAGAAATTTCACTGGTTGAAATCATGAATCAATTGAACTTAGATCACCATGGAAAACCTGGAAGCACTTGACGGCCGTTTCGTTCTAGTATGGGACTCCTCAGCAGTGCATATCCACGACCCCGCTCCGTGGGATTCGAACCCGGGAGCTGTCGGTTACATGCGCGAGCACTTAACCTCTAGACCACTGAGCCGGCATCCAACGGTGTTACCAGTGGAGTTCAACCAGGTCTGCTGTGAGATATCAGCTCACTGAAGACAACGGTGTACGGTGGCGCAACTTCGTGGATTGGTTGAAGTTAAACATTAACACCGTTGGGTGCCGGCTCAGTGGTCTAGTTGGTTAAGCGCCTGGCGCGAGACTGATAGGTCCTGGGTTGGAATCTCGCGGGGAGCGCGATCGTGGATGAGCACTGCTGAGGAGTCCCATACTAGGACGAAACGGCCGTCCAGTGCTTCCAGGTTTTCCATGGTGATCTAGCTTTAATTAACTCATGATTTCAACTATTGAAATCACTAAAGGTTAATAAACAAAAATTAAAACTTGAAGTTAATGAAAACTTTCAATGTTCATGAAGTTTCTTTCAATAAATAATTGTCTAGAAGTAAACAGTTTCAATACGAACTTTCGTTCAAATTCGATCGAATAGTTTCACAGTATTTGGGCACAGAGTTAATGTGAGACGTTACTTCAAGTTCATTCGATTAGATTTAACAAATCCATTCTTCTTTAATGTAAGCCATTTCAGTTTATTATTTTATTTTTTATCTGTTAAATAGACATAAATGATTCATTGTCAAATAATAAAATACTGTAAATGATAAATTTGTTCTTTTCCAACTAAACTATAGGAACCTTGCTACTTCAAAACTAGTAAAACTTCCTATTCATCAAAATGTTATAGTATGGTGTAACAAAATATACTTAGTTTACGAATAATTATCTACAATAATGTTAAGTTGGTCATTTTATACATAAACCGAATAGGAATATATGATTGACAATTGTTTTGTTGATTAACTACCTTCCTCCAAATTAGCTTATATATAGTTTAAAATAATTTTTAATTAGTCTGTTATCAGTTTGGGGTTGTAGAAATTATTAAGTTTTTACGTTGATTAAGATCATGAAGCGATTGATGTTAGAACACCATTGAAAACCTAAGAGAACTGGAAATGCGCATCCAAGATCCAGCTAGTAGGATTCCAATTCAAGACCTATCGGTTTCGAAGGCCTTTAAGACCGAAGGCACTGGATGGTCAAACATCAATCTCAATCAAAAATCTAATTAGTCTGATTGTCAAGGATATTTTGTAATCTATTAAGTTAAAATGTTTGTAATTTACTAGTTCTGGTCAATAGGTTTTGTTTGTTTGTACTTTTAAATGACAAAATATGTTTTTTAGTACAGGTTTTTCTTAAATGATCGAAAGAAAAATTGAACACAGAACATTAAAAATAAACATAATTCATAAAAATTGGATAATTTATCAACCATTTCTCAACATTTTAGAACATCTCATTTAGATATGTATTTACTGTAATATACCAAAGTATTGTTTTGACTTGTGTTTGGTAGTAAACACATACTTAAGTAATCTGCATTGTATATTCATATGTCTGCTTGTTGACTAATGTAACATTGAATTAAATATATTGACTCAAAAGATGATTCTATTCCAATAAATGTTTGTGATTTTATACTCATCAATCTTGGTTTAGCATTTACTATTTTAAATGTACAAGTATTTATAAATTGTTGTCTACTCAAGATACGCAACATCCATTGGCCGGATGTCATCAGCAACAGCCTTCTGTGAAAGAGGACAAGTCAGCTTCCAGCTGAAGAGGAAATTAAGAAAATATGTTGGAAGTGGATAGGACATATATTACAGAAATAACCAAATTGGATCACCAGGCAAGGTCTATTTTGGAATTTTGAAGGGAAGCGCAAAAGATGAAGGCCGAAGAACACATTACATCGGGAAATAGAATCAGATATGAAAAGGATGAATAACAACTGAAAAGTACTGGGAAAGATTGCCCGGGACAGGGTTGGATGGAGAGTGCTGGTGGGTGGCCTATGTTCCTCCACAATGAGTAACAGGCATAATTAAATAAGTGCCTCAGTTTAATTACAATAAATAGACTTTTGAGAAGAAATGTTTTAGTGACAAAAACATCAGCTACCGGCATCCGCTGTTTGAATACTTAATAGAAATTATAATTATCTACCGTAATTAATTTGCGTTATTTACAGTGTTAGCTAACATCCATTTTACTGAGTAAACTTTGTTCAAAGTTTCTTGTCCGAAATGGGAGAATACAAATGAACGTTAATTCAATATCATCACTGTCACATAAATCATGTGTTAGGATAGCCATAGATTAAAAACCAGTTTATTCCCCTCTAAAATAAAAATGATACTTAAATATCTTCTAACAACAGCGTTCATTGAAGTTTCTTCTAGTAAAACAAGATAAGAGAACAAGTTTTGTTTAACTTTTTATAAGTAAAGGTTATAGTCTATTGAATATGTAATAATATTAATGTCTTTGTCACGAATTTGACTAAACTATATAGATTTTTTTGTTTGTTTAAATGTATCATTTTGATTTTATGGAATGGACTATGGAAATATTAATAATAATAATAATAATAATAATAATAATAATAATAGTAAAAATGATACATCTATTTTTTCTCGTATCACCTGAAATATGAAAACCAAGATAAGCGAAAACAAATGGAAATTAATAGTTTCTTTTTCATTTGCTTTTATCTAATATTTGTAATGTGAGATTACTTTTTTTAAAAATTTATATTCTATGTTATGCAATATGAGTTGTGATATTTTAAGGGTTTTTTAAAGGCATGAAAATGGTATACTTAGGAATACATTTCAATAACTAAACAGACTAGTTGTTTGGTTCAAATGATTCTATCATTAAGACTATCGTTAAGACTAGAAGGAATAGTTTGACAAAAATTAAACGACGAGTATTAAAGAAGTCATTATATGTGAAAATTATATTTCAAATAATCATAGTGATTGAAATTTAAATAATTCCAATGTTTCATCTAGTTAACTTGTGATAATCACCCTGAAGAAGTTCAGACAAGTTAGCTGGACGAAACGTAGGAATTATTCAAATTTCAATCGCTGAGATTATTTCGAATATAATTTTCACATTGTTCTATAGTTCAGATTAATCATTATTATATGTTATTAGATGTAATGCTTGTCAGTTTGTATTTCGTTCAATCTGCATGCAGAAAAGAAAAATGGATAGTTATATTCTTTCTAAAAACATGTATTAACCTTATAAGAATCAAAGTATTGAATACAAACGTCGTTTAATACCTTAATTTACATTGTTCAAATGCACAAACAGAAAATGAACGTTGCATTATTTAAGTTTTTCTTTTATATCTCTTTTATCTAAAGCAAAATATTGTTTAGTAACTAATAGATAGTTAAAATTAAATAGTATTAACTTAGTAATCTTAGTGATCAAATCTGTGGATGTCTGCATCTGATAACGTTTGACAATGAATGAAAATTATAATCAAAGTAAAGTTAAAAATAGATAATTCGCATTCGAAAAAATCTTACACTTAATTTCATTAAGTTCATTGTATACGTTTTATTGTGTACTTGAAATGATACCTCAATTGAAAGTTTGATTTGATCAATCATTTCAAAGCTACTTATCAATGGTCTGTGTGCCGGGAAGATATTTGGTCTAAATTTGATTCTGATATAGGTTTAAAACTCAATTTATCACATTATAAGGATTATTTGCTGTCATTTCCATACGAAATTTCTATTTAAAGTAAATACTTTATTCGTTTTGTAATCATCTAACTAAATTATGGGAATGAAGTTGAAAGTTCAGAGTTTGAAGAAGGAATTTTTCAACAAAACTATTCGTTTAATTGTAAAGAAATCTAACATTATATATCGGTAGTTAGTTATGTGGCATTTATAAACTTCATATACTACGAGACAAAACAAACTTTTGATACACCCAATCGACGAATTCCAAATAGGACGAAACGCACGTCCTGGATTTCACTTCTAGCCATCATTACTCTCTGTTTAAAAATATTTTTCATTCGTAATCTTAACTAGTTATGTAGAATCATCTATGTAAGCATTTTGATTTATTTGACGTTACCTTATATAAAATGTATTTTATTTTAAATTGTAAAACATTTACATGTTTCGCATTTCACTGATTGGTTGTATATTAAATATCAAAATAGTGTTATATCATGAATAATATTTGACAATATAAGAAATAGCTATCGTATTTCTTAACAAATTACTAGTTCTCATATTCACAAGCAGATTAACCTAATAATGATTATTCACGGAATAAGATAGTAAATATGTGTTTCCTAAATATTGGTAAGATATAATTCATAATACAAGAAGCAGTTCTTTTGGTAAACAGTGATAGATATTTATTTAATTTTTTACAGAAATGATATTGATTTTATGAGCCTGATAACTTCTTATCTTCCTATAATTTGTTTTTTTTTTGTTCAAAGTAAACATAAAAAGAGCAGTTCGTAAATTGTGTATCTGTAGCTAGTACACAATTTAATAACAGACTTTGTCCAATTCTAAACATATAGAGAAGTAGGAAAGAAACAAGTCAGTGATCAATTTTTTTAATGAGACCAGTCACACCATTCAACTGTGGTCTTTATCAAGAAGTAATTACAAAAATGTTTATATCAATGGAAAATTAATCATACTTAGGTCACATCTGGTGAGTCCTTAATAATTGATTGATCACTGGGTGATGATCAGTGTCATGTGTGTCAGGTTCTTCTTAGTGTAGATCGACTCCTATCGACCAAGTTACAATGTGGCCGCCAGTCTAGGCGACACAACATTGTGTGCACTATGTTGAGATAAGATAGTGGCTGGAGATAGTTAGCAAGTAGTCAACATTGATCACTACCCAGTGATCAGTCAATTGTAAGAACATTTCAGTCCTGCAGGAGGTCAGTCGCAGCCCGAATAGCCCAGTGGTATTGTGTCTAAATGTGAGGCTGGATGACAGAGGATCGAATCTGTCAGGGAGCATCAGTTATCTCAAGATTACGGATACACCTTGTTGACGAGTGCCAAATAGCATGAAACCTAGGTCCAGGGTTTTCTGTTGACTATGGCCAACCACCATCTTATGATTCCTTGATATTATCAAAAAAGGCCATCGAAATACTGAAGATGTTTTGTTGTTACTACCTCACTAAACAATAAGCATAATTGCGCTTATCACTTGTGTTAAAATGTATTAATTCTGGCATCGGCCCGCTTTTGTGCAGATCTAATATCTCATTTTGTTACCGGACAATTTAAAACTGCTAGCTCTATGGATCAAAAAGTGATCTGTTAATGAAATGCGAATTCCAGTTTTTTAAATGAATGATTTTAATTTCTTTGTCGAAGCATTTCTTTGTTCAGTACCTAAACAACCAGTGAATCCATGCTTTTTTCTTCAAGGAAGTGAAAATAAGTAACAATGTGTAATAGGATAAACAAAAATAAACTTACTCTATTTCACTAAATTAATTAATTTCGTAATACGGATGAGAATGAAAAAAATAACAAACTGAATTTCCGCTAGTGAAATAATAATAAATATTACTTACCTCAAGGCTATAGAATCTGATTATGCTTTGTATGATTTCTCGAATAAAGTGGATGAATCAGATGATACATAGTGACTATAAATATAAAAATAGTGTTCTATTTGCAAAGAATACAGAAAAGCTGTAAATAAGCAGTTTCATAATAAAAATTACTCAAATGCTAAACGATTTTCAAGTTTATTTTTCATTACATTTATTAAATCCTCAAGACGTTATTGTCCTTCAGGATATAATCAGACATCTATAAATTAACACAAAGCTTTTGGATGCAAACCAAGGAGCAACTGATATATTAATACCCTCGTCTACCACTCTACGAAGATGCAACTGCATAGTAAACTACATTTGATCCAATCGAGTAGTCGGCATATTAATTCATAAGTTAGTTGAAATGTTTGGTTAAGGTATAATATATTAATGGCCTTTGGGGACATGTCAGTTGATCAGGAAATGCTATTTTGTTATAAAACAATAAAAAAATATAAAATAACTGGAAAATAAAGGTTTTGATAGTAATAATTATCCCTCGTAAGTTGTGAGTTTGGGTTATCACTCCATGGAGTTCTCATCATGAACTGGCATCAGTTATAATGCAATGGTTTGTAACCCTTATATTTATAAATTTAAGTAACTTAACGTTGAGATTTAAAGTAGCAGTTCGAAAAGGAGAACGTAATCTAACTTTAATAAACACGATGTATTAAATCACACTAAGTACTATAACAATCTGCATTAAGAGCAGGCATTCTCGTAATTTAGTTTAGGATCCATTTGAAATTCACTTTTCGGTTTCATAGTAGACATTTTTATTGATTTCAAGCGTTTTAAGAACCAGTTGTCGCCAATTTTCACTCAGTAATTGTAACATACACGTTATCTATCACTAGACTTTACATTTCGCGTAAAATGCATGGTGCGTTATCATGATTTTAACTGTTCAACTCAGGTCCATCAGTATATTGTACATTTAAACAAAGTTCTATCAATGATCAAAATATTTGAACTGTATTACATAATAGTAGTTCAAATTACTCGGGTTTATGGTTGAGATTCAAAATATTTGATCGAGTTTCGTCTAATTTTGGAGACGTTTTACCTTAGGTCTTTATCTTTAGAAAGAATATGTTGAAAGAAGAACGTTAAAATTAAAACACGAAGTTCAGCGAAGGGGTCTCTTTTCAAAGAGTTTATTATCAAGCTGTACAATCGTATATATACAGCTTGATAATAAATTCGTTGAAAAGAGATCCCTTCGCTGAACTTCGTGTTTTAATTTTAATGTTTAAATGGGAATTTTATGTCAAAAGAAAGAAGAACGTTATATTTCCTATGGTTTCTGTCTATTCGAAAGCAAACAAGGACTAATTAACTGTAAACTTAATACCATCAAAAGCATTTCTACAAAAGGCACTTGTAGATAATAATAGTAATAATACAGATTGTACAGACAAAAGCATGTTGCAAACATCTAGATCTTTAGGATAGAAAATTTTTGTTCACATCACACTGCTAATTAAAAGTTCATTGAAAAACCTTGTTTAAATAAGGGTTTGAAACTGTTTTCATGAATACGCATTACGTAGACAATCTTATTTGAATGAAAATAAATTTATGGTTCATTATATGCCGAGATAATTCCACGTCTCTCTTTATTCATTCGTCTGAGTATTTTCAAGTGGACAGCCGTTGGGCAAGACATTTTCAGTCACATAATTAGTAATAATTGAAAGTGTACCTGAATTATTGAAGCAAGTAGCCACAAATGAAATTAACTGAACATCCATCATTATCTATAATAAAAAATAGACTTTTTAACAGTGAATATAAATATGGATAGTGGCTAACAGTGGAATCCAGGACGTGCGTTACGTCCTATTTGGGACTCATCAGCTAGATGTACCTGCATCCCAAAGTTAATGTCCACTCCAGGACTTGAATCCAGCACCGTCCGTTGCAAACGCCATCACGTTCTCCACTTAGCTACCGAGTCTTGATAGCCACCTGCTTGTGCAATGGGGTGAAGTATAAATTTACTTAATGTTGTTTTACTTGTATGTTCCCATTGTTATTTAGGACTGCAATTGATCAGTCTCATGGTGGCATAGCCACTATCCATCTTTGCTTAAAAAGCTTGTGACCTAAGGCTATCTCGAGGACTGCTCAATTGTAGTCCTAAATAACAATGGAAAGATACAAGTAAAACAACACCAAGTGAATTTTATGAATATAAAGTGCTTAACTTTAATTGTAGGATCATTCAAACGTTTCTTATTTATTCACAAAATATCTATTCGATCTTTCTTGAGAGCAGTGATCCTATTTGTTTTTTTAGAATTATGAATGGGTATGGTGTATATTTTATCTTTCAACTTCTTCTTCTATAGCATAGTTTAATTGATTTTCCTTGGTTAGTATTTCTGTTTGTTGAATTTTCTTTTTCGTTTTTCACACGAATATTCTTGTAAAGTAATTATGTGTAACCATATTGTTTGAAATGTATTATACTATAGCACACATCACATGATTTTTAAAACATTTTTCTTCACTAAGTGAATTTATCAATAGAAGACCTATTTCAATAGTTGTGTTTTCTTACAGTTATATTTAACTATTACTGTACAAATCGGTAACAGTGATACATAGAGGAAAAGGGAACAGTGAAATTAAAGAAAAAAATTAAATGAATAAATTAGAATAGTTATACGTTTTACTATGTACTTCTGCACAAAGTTCCAGATTTTGTGTAAGACAAAAAATACATTATTGCTGAGTAGTTCTTTATACTTGTCGCCTGTCGTCAATATTTCACGCAATTCCTAATGGATAGAAGATCTTAAATAGATACACCGTAAATGTCAACCAAAAAAAATAATAAGACGATGAAATAAATATTGAACAGTCTATTAATATCAGGATCTTTTCTGATTTAAGCTAAAATATATCAAAATAGCTAATGGTTTATTGATGAACTGAATCTTGTTTTATAAGCGGGATAAAGATAAGCCGAAATAATGCGGTTGAACAACCGTTGATAGAAGTTACCGTTGGTATTATTTCTTTATCGGTCAGTATAGATAACAAAACATGTGATGATTTCATGGGAGCTAGTAACAATACTACTCTTTAGCTCAATACATTTATCAGTTTCAACTGGAGGTAAAGTCCTATAGTCTCAACCATGTTATTCGAATCCTGACCGTTGTTGCTACTTTGACGTGGTGGTCGGGCTTGCCTATCGTGATGAAGCAACTGAGCTATACTGGCTGGAACAACCGTTCCTCAAGGTCCTACCATGCCAGACAGGTCGGTTGAAGAGCGGTAAGACTAAAAGCAACAAAACCAAGGTCCGAAGGCGAAGTCGTACTGCTGACTGTACAGAGGTGTGACAGCAGTAAGGTGTTTCCTTCAGACAACCAGCATGACAGCGATGCTGCCTTCTCACAAGAAAGGAAGGGGTTAGAAAAGGTTGACCCTAAAAATGCACACCTCGCCTTATCCCACGGATATCCGTCTCCGGCGGTAAGGACTCAACAAGTACGGAGCTAACACTAAAACTACTCATAAAAAGGTCGTGTGTGACCGACCTCAAGCAGCTGTCCCTTGGGCACTGCGGTCACGCTCTCAGGTCACTATGACCACTTTTCAGGTACCTCCAGCAGAACCCTTCCACGGTGTGGGCAACCGGGAAGTGATAACCGCCCTCATACCTCTAACAGCACTCAAGACCACTGTATTCATAGTCAACCTCCCTCTTCAATTCCTATTATTCCTCCTACATCGACTTTATACATTAAACTTCCTCTTTTAGCTTCCTCCTCAAGTGTCACCACAGCCAACGATTCTAGTGCGCAAAACACTGTCCCAGGTCTACTGAAACCTTGCTCCAAACTACACATTGGAGCCTTCAACGTACGCACACTATGCCAAATCGGTCAGCAGGCTTTCTTGGCTAAAACCTTAGAATCTCGTACAATTGATGTATGCTGTGTCTCCGAAACACGCATACAGGATCCTAGTGTGGTCATTCACTTGACCTCACCTCGGCCAAACGGAGAGCCAACGAGATACACCCTCCGTGTATCTGGCGACCCGATGGCTAGTTCTCGTGGACTGGCAGGTGTAGGCATAGCACTTAGCATAAGGGCGGAACAAGCGCTATTAGAGTGGATCCCCGTAAACAGTCGTCTATGCGCTGTTCGGCTAAACGGCTCCGTAAGAACTCGGAAGGATAGGGACACACGTCGTTGCCTTTTCGTCGTTTCTGCTTACGCTCCTACTGACTACGGTTCGGATGAAGTGAAAGATGAATTTTACAGAAAGCTGTCTGAACTTCTTCAGAAAGCTAAACGTTCAGTTATAGTACTCGTAGGAGGCGACTTTAATGCTCAGGTAGGTAGCTTAAACGAAACAGAAAGACATTTAGGTGGGTATTTTAGTATTCCGGCACAGCGAACAGATAATGGTGATCGTCTGCTGCAACTTTGCTCAGACAATCGTTTATTTTTAGCAAACACAAATTTTAAGCATAAGGAGAGACATCGTGTAACATGGCGACCTCACGCACCAAACCAACGATGGACTCAAATAGACCATATTGCCATCAGTCATCGTTGGAGAGGGTCAATTGAAGATTGTCGCTCATTCTGGGGTACCTGCTTGGACTCTGATCATGCCCTAGTACGAGCACGCATCTGCTTGCGCCTCACTGGACGCAAAAGAGCCACACAAAAAAGACTCATTAAAACCGAATTGAGTAATGAGAAAGCCAAAAGTAGGTTCCAGGAACAACTGAGGTCACACTTAGGTAGTTCTGAAAACGAGGATGACCCAGATGTTGCTTGAAAAGGTTATACAAGCAGCTGTGGAAACAGCAGTGACACCTACTAGTGATTTATACCAAAGGGTTACAAAGAACAAATGGATTTCTTCAAGGTCTATTGCGCTGATAGATTCTCGTAAACTCATCGCATCAGGTTCTGAACACGATGAAGAGAGTAAACAAATCAGATCTAGGTTAAGCAAAAGTCTAAGGAATGATCGTGAGCAGTGGTGGGCAACGAAAGCAAAAGAGATGGAAAAGGCGGCGGCTATAGGGAACACAAGACAACTCTACAGACTAATAAAAGAAACTGGAATTAATAAATCAAGTGTAAGTCAGACTATTTCGGAAAAAGACGACACTCTCATCTGCTCCCAGTCCAGACGTTTAGAACGATGGGCGGAACATTTTAAGGAGCAGTTCAGTTGACCTTCAGCTACTCTACAACTACCCTCTATTCCCAGACAGTGTGATTGGAACATTGAAGTAGGTCCCCTATCTCTAACTGAAGTTCAAAATGCTATAGTTAATCTGAAACGAGGAAGGGCATCTGGTCCAGATGGATTGGCCCCAGAGGTCTTTAAAGATGGTGGTCTAGTTTTAGCGATTAGGTTGACTAATATTTTAGCTAAAATCTGAGAGTTAGACGTTATCCCATCTAACTGGTCACAATCACTTATCGTCCCAATATTTAAGAAAGGGTCAAAATCATCCTGTGTAAACCACAGAGGGATTAGTTTGACTAATATAGTATCTAAAATACTAGCCTCGATAATTTTCGGACGCCTTACTAAGACTCGTGAACTGCAAACACGTGAAAACCAGGCTGGCTTCAGACCTGGTCGTGGCTGCATCGACCACATACTCACCATTCGTCAGGTTCTAGAACACAGGCATACTTATCGGCGTCCGACAATGGTGATATTCCTTGACTTAAAAGCAGCGTTTGACTCTGTTGACCGAGAGGTTCTGTGGCAGTGTCTGTCATTGAATAGTGTACCTCAGAAGTACATAAACCTTGTGAAAGCTCTTTACTCGAACACTACTGGTCGGGTCAGAGCTTATGGCGAACTGTCATCTGCTTTCGCAACCTCAAGTGGCGTCCGCCAAGGCTGTCCACTTTCTCCATTTTTGTTCAACTTCATCATAGATCTACTGATGGAAATAACGCTCTCATCGACTGAATTCTCAGGTATTGATCTCCTACCAGGAGGCCCACTTATTGACTTAGAATACGCAGATGACATAGTCCTGTTTGGTGAAGACGCTGACGAAATGCAGAGTCTTTTGGTAGCACTGAGCAACAATGCCAGAATGTTTGGGATGCGCTTCTCTCCCTCCAAATGCAAGTTGTTGCTTCAGGACTGGTCTGCGTCAACACCTGAACTAAGGATAGGGAGTGAAGTAGTCGAACACGTCGACAACTTCACTTATCTTGGAAGTCTGATCAGCCCTAATGGATTGGCGTGTGACGAAATCTCAGCACGGATTCGAAAAGCTCGTTTAGCCTTTGCCAACTTACGTCATCTATGGCGAAGGCGAGATATCCGTCTATCAATTAAGGGACGAGTATACTGAGCGGCAGTTCGTTCCGTTCTACTATACAGCTGCGAAACATGGCCTTTGAGAGTAGAAGATATTCGTAAGTTACTAGTATTTGACCACAAGTGCCTTAGAAATAATGCTGGGATCACCAGGTAAGTAATAGTGAGGTTAGACGCAAGGTATTAGGGAATGATGGTAAATCAGTTGATGAGGTTATGAATCTTCATCGACTGAGATGGTTAGGCCACGTTCTGCGTATGCCTGAACACCGATTACCATGACGCGCAATGCTGACTAGTGTAGGGGATAATTGGAAGAAAGTTAGGGGCGGCCAAACCAAAACGTGGCATCAGTGATTGAAGTCACTAACTTCTGGTCTGATCCATGTTGTTAGATGCAGATCGTCTGGTTGGGGTCCGCGTGACTATCGTAACCAATGGTTGGAGATTCTTGGTGACATGGCTCAGAATCGATCACAATGGCGTAGGTGTATACACTCTCTGTCTTCCTTAAATTAAGAAATTAAAATCGCTTCATATCTTTCTAGGAACTAATTCTTTCTTCCTGTACTATCTCCTTATATACAATCTTTCTTCTATATATTACCACCACTGAATTAACTACTCCTATGAATCCGGTGTTCATCTTGTTGTGCTAATGCGGTATGGCAACTTGGACCGATGCATATACGTGCCTGGTCCTACGTTGCAGCTGACTGACTGACTGACTGACTGACTGACTGACTGACTTTTTCCAATAATTCACACGCCTACTCACAGCATCAAAAATACCTCCAATGATTATTGCACTTCGAAACGAAATAAATATTATTGTTTCTAAGGAAAGTCAACTAAAGTCAGGTTGGATATCACAGAATCTATCAAGGAAATAAATCGAGGTCAAAATAGTGTGATTGAAATCATTAGAGATGAAAGTTTGAAAATCTCAGTTAAAATAGAATCCTTTTGTAGAAGTCATTGTTAAAAATGATTGCACGTAATGAATATAACAATTATTTTAGTTTTAAGGAAATCATTATAGACACTTCAGTTACTATGTCTGATCATAAAGTACTACCCATAAAGTTGAAACGTTTAATATTGTTTTACTTTGTTTACTTATCAACTTCTTTTTGATCATGTTGTTTTGGAAAATTTCTAAATTAACATCTCAGTAGCGATGTTTACAAAAGTACACTGAAGCATTTCAATTGATTTGATAGTCATAAGTAATGTGAACAGAATATCTACTTGAGCAATATTTAATGTTGAATTTTTGCTTAAATCCAAATGTATTCGTTTATACTGAATTTGACTACGAGAATATTTGTCGCTCTTTGATGTAACGTTATGTTATGCTACATAAAACTAACATATTTGATTTCGTACCAGCAAGTCAGTGATTTCCATTTCCCCTTTTATTCATATCGAAGTTTTTAATTTCAGAAAGCACAAAATATCATATACTTCTCCATTTCTCCCATAAACATTCAAGTGATAACAATACTGATGGTGTAAAGTTATGAAGATATTATAATGAAGTTATGTAACTCTTATGCGTATACACATATTGACAACAGATTTGTGTGTAATTAAAACCACATTATTCTTGATAATGTCATACCATACATAATTAAATATGTTTAACCATAAAAGAAATCCTGCATTCGATCAGTGGTGAGGTTTTTGGTTAACAATGAAAAGGGATAATGTATTAAAACAAAACAGCTACCCGTTTTACAACAATCATTTACATAAATTTGGTTGAAAAACCTTCTATTCCAAACTACAAAACTACGTGAATAACAATCGTCGATACAGTTAACTAAAACTAGATATTAATTAAATTGTTTACATATTGTAGATTTGAACTACTTTATAAGAGAAGAAATCTTATCCATATAACATTCATTAAATGTGTTGCTGTTACAGAATTATCAGTCGAACATGAATTTTCAATCTTGTTCCAATGAAATAGTCAATAATCAAAACAATTGATCAACCAACTTTTATCAATCAAAAGAGATGATACGATCATTGTAAACATAAATAAACAAATACACATAAATCAGAGAATAAGAATCTTCATTAGATTTTTGTATTCTTAAATAAATCATTGAAAATGATCCATTTTTTAGTGAAAATGAAATTAAGCCTTACTCATTATAGACTAGACAGTAAATATGTAGGTAATAAAGAAAAGAACAATCTTTGTATACATATTTAGTCAGTCGTCCACTTCATCTAGACTATTTCTTTCAGTGAATAATTTTTATTAAATAAATACTAAAAGAAAAAAAGAAGAAAAAGGATTGTACAAGTAAAAGAAAATAAATGAAATTCTTCAATTTTAAAAGGATAGAAATTTTGTTTTTACCCATTTAAGGAAAGTAATCCGATGAATTTTACATGAGATTATAAAGTTTTTGTTTGTTTGTTTTCTGTTTGTTCTCCCGTTAAATTTTTGTAAATACTTTAAAGATTTGAAATCCGTGAATACTATTACATATTCACCTTACTCACTAAACGGAACGAATGTCAAAGATACAGTGACGCGATAGGCTATTCTAATCTGTTGTCCCCAACCTTGCTAACTAGATTAAGAAGTCTTGATGAGGTGTAGGGAATGTATTTTACAAGCACCCAGAAAATATGAGGTCACTTAACACACAAATCAAGCTTATTTATACAATGATAAAAATGCCATTGGGAGAGCCACAAAAGAGCGTGCTAAAAAAATCCGTCAAACAATGATAGCTAAGGATTTCCGAGTGGGAAATGTAAGCTGTAGGTAAACCAAGCTTCTCTTGGAGCAAAAACATAATATTCAAATTTTCACAATAAAATTATAAAATTAGGATCATTTTCAAGTAAGTTCTGGGGATTTAACGTCCTCAACAAGATTGTGTAAGAATTATTGGACAGGTGATGAATAATGACTGTATTGTAAGTTTTCATATTTAAAAAAACAGGGAAAAAAATAGTATCACAAAAGTACCTATAAAATGACATAAATAATATCTGAACAGAATTACCTTTAATGGCAGTGGCTTGATTATGGATAATGAATGGATATATAAATATTCATTTATTTCATGTCAAACTTCTCACTATGTGTATACTCAAAGTGATATACACTTGATTATGGAATGATTCACAATTTAATTGAGACTAAAATTAGGGTGTTACACAGTTCAGTTCAGAAATCATTCAAAGGTAATGAAATTTAGTTTCATTTTAGAATGGTAAACTTGTTTTTGAAGTCTGTGATGTTTATATACTGTACACGTCAAATATACTGATTCTAATATACTTCAAAATTGTATCAAGTTCAAACGTACTGGAATTAATATTTGTGTCTAATTCTCTTAAGTTAGCAAAACAACATGCTCAAGTGAAGATAAGTGATAAATGAAATTATACCAGTCTATAAAACTATTGCAGACTATGTTATAAATATTTCAATGTAAAACACATTTGCATACGAATTGAAAGCACATTTAAAAAAAATTAAGTTCAATTCACAAATACAAAAGCTGTTACTCAAACAAATAAACTAAGAAATACAACGGTTGGCACGAGCCTGATGATTTATTATGATTAACAGAGTCATACACTGAGATATTTCTTTGCACAGTTGCTTATACATATATTCTTAGCCGACTTGAATACAAGTAATATTGAAAGGAATTGAAAATATATCACATCTGTAATCATTAAATTATAGGTATTTTATATTTCATTTAACAAAAATCATTTAGGCTAATTTAGAATGTTTATTTGAAAACAATTTCCTCGCATATACTAAAGAAACTAGTGATTTAACTACTTAGCCATACACATATCCCCTTGATGATGGATATTGTAAATAACTTAGATAAACGAGTCACAAAATAAGTAATTCAAACTGCTGTCTGATATCTAGTCTTTTGTATTATTAGATTTCACATTTTGATTATTATGACTAATGTGATCAACTTAGATATATAATCATTTTGTCAGTATATAGACTAGAGGAAAATTCCCAGCCTACATTGATACTTTATTTTACACCAGTTACTTTCAGTTAAATTGCAATTTTTTCAGTAAATAGATTACACTCTTATGTAAGAAAACAAAGGTATATATATGGCACTTATATTCTCACACACTTTCCTTCTTTCTTAGTGTTATTGATTTACCGGTGTTACAATTTGTACACTATAGACAATGTCAAAATGTATTGCCCTAGTAAATTGCATAGTTTTAATAAACTTCGTCTTCTCATTTCATTATCTAAATTCTTTTGACACTTCGTCAATTTCAAACTAACAGAGTTGTAATACTTATCATAGGTTGACATACAGTTGATTTATTCAAGTTGAAAAAGAGTATAAATGAGTTTCTTAAAATATATGGACAAACAGTTCACATCTTGCAACGTTGATATCAACGTAAGTATTATTAAGGCGATATCAATGTATAGTTAGTATTCAATAGATTTTATATTTCCCTCCGTGATCCATTCTATCACAAATAGAAAATGAATAGATTCTCATCCCATGGTGGCTTGGAATATAAGTAAATAAAGTTGTCTACAGATAAAACAAATTGTTTTGAAAGTACAAACAAATAAATCTCCTTCGAAAAAAACAATCAATTTATTTCAAAATGCTTTTTCTATTGTTAACTACATAAATATCTACCTGAGTCCTGTGTGAGGAGTTGTGAATGCACACTGCTGAGGAGTCCTATACTTGAAAGAAGCAGCCGTTCAATGCTCCCAGGTTTTCATCGGTGGTTTAACATTGATCTGTTCATGATTTTAATAGTATCAAAAGTAATTAGAATAAAATAAAATAAAACAGTAGAATCCAAAGAATTCATAATGATGAAGACCACTGGATTCAAGACCGTGGATACCTGAGCGAACAATTCTTTTCAGTAACTTTGCCATTGAGCTCTATTGCTATAAAAAATAATTATTGTATTAAAATAAAATGAAAGACCAAAATAAGGCATGTTAGTGGACTAAACAGTGTTACATATAACAAAAACTGGTCAATATTTGCATCTGTTACGGTAAAATTACTTTAAAAATGTGTCATTTGCAAATTAATAAAGTCATTTACAGAAGGTCAGAATGATCTGTTGTAAAGTGTCAAATTATAATCAATGTAACTTTAGTAAAATGAACTTTGTGAATATAAAGAATAGCAAGAGAATTTTGTCTGGCTTATGGAAATGGTAATAATAACGACAGTAATGATAACGTTGTGTGAATGTTATGTGCAGTAAGGAAAATGTCGTTAAGGTGATTACGTTCAGTTTAGGTGTATGGTGGTCTACTTGTGGACCTAGGTAAACACGAAGGCTTTGTTTAAATTTCGTTTATTAAGAAGATATAGCCGGTGATATTTTATTCTCACAATGTCATTATTATTATCTCCATTATCCAGACAAAATTCCCTTGTTATCCGTTTCATTTACACGATTTATTTTATTAATATTATATTAAATAACGAAAGTGACTCAATGTGCCATTGAAGAAGAACGAAGACAATTCAATGAAGAAAATTGATTTTCATCAAGTGGTACATTCGTGTTTACACTTAATTTTATTTGCTAAATCAGAAGTCTACAGTAAAATAGAATGGTATTCAATAATACAAAAAACTTGAAGTAGTAACTTTTCATGAACGTTCACGAAAATCAGGAAGTTATATAATGATCGACAAATGAAAACGTGTTAAAGTAGACATAACTGTCCACTTGATAGCTATTAAGAACAAAATAATTAAAACTTGTAATAATCGCTAGTTAATAATTGTGAAAATAATCGAGAAGTAGAAGTAATAAAATAAAATAAAAAACGATGGATATTAGATGGTAAAAAGAAGGTTAAGGACACGGAAGTATGAGGAACTGAAGATTGGGCTTGAACTATTGGATAGCAATAGCGTTTGCAGTACATAATTTTTTCATTTGCATCCATATTGATCCTAGTCTTCTGACTGTATGTATGATTTTGAAGGAGGCTTCTGGTGAAGCGGAGTGGTCAGAATTAACTATGTCCCAAGATTGAACGTTTGACTGACTTCTTTTATCCTTTAGAAAGCCAGGAAAAGTAATTTCGGAGAGGCGTTTCGAAAGAGCTCGCTCTGTGTGCCCTATCTAGTTTGCTCCACATGAGTGAATAAACGAATAGATGCACATTGATAAACTCCAAAGTGAGAGTTTATCATTCACGTGTCTACGAATCATAAGCTTACTAGAAATGATAATATAATGTTTTGCTCGATAGAATGTTTTTCTTAGAGATCTTGAAAGTCTGTGTTTCAGAATTTCGGTTGCTGAGAGAATGAATTAGGTCTTATTTCTGCTTCAGTAGTACTCAACTTTGGAAGGCTTCAGCTATGTAGAGCAGTCGTAATCTAGCTTCTTTAGGCATACTGCCTGAAACTTGAAGCAAAACAAAGAAAGCTTCATCTACTTCAATATGATGTTCATTATCTCTCAAGTGAAAAAAGACTTTTCTAATTTACAAATAACACTATCTTGAAGTATTGAATTTATAACAGGTAAGAAAGTTCATTTTTAACATAAATTGGTTAATGGATGCCTATTCGATCTTTGTACATCACAATAATTATGAACATCTTACTATAAATGTTTCATATGTTCTTAACTCTTAGCTATCATATGAAGAAATATGCTTGTTGTAACACAGTTTATGAAATATCAAACTTCATGGGAGATTTAAAAATTCATTAGTTTTATTGTAACGTTATTATTGCTACTGATGTTCTATTGAATTCGATCTTACTAGGGATAAAAAAAACATCCCTATAGCCAACGAATTAACCATTTATATACTTCATAAAAGTTGTGTCACGTAAATATGTAGTGCATGCCATTTATGCTGATAGATATCAGTAGTATGTAGCTGTAATCGGAAGTGGAATGCCTGCCAGCAGAAAACTGAAATGAAGTGGACGGCGAGGAACATAGAAAGCAATTGTAATAAAAACAGTATAGGGATAATCATGAAGTATGTAAAAGACAAGTGAAGGAAGATGGGCAAATAGTGTATTTAATGTATAATTTTCATATTTTTTTTGAAAACGTGCAATTTTTCAGAAAAGTATGAATTGTTTATTCCAACCTGAGTTCTCGTTCTCTACAAATATACTGACCATATCTTAAAATGATAGGATAAGTAACTAAAATGTTTCTATTAAAATCACTTATGAAACCTTCATTCAGTCGCACTTTATCAAACTACTATAAAATATACTCCAAGATTGTTGATCTCTTATTTGATAGTTACCCGGACTTAAGCAAGTGGTCAAATAATCTACGAAGCCAAAATTTATAAATGCTCATTTTATAATAAGTGAAAAGAAAACAGTTATTTGTCATTACTCTTGAGAAGATTGTTTGTATTGACGCATTTATTCTCAAGCATATAATATGAAACAACAAAATGTATGATTCCAAGTATACTTGATTTATCAAGAAAATATTGTTAGCCATATATTGTTTCAAAGGGAATCGGTTTATGACTAAATAACTGTCTTCGCTCACCATTAAGCACAGAATCGATTCAGGCACGTTCGAGTCCAATGGTCAGAACAACAAGTTAGGGTTAAAGACAGAAGCTTATGTGTCTGGTTGAAGGTTATCCTAAATCAAAAAAGTGACTAAAAGGGAAGTTGTGGATAAAATATCTGTTTAATGGTTCCCAATTTTGAATAGTACTCTAGTTGATATACACAAAGTATTTATCATTCTCAATTCACGAAGCATATCAAAATGATCAAACTAATAACACTGTATGGGATAAATTTAGTAAATACTGGTTTCTGAAGTATAAACTAATCACAATTTCAACATAAATCGATGGTGATTTTATATCGAATCGCCTAGTTTGACTAATATACACACACTTTTCCCATTTTGTTTTCCGTGTTTATGACCAATTTTAGTCAAATATTAATGTCATCGATATTTTTATCCACATTTTTTTATTATTACTATTATTACTACTATCATGATCATTATATTTCAATATCACTGATAACCTTCTAAATACTTGAATAGTTTAGTTAACATACACCCGTTTATTATTTCTTACTGAATTCATATCCCTCCTTACATTATATTATCTTCCGCCAAATGTTTAATCCAATTTGTAATTGCATTATAATTTCTATCCTTACATTATTTTTATCTAATATTTATCCTGATTATTAATCTCTTAATTTTATATTACTTAGAAATTAATTCAAGTTTATACTAATAGCTTTATTCTATTTTACAAATAATCTTGTTACAATATTAAACAATGTATTTTACCTTAAAACTGGCCAATTTTTTGCAGGGGGGTGAGGAGTAATTAATTAGGATATGATAATTGTAGGATCTGCAGAGACAGGATATTCTTCGTTTATATATATATATATATATATATATATATATATATATATATATATATATATATATATATATATATATATATATGTCGGTATTTTATAATGATAGGGATTAATAAACAATTAAATGTATATATTTTTTTTCGGTAAATTCTAATGTCTAAACAAATGCCTTAACTTTTAAGGGGACTATATTTACCAAAACTAATTGAACCAGTTTCTTTTTACAATACACAAACATTATGCCAAAGGATCTAAACATAAGTTTTTATAAATATGATTAAATATTAGGTAGATGGAAGTGAGTTATATTGTTTATTTTATAAGACCCTACTATATTACTGTGTATAATAATAGTAATAAAAAACTAATATGGACTAATAAAGGAAAAAAGAATCATTCTAACTAGCTTCTTCTAAAATGTTCAAATTGTAGACTGCTATATTAATCATACTATAAGTAGGTTGTTCATCAATTCTCAAAATTTATGAAGATATAAATGTAAATGATTCTAGACAACTAATTATTAAGAGAATTGAAGCAATAAGGAATCTTAGAGAAAAATGATTTACTTCAATTCTATTTATCTGTTTATCTAAATTAAAACTGGTAGGTGTTTTGAAATAATGAGAAAGGATTCTGTGGATGTAAATCTCATTAAATACTCAAGAATGCGATGAATGCCATCTTTGAATCATTTATTGGTATCAAAGTCAAACAAATCACTGATATGGGTTAAATGGAAAATCAGCTTATAGCATTTGATGTTATATCAGACTACGATATATTGTAGAAACAACAGATATTCTTCTCAAAGTAAACTTCTTTTTAAAAATGTTTGTGGTTTACATATATTCTTTTTAAAAAGGGTTTTGTGGAGATTTTAGTAAGTTTAATAGTTGAAACAAGAGAATATGTCAATAGTTGTAATCACGAGTCAATTAAAGCTAAACCACCATAGAAAACCTGGAAGCATTGGACGGCCGCTTCGTCCCAGTATGGTACTCCTCGGCAGTGCGCAGCCACGATCCCGCTCCCCGCGGGATTCGAACCTAGGACCTATTAGTCTCGCGCGCCAGTGCTCAACCTTTAGGACACTGAGCCGGCCAGCATTCAACGGTGTTAATGTTCAACGTAATTGCGTCACTGTGGATGCGCACTGCTGAGGAGTCCCATACTAGGACGAAAGGGCAGTCCGATGTTTCCAGGTTTTCTGCGTTGGTCTAGCTTCAATCGACCCATGATTTCAACTATCAATATATTCTCTTGTTATTCGAAAAGCTTCGTTCTCAATGTTACATAGAATTTCGAATTAATTGATTAATTAATTACTCTACTCCATATAAATCGTTCGTAGAAATCTCTATAAAGACAATTCACAATATTGACTTTGATAATCAAAATAATAAACATCTAGTATTTGTTCACATTTATGCTTACTTTAAATGATAATTATAATTCATTATTTCAAAACTCGTCATTCACTAACTTTAATATATTTTATTGATTCCTATAAATAATCTTATTCTGTGTATCTGTAGGACTATATATGATCAATAACGTTAATATTCTCATGTCCAAAAAAAAATGTGTTTAATTCGAAATTATCTATTAGATCCAAAGTAATTTTTGGTTCAAAACAAAACAAAACAAAAAAATAAAAAAAATATTTACATTTATCTTAATGAATACAATTTAATCTGATAGAGAAAGGTTTAGAAGATTCATTTTCTATACACACATATAAATATAATTTTGAACTCTAGTCTTATATGTTGATCAGTATAGATTAAATGGTTATTTACAGAAAGTATACTCTATAATATATGACAATTTCATTCATTGATACTATACGCATATATTATAAACAAACAAATAAATAAATAAATTGAAAAAAAGCTAACAAGGAAGAGATGTTCAATGATGAATACATAATAGTGTATAAATAATAATAAGTTTTATAAGCGTTATATTTAAATAATTATAATTTATTAAATAAGCATAATTTTTTACAGATTTAATTGGACTTGCTTGAATATCATTCAAATTATTAATAACAGTTTGTTTCATAATATTTCTTTCATCTATATTTTCATCATTATTAATTAAATGTGTCATTTGTATTGATTCTAAATGTTTTGATAATCTTGTTTCATAATTAAATGTACAACCATCTGGTAATGTCTCTTTAAAATAATTCATTATTAATCGTACTGCATTTGATGGACATGCATTATGTAATATATTATATAAACAATCCAATTTTGTTCTTAGAGATCTAAAAGTTCGAAAAAAAAGAAAACAGAATATTTAATATAACAAGATAAATGGAAACATGAATGAAACATTATGATATTGAATGTTTAATAATATTTACATGTAGATACAATGAATGTTCAATGTTATATGACATATTCCGAAAAGTTTAAGATCAAATGGATTGAAAGCATTCAACAGGACTATCGCAAGACATCTACTTGGCACAGGACACGAAGCCGATACACTGAAGTCCTTCAAGATGATTAATAAACAATCAAACTCCAACCTTCTGAAATCTGCTGAAGCGTTAGTAACCAAACGTCTAAAACCAGACCTATGTATACAAAAAGACAGTAATAAATCTTTCTTTACCCTGGTGACAATAACCCCCCATTTTATTTATTTATTTATTACGTCATTATTCCAAATCTTTCTGAAGTTTAAATTACATCATACATAACTGACTAATTTCAATTCATATTTTCTTTGTTGCCATTAATCGATTTTCATGAGTTCTAATCACTATTTCAATGTTCTGGAAATTTTCCTCCCAAACTTTATTTATTTGAGACAAAAATTTAATGAGCTCATTAACTCTTTGCTACACCATGATACATTTATTCATCCTTAATCACCCTCTCAAGTATAAGTATGTCAATATCTGTAATAACGTTGAATTTTAAATATTTTAGGTTGTAAGGAGCTGATGAGAACCTAACGAAATAAAAATGAATTCATATTATTGTACACCAATCTTTCTTCTTGCTCTCTTTATATGATAGTGTATGTTGTTTCATCAAAGAATATCTAACTTTGTCCTCAATTAACATCACAATTTATTTCGATAAGATGAAGAAATTAGATTTACCTAGTTAGTAAATACAAACATCTCTTATTGTATTGCTACTATTGATAATTATATTTAAAATTGTACATTTATACTAGCATCGTAGTATTAATAAACTGAGACCAGTTATCAAAGATAAAATGGAGTTCAGTTGTCTTTATAAATTAAAGAAGCTTATTTGAAATTATGTCATGCATTACTTATTTCTTTTATGAATATAGTTTAGTTATAACGGATAAAATCTCTCCAATTGTTTACTCATTGAAGTTGATTGTTTTAAACCAACCAAATATGAATCAGTGTATGTTTTCTTGACATTTAACTATTGTTTTAATATAAAAGCCAATCTAAGACATGAATAATAGAAAGACATACAGAAAAAGAATGGATTATTAATAAATGTTACCTGAAGAATAGCAATATAAGGTTTTCACTTTTAGCAAACTAAAATTTAAGTCTTATTATTTATTTTACTAGTAGACAAATTCTTGAAGATGATCTAATAAGAGACGCAATATAAAGCAACTCATTCATTTAGGGAAATAGATTTGTAATAATGTGTGCTGGTCGGTATTCAATATAATCCTTAAACTTCGTGTACAGTTCGTCTTGATAACCGTCACTAGATAACGCCCCAACGATGTATTAATCAAAAGACAAATACGAATTGTTGATTACAATTATTATGGGACCATACACAGATATCCAATTTACAAGTATGTTAAGCAAACATGGAAGAGTAGTACCGAAAAGCTGGCAGGCAAGCGAGCGAGTGAGTCAGCGAATACGAGTACGAGTAAGAGAGTACAATGAACATGAATAAAATGTATATATCTATACATAGTGAAATGAATGAATCATCGAATCAATTAAGCAACTAATAAGTAAGGCTAGCAGAGCGAATATATGAGCAGACCGTAAGCAATGCTCAGACATACATGTGTAACAAGCATAAAGCTACAATGATACTATAGATAAGCTGTTCTTATACCAATGACTCTGTCCGTTAAATAAGTTAACAAAAAGGGCTTAACTAAATTAAATGTGAACAAACTCAATTTCACGTGAGCTACTATAAATGGAATTCAAGGTTTTAAATTTAATTTTATGCTTATGGACAAAATAATAATCTACATGTTTATATTGTCATATTAGTGGGATAATATTTTTATTTTACTCAAATACTATACAGTCATATTTATATGAGTAATATGAAATTAATAAACCAATCAAAGCAATTTATGATTAAGGGATAATAAGGTAATTGATCATACCAAGAAATAATAAGTCAAAATCATTTTTATGTAAAAATGACCTAAACAAGTATACGTGTGGTCAGATTATTCGAAATTTGTTGCACTAATATATCACCTAGTTCTGATAATCTTCATCCTCTTATTACACCATACAAATTAATCAAAGGGATTTATTGCTTTGGACAAATCAAAAGTCCAAATTGATAGTGTGGTGACAAGTATACTAGATGTGATAAGAAAAACCAGGATTTGAATCAATGTTTCATAATAATAAGTAGGTCAATAACTTGGAAAAATAGACACTGAAATAATATCCATTAAAAATCATTAAAATTATGTAATGCGAAGTGTTCATATAATTAGACAGTGAAGGATTTATTAAAAAAGGGGAGTGAAGAAGGATAAACGAACAGAGTATGGAAAACAACAATAGATAAAATTGTCTGTTAGGGTCGATGCGGTCAATAAAGAGATAAGTGTTACAAATTTCTTATAAACACAAAGACTGGGGTTATTAGCTCGTATCCTTATAGCTTATGCTGTGTAAGAGATGAGATCGAACCCTATAAGAAAAGGTGATAGGTATACGATGAATTACTTTAAATGACCTATTTCGGTCTACTACATGACCGCTACTGATCAAGTGTGACAGAACGAAGCTGAGTATTGTTTCGATTGTATTCTTTCCCAACCACGAAGGGAGGCGATCACTAACATGTTTACTCAGTAGTTTGGTTGTAGGCCCAATATAGTTTTTTGTCCAGTAGCAGCTGAATAAGCTGATACATATGAGTGGTAAAACAATGTAACGTATCCTTTAGAATCACCACAACTCGACTAGGAAATGTTAGACAGGGGCGGGTTGCAATAGACATCCTTGTTCATGGTATCGTCTGAGTATATCTTCCTAGCTCTACATACAAGGCATCCAACTAGGTTACTTCTATAATAAATGGGTACAAGTCTCAAAAATGTATATACTAACTTACCCAATAACTTTTTCTATGCTCACTTCTATTGACGGAATCCTTTTCTTTTTAAAACGTCAAGAAAACGTGATTTGCTATCAATTTTCTCATCACACGAAAGTCCGATTGCTTAACGTTAATTGTTAAGTAGCTGTAAAAGTTCTTGTTCTAAAGATTTTTTAAATAAATATTATTCAGTGTCTATTTTTTCAAGTTGTTGACCTACTTCCTATTGTGAAACATTGGTTCATGTCCTGGTTCTTCTTATCACATTTAGTACACCTATCATTACACTATCAATTTAGACTTTTATTGTTTATTCATGTAATCTATTCCCATGTTATCACTTAGAAATTGCCTTGACTGGTTTAGTAATTGCATATATACATATAAATATTATTGTATATTAGAGTAAAGCATGATGAGGATCATATTCAAAACAATATTGCTCGTTTATATATGTTGTTCTAATTCACAATATGGTAATTTTCAGTAATTTAATTTTGTCAAAAATACATTTTTGTTTTGAACTATAGGACGATCAATCAATTAATAGATTCAATATTGCTTTCACGTGTTATACAGCACGTAGTTCTAACGAAATAAGTTATTTTACATTTTGTTTGTTTTTATCGAACAGTTTTTTATAATAGATGGGTAGAAATAGTCAATTCAATTTAAGTCCCTATCCAACTAGTGTTTAATTTGAGTTTTATACTTTTTTTGGTTTATTGATTAAGTAAAGAATAAACCAGTATTAGTATATTTAAAATAATCTAATCAATAGAAAATTGAATCCCTGATGTCTTATGGCTTTATGTAAATTGTTCCTCCGTGAGATGAATAGTCTTTCAGGAATAAAGTTAGTTCAGATATTCAACATATACAAACAAGTCCCATCATCCCAATATTATTATATTCAGGCCAACTGTGATTCATTAAGAGGTATATTTGTGTGAAAAAATAGGACAGTCAAATATATTACCTAATCGTGTTCATGATATGAGATCGTAAAAAGCTAAATAAAATATTCGCAATGAACGTCCAAAAAGAAAAAAATAAATTGAATTTGATAAAACAATTGCTTAGCATAACTAAAGGTGTACTAAATGTAAAGCCTGTAGAAATCTTTACTACGAACAAATATTCCCTCAAATATGCTTTGTTATTTAATGTGATAGTTAAGACAGAAAATCCCAGTTGAACGGATAGTCAAGTGTTACTTACTTACTTACTTACGCCTATTACTCCTAATGGAGCATAGGCCACCGACCAGCATTCTCAAACCCACTCTGTTCTGAGTATTCCTTTCCAGTTCTATCCAATTTTTGTTTATTCTTTTCATGTCTATCTCCATTTCTCGGTGTAATGTGTACTTTGGTCCTCCTCTTCTCCTTTGACTTTAAGGATTCCATGTGAGAGCTTGCTTTGTGACACAGTTGGATGCTTTCCTCAATGTGTGTCCTATCCACTTCGAGCACTTCTTCCTGGTTTATTCCTCCGCTGAGATCTGGTTTGTTCTCTCCCATAGTAGGTCGTTGCTAATAGTGTCTGGCCAACGAATCGAAAGTCTTTTGAGTAGACAACTGTTAATAAACACTTTTATCTTCTGGATGATGGATTTCGTAGTTTTCCAGGTTTTGGTCCCATACAGTAGAACTGTCTTGACATTTGTATTGAAAATTCTGACTTTGGTGTTGGTTGCCAATTGTTTTGAGTTCCAGATATTCTTCAGTTGTAAATATGCTGCTCTTGCTTTGCCAATCCATGCCTTCATATCTGCATCAGATCCACCGTGTTCATCGATGATACTGCCCAAATATGTAAAGGTTTTTACATCTTCCAAAGCATCTCCGTCAATTGTGATTGGATTGTTGCATGCTGTGTTGTATCGAAGAATCTTGCTTTTCCTTTTGTGTATATTGAGACATATTGCTGCTGAGGCTGCAGCTACCTTGGTTGTCTTCTCCTGCATTTGTTGTTGCGTATGCGATAAAAGAGCCAGATCATCTGCGAAGTCTGGATCATCCAATTGCATCCTAGCTGTCTACTGTATCCCGTGCTTCCCTTCAGATGTTGACGTCTTCATGATCCAGTGTTAACTACACTTTTATATATATATATATATATATATATATATATATATATATATATATATATATATATATATATATATATATATATATATATATATATATATATATATATATATATATATATATACGTATCTGTCAAAATTAACAGCCTAATAAACAACAGAAAACAAGTATATACAGCTTCAACTACATAACTTTGAATTATAAATATACCTTGAGATGTATGGTCAATATTATTATCCTTGGAGATCAATTTCATGACATACATTTAATACGATATTCAACAAATAATCCGAATTTTAGAAATCTTTAAGTATATGTATAGTAGTTTAACGTTGAATAGTTAATGACTTAAAAAATCAATTATCTTAATAGGGTTATCAATATTTTCTTACTTGACTTTTTTGTTTTTGTTTTAATGAATCAATCGCTAAGAGAAAGAAATTATTGATCAATTAATACTTCAACAATTGAAACAAAATTATTCTCTTCATATAAATAATAAAATGATCATTGATAAAATTTCACAATTGTTTCATGAATGCACAATGCCCACTAGTGACTAGATTCGTGAGGGAATTCTCAGATTTCTAGGGAGAAGCCGTGACCAGTGGAGCTAATCCGTGTCGAGTAGAGACAGGTAGCTACCTCAGTCCAATGGAAGATGGTTGCGTAATCTCGTGGATTGGTCGAGGTTAGACATTAGCAACATTAGATGCTGACTCAGAAGTCCAGTAGGTTGAGCGACACTAAAGGTCCCGCTTTTGAATCCTGCGAGCAGGATCGTGGATGAGCACTGATGAGGAGTCCCACAATAGGACGAAACGGCCGTCCAATGCTTCCATATTTTCAATGGTGGTCTAACATTAATCGGTTCATGATCTCAATCAATAACAAATAAAATCGTTCATTTATTCATATTTAACTTATTTTATCATTGAATTCAACATCTGACCAAGGTTCTTTTTAGTATTTTCGCGTGACAATTACAAATGACAATTACGTGATATGATAATAAATAAAAAAGTTATCTTAACCAAATATTTTATATTTTGTCAGTAGTAGATAAAAAAGATATAAAAATGATTAATTTTAAGGATTTGGGAAGTGATTCTTAGTTTAAAAATTAAATAGATCAGCAATTCGTCACCTAGCTTTAACTAAATAAAATACCAGTTTATTGAAATAAAGGAATATAACTTAAGATAAAGATAAAACGGCATAATTTAGTTGAATGATATTACAAATTCGTGTTCAGTGATAGCAATAATGTCTTAGAGAAAGTTAGCCATAAAACCTTATTATATGAACGGATCACGGAACGAGCTGTTATGCACCTCTTTTTGAAGTGTGTGTTGTGGAAAAACACAATCAAGCCTATACAAACTAATCTAACTTCGAGATGAGAACATATTTTACAAACTCTTCGTGCATTTTATACTACATTTTGCTGGAATGGTTTTCTCACAGTGTAAGTTTTTATAAAATGTACTGTGCCTTCATACGTTGAGTAATGTTCAGGCAGTTTATAAGTTTGTAAATTAGGTTGAAAGACTGTAGATTATTGGGATTATGGGCTCTTTTAAATTATTGTAAATCATATTTTATGAAAATTATCTTCCCAACACACCTTGGTTTACTAATATTTTGATATGATAATGGGTAACTGTTTTTTGTACGTATGAAGACAATAAATCGGTACATTAAACTCTAAAACTCCGAATGTATTTAAGTATGCGGAAATATTTAACCAATAATTAGATAACCATTTCTGTTTATTTATTTATTTATTTAGATCAGCGACTAATTCTAAATGTTTGATCTTAATTTGCATGATTATAATTTGTCATATTATTATTACTACCAATAATTTAATTATTTTTAATAATGATATTAACTAAGATCGTTGAAAAAGTTGAAACAAAATCAGAACACAGATGTTCACAACACTGTCAGTAGGGATGTGAACGATCTCTTAGTTGATATTCAGCTGATGGATCCCTAATAGGGTAAAGTGAGCATACTGGGTTTCACTGTTAACCAAAATCCACTTGTTTTAGAAATGCAGATGGCATTGGTCAACAATTATATCAATGGAGTAAACAATATGAACATAGGCTGGATACTATTTAATGAACATACTATTAATACTTATCGATGACAGAAGCCATTTGACACCGAAACAATTTTCCCGGATTATCTGATAACAAAAGTAAAGGAGGAGAAATTACTTAGGTTTTACGCAGTTAAAGCAGAAAGTATTCTTTGAAGAGTGGTTTTGGAAGTGACGTCACAGAAAGTTTCTTTAGAATTAACGGAATTTATCTCCTACCTCACAATATCTCAAATGAACGTTTAGACTGAAATCAGCGGATAATAATGGCAAAATTTTCTAGGAGTCCATAGATAATCGGACAGTAAGATGACCATATTGATTTAAACATGACGTTTTAAAACGATTTTATAGATCGGAATGCGTGACAAACACATGTTTTTCCAACATTGTTTCAACCTACCTTGTATTTATTCTACCCTTATATTTCCAATCAACTTAGATGCTTTTCTGTAGACGAACTTACATTTCCTTCCGTACAAAGAAGAGTTGTTTATAGCCGAATTGTGACATATATGAGCATTTATTGCAGGCTTTTCTGTTTTTGTAACACAAATCCATCTTTACTTATAATGCTTGTGAATTAACGCAATATCGAGGCGATACGTATAGTATGCACATATGCCAATAAGAAACTGATTAATTGTAGTCTTCACATCAATAGGAAGATTCAAGCAAACAATTCCAAGTGGATTTAAACTTTACCCATTGCACAAGCAAGTAGCTATCAAAACTCTGTAACTAAGTGTACAGCGTGAAAGGGTTTGAAGCGAACGATACTGGAACCAAGTCCCAGAGTGAACGTCAACTGTGGGAGGTAAGTATATCCAGCTGACGAGTCCTAAAGAGAATTAAATGAGCGCCCTTGATTCCACTAATAGTCACTATCCATCTTTAGTTATTTCGGATTTCATAAAGCTTATATTTTTATATAAAACATTAGAATTATTTCGATAATGCATAAAGAAGACAAAGTTTATCAGAATTATTAACTGATTACTTTTCTCATATAATCGCCAATTCAAAATTTAATTAAAATTTGTGTGTTAAGCTCTTTTGTGACGTTAATTTAGCTAAAGACGAAATCAATTGATGGAATAAATTTCTGGCTTATAACTCTTTGAAAAGCCCACATTACCTATTCACGATTCTAGCATGTTGCATACAGTAATCTATTGATTGTTTGGATATCTATGAGAAAAGATAACGTCTACTGAACAAGAATAACTTTTCTAAATACTGAGGATACGGTTTTAGGGGAATGACCTAAACTGAAGTTCTGTTTTATCTTTTAGAGAATTAGGTTACTGAGGCATTCATTTTCCCTGTTATCACGTTTTTATGAAACTATTGTAATGTTCATAGCTTCGTCAATGTAAAATAAGTCTCCTTACTGTTGACCCATGGATCAAATGTAACCTCAGTCACACTATCAAAATAAAATTCATGAATGGAACTGATAAGTAAATCTCTATGTTTTACTTTCAAATAATTTGATCCTGAATTCTGTTAAAATAAACTGATTCCTTAAATATGAGCTTTTATGTTTCTTATTCGTGCTCATTCGAATTATTTCTTCACACGCTTCATGAATACTTTTGAATACTCAGAAGAAATATTATTTGTAAACTCAACTCGTCCTATTGCATTTAATAGAAAGACAATCAGGGATGAAGTACGTTGCAAAATTGGTCATTCTTAAATAAATTCAATTTCATCGTTGTTTAATTTAACTAGAGATAATGTAGAGCTCGAGAACATAAATGGGGACGATCGAACGCAAGCATACAGAACATCTTACTAAAATCTGAGAACCATATAGTAAATACCCTATTTGCAAAATGTCAATCAATTGTCTCAAACTTCATTGTTCTTTCGTTTCCACAACAACCATTCCCTGTTCTCGTTCTGTTTCCTTTGATCCTCTTAAGCTTCTGCCATCAGGCATTTCACTACTAATGATACATACTATTTATATATGTCAACATTAGTAGCACACACTACAATAGGAGAAAACCGAAATATGACTTTTATGAAAATAAGCCACTTTTTCCACTAGTAATGAAGTTTTTTTCATCCTGTCGATCATGTACAGATTTGTAATGATTGACTAATTAAAAATATCTTGAATCAGTTTGAATAAGTTGACAATGTTGCTAATGTTCTAGTAGTATGGAAGACCGATGCAATTAATAAATGAGTTTCATTATCATATGTTTCAATAATAGAACAGGCGTCTACGCAAACGACTTTCGATTCGTTGGCCAGACACTATTAGCAACGACCTACTATGGGAGAGAACAAACCAGATCTCAGCGGAGGAATAAACCAGGAAGAAGTGCTCGAAGTGGATAGGACACACATTGAGGAAAGCATCCAACTGTGTCACAAAGCAAGCTCTCACATGGAATCCTTAAAGTCAAAGGAGAAGAGGAGGACCAAAGTACACATTACACCGAGAAATGGAGATAGACATGAAAAGAATAAACAAAAATTGGATAGAACTGGAAAGGAATACTCAGAACAGAGTGGGTTTGAGAATGCTGGTCGGTGGCCTATGCTCCATTAGGAGTAATAGGCGTAAGTAAGTAAGTAAATAAAGTGATTATCATATGTAAACACCACATTGTTTATGATATTAAATAATAAACATTTCACTAAGTTTTCTAATATGAATAAATAAAAATTCTTTCGGTAAGTTTTGAAGTATTAGTCAAACATATTTTAATGATCTACTTATCTTGAATATTTAGGTTTTAAGTAACAAATAGTTATCCTACATCATATATTTACAATATGTTACAAGGTTAAATGTTTACATTTAATGCATTTTATTGAAATTACAATATTCCTTTTATTGTTATGGTCTTATGACTATTTAAGAAATTCATAGTAAGTAGTTAAATATGGAATATATAAAGACCAAAATTACTTAATTGAATTATTTATGAATTCATTGTTATATATAAGAGATATTATTTATTGCAAGTTATTATAACAGTAAATTGCAAGTAAGTGACCATTAAATTTTTAATGAGCAATCATATAGTAATTGTAAAAATCATCATTCAAAGACCCAAATATAATATTTTTCTATAAAAAAATAAAAATATTCACATAGAGATACAAAAGACTGTAATAAAAGTGTAATGAAGTTATTCTTTTAATACATAGTTTAAGAATAAACTTACTTGCATTCATATGATGTTAATGTATGTTTAATTATAGAATAATATTCATTAGGACTAGATAATAATCGACTAGATTGATTATGTAATGCTGATACAACTTCTTTAATTGTTTCATTTCTATGAATTGCACATTGTTCAGCTAATTTCTCTTGTTGTTTTAAACATCTATACTGATGTTCACGTAAAACTAAAATAGAAATATTACAATAAATAAGCGTTCAGTAAAAAGAAATTATATTCATACAACATAAATTAGTTTGATTTGAAAAAAAAGAAAAACTTTTATTCAAACTAAATAATTTATTATAAACAATGATGGAATCCTTAATACCCCTTTAGTATTTTAAGCAAGCCAGTTGTTTTAACTCTGAAAATAAAGCAAGTGAGCAGCTATGCTCTTGAATATTTTCAGAAATAGTCGTCATATTTATCTTCATTGACTTTCAAATATAGCGTCTTTCTTACTTAAAATGAATGGATCATATATAGGAAGAAATGTTTGTTCTACACAACACTACTAGGGATAATTTAAATGCGTTCAACCAGTATATATGACAGACTATATATACAGTGAGACAGAATTTATTTGAAGAAAGAATATAACAAACACAGGAGCTAAAAGTACAACTTTTGAAGTAGCTGTAAATAATTATAAAAATTAGGTGTTTTTACTTTTGAAAACTTTTTTAAACAAACGACACTATTTACTTGGTATTGTTTACTTGAATCTCCCCATTGATGTTTAGGACTGCAAATGATCAGTCGCTTATTGGTGTATCTATATACTATGCGGATCGTCTCAATATTGTTATAATTCACAAGCATTATAAGCGAAGATGGATAGTGGTTGGCAGTAGAATCCAGGACGCGTGTTTCGTTCTATTTAGAACTCGCCAGCTGGATGTACCTGCATTTCAGAGTTTATGTTCATTCTGGGACTCGAACTCAGTATCATTCGCTTCAAACGCCATCAATGGGAAGATTGAAATAAGAGATACGAAGTGAATGTAAACAAATTATTGTTTTTCTTAATACTTACCATGTAAAAGTCTTTATTCGATTCACATAACTCAAAACAAATTAATTATAAGATATATATGCATATTTCTCTATGGGGATTCGTGTATTTCGTATTTTCGAGAATTTTTTTATCTTTAAGAATATACCAATACGTAGATAATAACACAAACTAAACGGGTATCCAGATTACGTATTGTATTTCAAATATAAACTAATAGTTAATATGACTGCGTTTATATTATGATTAACTAAATCTAGTAAATAGTGTTAACTGGAAATATTTGTAGTGTCGGTTACTATGTTGAGCCCATATAACTTATTCTAGCTTCTATTACAGGCCAATTTATCTATTAAACTTCAGTCAATTTTGAACTTGTTAATTATTCACTTATCAGTCTTGACTGTTTTTTATATGAGCGTAGGTGTGTACACTTCTTATCCTACTCATCACATGTCTGTAGCTTATTTTTGTGTGATTATAAATATTGATTAACGCTTGAATAAGGGGAGTGGGCTCATATGACTTCTCCACTGAGCGTCGTTTCGATTCGCTCTATTCTATTCGCTTCCCCGATATATTGTCTGGATCAAGGATTGTATGAAATGTACGTATTCGGAATTCATTCTCGTATTTGACGTATTTAATTCCGTTATCGACTAACGCGATTTAAGTCGATGATTATATACGAGGATAGACAATGTATACATTTCGACAGCAATCATTTACACGATCTAATTGGAGTCAGTACCCGGGCCACTAAATATTCTTTACATTAATCACACAAAACACCTAAGAGGTATGAATAAGTAATATAGAAATATGTAACTTAATAATAAACTTAAACATGAGATTATTCAACTATCCTGTAAATAATTAAAAGAACCCATTATGTCATTGTATAAGAAAAAAAAGAGAATTCAGTGGAGAAAATTTTGCTTTTCAATGAAATCATTTACTTAAGCTGTAAATTTTTAAAGAAAACTCACAACTGTCAAACCATGTGGAATTTATGAATATACATTCCTGTAGTTTATAGTCTTTATGTATCTAGTGTGTGAAACTATTCATCAAAATAATATGACTTGTAATACTTCATTCACAAATTATGATTGTTAGGCTGACATTTATTATGATAAATATGCTTTTCTAAAGTTAACATTAATTAGGTTAACATGTATATGTATATGTATTTATTTGCCTTAAAAATACACAAGCACTAAGTTGTAAGCGTCTTAATTGAGACCGATTAACGAAAATAGGCTTTTTGATGTTTGGACATTGTATAAGCCATCTCGAAAACCCCACTCAATTGATCCCCCCAAAACACTGAGTACTTTAAATAGAGAAACTAGTATTCAAATGATTTGAAACTGTAAAACTGAACTAATTTTTTTTGTAATTTTATTATGAGAACCCAGATCATGAGTTGTTATACGTGCAACCTTATAAGTACAGTTATTTTAAGATAAGAATAAAGTATCAAACTTCAGCTAGTTATGAGAGTTTTATGATTTGTTCTGCAACATATAAATGATCTTGTGCTGTTTTTTTCTCGATAACAACCTAGGAGCTCAAGAACTATACCCTCCAAATACATTTATTATTCAAGTTACTAATTCAGAAATCTTAAGAAAAATGATTTGTCTGCATATCATTTTTGGTAATGATTGTTGAAGATTTAGCATACTAGTCTTATTTATTAGCTTAATATACACGAGATATATTAATTTATAGTTTTGGTTATTAACTTTTATAGTATAACTCTTCTAGTACTAACTTAGTTGTTCATACTAACTGTAAATATCCTAATAATTCAAATACAACTTCAGTCGTTTCCACTGTATGAGGAAAATTACTTAGATTTACCATAAATACTAGTAGTTTTATTGATAAGTACTAATATATTCTTGTTTAAACTGCTTCATGTGTTAAGTGACATTATTTTGTAGTTAAAATGCTTAGTTAAGTTCTATATGTAAAAATTTCCTTAAGAAAATGAATTTATCTTCATATTAAACGCCTACATATAATTTATATGTATTTTTAAGTCTATTATTAACTTTATTGATGAATATAAAAAGTGAATAAAAAAAACTACATATAATGATCAAAGAATTATTATTTAAGATGCAATACCATCAATATAACATCGAGCCACTCAAAACTGAATGGGTACACTTATTGAGAAATTAAATTACTTAAACATGGTTAGAAATAATAACTGTTTAGTATATTTTGGACGCTCATATTTAATCTTCAGAACTTGGGATAATATTTAGAATAAATGTTATGTAACTACACCAAGCCGTTTGTGCATTTAGTATCTACGCTTGGGATATTGAGAAACTCGAACGACAAAGTGACATATTTGTTTGATTTGTACCAACAAGAAAAAAATCCTGTGCCATGTTCAATCTCCTTCATAATTTTAAACATTATATTTTGATTTGTCTTTAACTAACGAAGAATTTAAAGCTTAGGTTTACTTAAATCAATAAAACTGTCTAATTTGTTACCCAATCCAAAAATTATATCAGGAAACAGTTTGGGCAGTTTATTTACAACATATTCAAGATTAACGTTCAAACTGAGTTAAATTCAGCACATCAATGGATATTCTTTAGCATATTTCCGAGAATTATATAAGTATTAGTTGAAATTTCGACTGATCATTTATGTGCAATTATAGGTTTTCAATTATAGAATTCAGAAACAAACTATCTGAATTGTTGCATTATGCGAAACACTCGATAACTAAATGAAAACATGGTTATGTTATTAAATCATTCTATGATTCATTTGAGTTTATTGAACAATGTGAATAGTGTACTGAGTTTCACAATAAAACCTACTTCTCAAATTATGTTCATGACATATATATGCAGCAGCTTTCTCAAATTTTCTTGTATCTAGAGAGATGGACCATATAATTTGTCGAAATTTCTCCTCATCGGAATGATTACATGATTCCTCTGCTCTTTTCCTCATACAGTGAAATACTAATATGTGCCATCGTGTACTGAAAATATTGACAAATAAATTTATATATGTAAAATAGAATACTGAATGTGTAAATAAAGTTGTAAACTGAAAAAACAAGAACAGAAATATTATTGTAATCAAAATTCGGTCAAGGATATCCAATATTGAACACAATAATTATTGTTACCTTACTATCATATCTCATCGTTTACCAGAGCTAAAGCGAGACAGGCACCCTATGGTATTGATAAAAATTTATGATATTACTTATTTGTATGCTGCTTGAGTGTCTTCGTTGATGATATGAAGGGTTAAATCTTGATCAACCACTTTTGCAATATTTGTGCTTGAAGGAATCGCCTCGATATCGTCATTAGTTCGCGGTTATTCAGGAAGAGATGAGTAACGGATAGTGTTGGGGTACATTATACCAATCTTTTTCTATTTAGTACTATTCAGTTGATTGCGTCTGTATTTCATAATTGATGTTCACTCTGAGATTCGAATCCATTACCTTTGGTTTTTAATGCTAAATCACTATCTTTGATAAATAATAAACACTATCTCTGTTGCACTAGTAGCTACATGGACTCATTATCCGAATGGAGCGTTTAAAGCCAAAAGTAATGGGTTCGAATCCTGGT